>JAIFAC010000161.1:0-158595 GCA_026545765.1 Plantago major | reverse complement strand
CCATTCTTACTTTTCCTTGCCCAGTATAGAGATAGAAAATGAAAATATTACAAGCATAGCAGGGCATATGAATTTTCCTGAATAATCTCTGATCAAAATTCTCCATACTCAGGTTATATTCTGCTAACAAACATGGTAGCTGTCTAAATGATATGCCCAATGAGGTAGTTTGTCTATATCAGATGGTCCACCAATAAGACCCACAGCTTAATCAAGAAAACAAAAGATACTTGTAAGTTGTAACGTAAGGTGACAGGGACTGAGGTTTCCATAACCTAACATAATAATCATCATATCCTAAAACAACTAAGCATGAATATTAATAAAACATCGGAAATGGAATGAGCTTTTCTAAACTACTCAAACTTTGCTATTCTACTCTTTTACATATAATAGATCACGAACAAGTTGAAAATGAGACAAGTTAGTGATAATCTGTTTCACAAAGCTTCTCCTGTAGTGATAAGAACAAGAAAGAACTTCTAGTGCAACTCGAATTTTTAAATGACTATCAATTTACCAAGCGCAAGTCATTAACAAAAAGGAGAAATGTTTAGATGCTTGCCACACAACCTCTTGACTTACCACTTACTGAAAAACATTAACAACAGTGAATAGATACAATAAAGGCAGCAACAGCGAGAGACTGAAATGCACATATCGGCCAGAAATGAAAACTGAAAAGCTCACTTCACAACATCTCTGCCTCAGTGAAAATGCTGAACTAGTATGCTGTTAGCAGGAGAATTCCAACAGACAGTGCAAATGTTCACATTTGTAATCCTCTAATACAAACTATAAGTGAAGTACTGAAGTAATTTTATCCCTCTCATATATATATAACATTAACTAACAATAAAATGACAAGAACTGGCACAAAACCAAATCTGAGTTTATGCGGCTTACACCATGCCCAACAAGAAAATGATTTCAAAATGGAACCTCACAAACATATATGCACATCGTGGGGAATAATATATAAATCATTAGTTTTGTATCAATGTTGACAATATAGGATTGTCGATTGGTATATCCCTAACTGCATTAATTAGTAGCTGCGGCTGCACCAGACATAAATTTGGATTATCATATACTGGTACATGAAGCTGAATCTGATTCACAACTAGTTTCCTCAGTCATACCATGGTGATATAACTATAGGAACAATCGATTGTTTGATCCATGAAAGAAACCAACTAAACAGAATCAATACTAACATGAGAAAAAATACAGAAAGGAAGATCAGTTTGATTTTAACTTCATGAACATCAATGTACTGCTATTGAATATCACACCTTTAGACAAAATTCTTAGACACATCGTCGAAGTTTATGAAAGTGAACTACAACTGTGTGCAAGTATAGAAATTACAAGGCGAAGAAATAGACCGACTATTGAAAGGCAGCAACATCTACCTCATTCATCTCCACTTTCAGCGTATACGGTACAAGTCCTCCATTAACGCTATAGCTCACAATTCAAACTCATCTTCCAGCTTCAGTTGCTCGGCTGCAGCTTCCTCCTCATCATCATCGACCACAAAGTATGGATTGTATGCCTCGGGCTTAAACTTGTATGCCGTGAAGACATAGAATACCAGTGTAGCCAGCTCCGCAGCCAAGATACTCGTCCACAGATACTTATATGAAGTGATCGTCTCAATGCATAAACAACAACCCTTGTAAAGTAAATGTAGCATATCACAACAATATGGTACTGCTAAACAAAGTCAACTTCATCAAGTTCATAGCCTTCCCATCTGTCCTAGCTGCCTCACGCCAAGTTCTTGATCGACCACACAATCGGAAAAGCACAGCACAACAACAAATGACATCAACTAGCAAGAAAACCTGCTTCCAAGTGACCCAATCCTGACCATACGGCCCCAGTCTCATCAATCACAACCTGAGCAATATTCGCAACTACTTGCAACGGAATCACAATCATCAAGACCTTCTTCTCCTTATCCTGCAAATGCGGCTTCAAGAACGACCATCCCGTCCCAATCAACACGATCAACGTAAACAACATAATCCCCTTCAAGAAACTAAAATGTAAAACAACACATCAACCGTGAGCCGATCCAGTGCGCTTAATATACGACTTATCCTCCGCCTCACACAACAAGTTCAAAGTCTTCAACACCACAACCGCAAGCATAAAGAAATGAATTCCATGCACAGTCAGTCTCTTCTTATACAAAACACTAATCCAAACAGCACACAAACCACAGTAAATCATCGCGAAGAGGAAATAAAGCCTGGGCAGAACAGTTTTACCAGCAGACAGATAGTCACGGCGATTCGATTTCCCATCCTCCAAATTATACATCGAAGATCGAATGTTCATCGAAACTTCAAGGTTCGGTATGCAATTCGAGAACACGAGAGTGTACTGATCAGCATCATTCTCCGTGTGAGACGAGTCCCCTCAGAGGCGGAAGAGAGCTGATCGAAGGTGAACACCTTCTTCACGGACTCCGAATCGAGTGCGCAATTGATCTCGGATTGCTCGATCTGCTGAAGCACGTGAAGCCACGCGTCGCGAGTGCAGAGGAAGAAGCCGATTTTGGAAGTGTGGACGGGTCGGGTTTGGCGGCGGGGAAGGAGAGGTGTGAGATGTTGAGCTCCAATTGGCACGGTGAGTGAAGCCGAACTCGGCGAAGGGATTATCTGCCGGCTATCGGATCGGATCTCGGAGAAACGGATCTCGCCGGAGACGAGAGAGGCGGCGGAAGGAGTGTTAGGAGGAGGAGATGGAGCGGCGACATGGTGGAGGGAGTCAGGTCGGATCTCTGTGGTGGTTGAGAGATCCAGGAGGGGTTTATTATGCTGCTTTGGAGTTTATTTACTATTGAACAAGTAGTTGTTTGGTCATTTTAATGTGAGAGGTTTCGGAGAGATCACGGCGTGTTGAATTAGTTGACTGTGAAAAGGATCGTCATTTGGGAATTAATTTTCCGTGTCGGAAACTTTTGCGAGTACGTACTCAAAACAAACCAGATCAATATCAGTATTCAACTATAAACATCGCAATGTCTAGAAATATGTTATGTGTAGTATATGTGATGTTGAGACAAACTATTAGTTAGGCTACATTATAACGTTAGAATAAGGCGGTAATCTGGCTTGAAGAATTGTAGGTATAAAAAATTAGCGTAATGCCCCGAACAAATAATGCTAAAATTGGAATTAATGAGTTTTAGGATAAAGAAGCAGCTTACACTTCTAATTTGAGCTTGGAAATTTAATTACATATTATTAAATGGCTAAAACATACATACTTACGCAGCACAACGTTACAGTTTAACAATATCAAATTCATTAAAGTAATATCACAAAATTATTTTATTTTAAAAGTAATTGTGTAGGAAAAGAAGTGGGAACCCTGTCCCAGATTGAAGTAAAATTTATGATATTATTATTGAGGTAACGAAAATGCATTTCAAATCTGCCATATTAGTTTTAATGTGACTAGAAAATTACCGCGTGCGAACTCTAAACTTATTAATATTGTTGAAAAAAGCTATTTAATTAGTAATAATTTACATTATTGTAGAACTATTAATTATAGTGCAATTTTTAATAAGATTAAATCATATAATATGTTGCTAGAAAAAAAGTAGTTAAGATGAGGGGTAAAAAAGGAAAAATAAAAATTGATCCATTACTTTCTACGCGATAGTCTTTCCTTTTATAATAGTAATAGATATTATTTCGTTGAAATTTGAAGTTAAAGATACTATTACCAAGATAATGTAGTATGTTGTTAGACCTTGTCAACTACGAGTGATTAATCAACTATATAATGAAATTTTATTTCTAAAATGTTTATTATATTATTTAATTGAATATTGACTATACATTTCAGCATGAATTTATAGTTAAAATTGAATTTGTCTACCGTAAAAATCAAAACATGAAATTTATTTTGTGCGAACTGGACTACAAGACTAGAAAGCAAACTTATACTATAAGAAAAAGGTGAATAATACTGAAAATATATCTTTGATATTATCATAAATTACTATTAAGAAATGTCAAAGTACAGTTTCAATTTCCCCAAAAGTCTCGTTGGAATTTTTTCCAAGGACTATTTCACTAGCTATATATGCTTTAGGTTTCACAAAATGTTCTTTCATCTTTGGTACTACTGAAAGCTAGGCAGCAGTTTTTTTGCCTGAAAAGAAAGCAAGTGATCCAACAAATGGAGCATTGATGTATGTTGCAGGTTCAGATTGCTGATAGTTATTCCTCTCATCAGCGAAATTGTCACGATTATCAGGTCCACCTAGTATGGCTCCTACAAGGACGTTTGGATTAGGGGATCCCGAGTAGAGATATTGGAATCCATCGCCACAATTAATGTGGGGGTGATCATGTATTGATGGCAAAGAGGATCCTCTGTGGTGAGCGTGTTGGGGATACTTCTCCCGAACCCCACCATATATGACATTTTCTCAGGATTGTGCCAAGTATGTAATCGACCTGTTTTTTGCTAGCGATAAGTGTATCTGGAGTTATGGTTGTAGAGCCACATGTAGTGATGCCTCCATTTTGCTCAGATACTTGGCGTATGCTAATAGAAGGAAGCTTGATGTGGTCACATATTGGAATTGCTTCGGTTCTTATGTACAGCAGTCCTCCTGTTTCAACGATTCTGTCAGAGTCGAATACCTGATTTGTCTTGTACTTGGTAAAATATAAATATTTTACAATCAGCCAGGAGAAAGGTCAGAACAAATATATACCTGGGGTATATTGAGCCTGTAAGTTAGGAGAACCTGGAACAAGAGAACATATGTAATTGTCTGAATGTGCTTTATACAATTGGAACTCCTGAATGTCCTGCTCAAAGAAGCTCTGAAGAATAGACAGAAAGATTGAAACTAGAGATAACACTGAAAACAGTTACGGAACACCAGTTTTTTCCTTAATACTAGCCTAACTAAATGATCATGAATAGATTTTTTTTATATGAACTTCATGAAAAGAACAAGGACCTTGGAGAGGAGAACTTTGGTTCCAGCTCGTTTGTCATCCCAGCTGAATGAGTAATCATCTTCATCAGCTCCAAGTACGTGGCCGTTTGACTGAATGTAGGACATGTATGAGTCGTTTCCTGAAGCTCTGTGAAGCCATGAGGCTCCCCATAAAAGCTCATCCTGTAGCAGAGAACATGAAAAGCTTGTGAACATATTTACTTTATTTATAGCTTAATAAAAATGTTGTGATTGTTCTAGTTGAATTACATGGTATCCTGAGTATGAGCAATAATCTGGTCATAATACTGATCTAAGAGAGTCACTGTTTGATCCCTGGTACTTGTCATGAAATTGAACACCTGATGAATGATTATATAAGAATCATGAAGTCAATTCTGTTCGAGAAAATTCATAAATAGACCAGGCCTAGGCAATAAATTTCTGAATCTTCAAGTACCTTCATGGCAGTTTTAAGTAATTTCTTAGAATAAGAAGGATCAGAATGTTTAAACACAATTGAAGCCGCTGCTAGTGCTGCAGCTGTCTCTGCTGTTACATCTGATCCAGGATTCTGAGCGAAACTTTGTACACATTGCGTGATGTGTCCATATCCTCAGGTCTCTCCCAGCGATGATCCATATTCGGCTCTGCTACCTATTCAATTGACTAATTGAGTTAGCAATGTAACTCACTTCATTTTTTTAATGTTCGGTTTAGCATAATGTTATAATGATGTGCCTCACTTGTACGTATAAGGTGTCTGGTGTAGCCGTGGCTGCTTTCAGGAGATAATCCGAGCCCCAGCGCAGGGCATCCTTTGCATTCTCAAGTTGACTCGTCATGCAATCTCCGAATTCAATGACACTCCACGCGAGAAGTGTCGTTGTGAAAGCCATTGGCAACCCAAACTTCACATTGTCTCCTGCATCATAGTACCCTCCAACCAGGTCAACCTGAAAAACATAGTAGTTCCAAAACAAGTAAATATTGTTACATGACCATGACAACACTAGAGAGTTAAGTGGGGAGCAAAAAATGGAACATAATTTACATGGTAACGGAACCATCAGACAATCGAGTCACCCTCCGTGACACGTTGATTAGATAGTAACTTCCGGACCTCTGCCCTTGAAGAACATGATCGATTTTTCGAGTGCATTGGTGTAATCTTGGGAAGTGAATGCAGAACAAGACAACATGAGCAAGTAAAGAGCGGTGCACAAAATGCACATGTAAGTAAGCTTCATGACTGTTGGTGAATTTTTTATGAAAGAGAAGTGGTAGAAGGTGAGATTTATATAGAAGAAGTAAGGAAGTTAGTTAGAGAGGCGTTAGTAGTTGTATGAGTTCATGAGACAACAGTTGAGTCACGAGACATTAACTGCGCTAAATATGACAAAATGTTCCAAGCCAAGAAACAAAAGTTGTCACAAAGTCTTAACGGTGGAAAACTAATTCTACTCAAGACATGGAATGGAACTGTTGATAAGACAAAAGATTATCGGCTCTGTTGGTTTTTTTTCTGTAGAAATTAGAAGAGGATAAGTGGAGTTCAAAGTTTAATTAACTCCCAAGTCCTAACAGCCTGCGTGATTTTCGTGTAAAAATTGCAACACTGCTGCTAGTCCATGCTAGTTTGGCAAGTTTAGAAATTTCTTTGAAATCATTCTTATCATAATTTTCAATTTTAGAGGTTTCTTTTAAAATTGTTTTATGTTAGAATCGAGAACCGTAATTTTATTTTTTTACCGAACATGTGCGTGAGCATGGACCGCATAGACATGTATCAAACACACCAAAGTGGTATGTTAAATAATTCTCCTCGATTTCGGGAAAAATGTTACGTTTCTTATTACTGCGATCAGTATAAGCGTTTGTGCGATTTCTTTAAGCGATATTAATAAATAAATTATTAAAATTATATAATGGAAATTTAGTAATTAAATTTTTATTATATGATTTTATTAAATTATTATTATTATCGTTATAAAATAATTAGTTAAGCTAACAACGATTAATGGAATTAAAGATTAAAATGTAAATTTCGAAATTGAAGGAGTAGAGAAAAAAAAATTAAAGTTAGACAGACACCCACCCATCACGCAAATTCGAGGTGCTGGCACTATAGCAAATCAAGCCCTTAGGGACACTATTTATTTGTGACAGTAGCGATCTTAATCGTCACAATACTTTACAAGATATGAACGGAGTCAATCCTGGACACTAACAGAGGCAGAGTCATCAAATCATCATTGTAACGAAGCGAGATCCCACTTGGTCGGACTTATGAATCTACTCTATAAGTTGGCTAATTTTCATGCTCCTAAGTTTAGATTACTAAGCCCCTTTGGTTTGAATTTGAACTCAATGATACTGCTCTTTAAGCTTAGGTCATTTTAGTTATAGTACTACACATCTAAGTTAAATCACACTATCTGCAGTTCTGCATAAATTATACCTTATCACGGTGAATTTTAGTAAACGATACACTAGTGACATTCCCAAGTCCCAATGTTTAGACATTCAATTTACCTAAGCAAAAGTGAAGTGGTGCAATCAAATCTTTTAGGTTAGAATAATCAATTGCTAATAAATAATCGTTGATTTGTCCTTCCGTCATAAAGCTTTAGAAGTTGTCATGTTTGGCGTTCCTTTAAAATCTTATCATTTCATCAAGCGAAATCTTCTACTCAACTTATTAATTTTTTAATCACCTTCTTCATACTTCATGTATTTCTTTTACCTTTTACCATTTATTATACTTACTACTACTTTATCAATATAAATTATTCTTTAACTCAATTATCTTAATAGTGGTTCCAATTGTAATGCACCAAAATTTCAAGTCAAGTCCAAAGAGCTTAAAGGGATCGAAAGCTACTCATATCGATAAGGTGCACCTTTCCTTTGAATCTATCTATAAGAACTAGGAGTTAAGCGTGTCTAACGTGGAGCAATCTTGGGATAGTGTGCCATAGAAAATCTCGGTTCACGCGAGTGAGGAAAAAAAGCGCGGGAAAAGACATGTATTGATGCGATGGGATCGGTATATCATGGGAATTGTCAGCGAGTGCCGTCTTGGGTTCAAAGGTCGGAACCATTAGTGATCCGGTCGTTCAATTCTAATTGTAAAACTTTACTAGCACAAATGGAATATTAGCTAAAAATAAATTGACAAATAGTCATTAAGAAAAAGGCCGTGCCCTATATTCATTGAATTTAAAACTTGTGCCAACCTTTCTGTCGAAGCTTTATCCGAAAGTACATACTCTATAACATGAAGCATCATCTTAATTAATTACTAATCATCGTTGGTTTTTTCCCGTTAATAACAAAACCATGCAATTTCGTGCACTCCGAAAAGAACTACCTCCGATCCATGATTATTCAAGTAGAGGCCGGTTTCTTCCAAATCATTCTTATCTTATTTAATTTTCAAATTTAGAGGTTTCTTACAATATCATACTTATCTTCATTTTCAAATTTAGAGGTTTGTTTTAAAATCATACTTGTCTTAAATTTATACCTAGAGGTTTGTTTCAAAATCACTCCTATATATTAGCATTTCCTTTTACTTTAGTGACTTCTTTAAAATAATTATTTGTTGGGATTTCAAAAAGAGAATTGGTGAATTCATGACGAATCAACTAGAGTTTCTAACTTGTGATGTTGTTGGCTTAAGTATTGTTAAGTGGTCCTCATCAGTTTGGGCACGATACGTAGCTAGATTATCTTCAACTAATTTTGAAGTTATTCTCGAAATAAACATTATCCTGAATAAAAATCTCATAGGGTATCACTTTACGAACTCGTGCTAAAAGATAATCTACAGTATCTGTAGGGTATCAAATGTAATTTACCCGAAAAATAGTAAAATAGCGACTAAATTAAATGGTAGAATGTGAAAACCAGCTACAGCGTGTTATTGTAACATCTATTCTGAATAATTGATGAAATATATGAAAGTAAGTAATAGCGTTGTTTTTTATAATGGATTGTCGTTTTTGTAGAGTTGAATTAGGGATTATGTTAGTGCGAATTGATATGTTTTAATTCAATTTGAGAAGATGAAGAATAAAAATTGGTTATCGTTATTTTTTACTATGATCGATTTTGTTGGGTTGAATTAGAAACTGAAATTTAATTGGAGAATATATATTGAGTTTTTAAATCATGAATTGATTTTGTTGGAGTTACATTAGGGCTTGTAATTTAAAGCGAGGAAACATTTTTTTTGTAATTAAAGTATAATTTACATATATATTACGAATGAGTTCAATTTAAGCTTAAATTAAATCTTTCGATTCTTGGCTAAATCTTGTCACTTATATATATATATTAATATACTGTATAATAAGAAAATACTAAGATATAGATGAAAATAGATAAATAAGAATTAAAATATATTCTCTAGAAGATCTTGAACATTCCTTATGAATTCACGCTACTGTGTCTCTTCTAATAAAGGCTCAAATAGATTTTAGGCGATTGTTATACGAGTCGAGTTTTAATGAGTAGTATATATTTGTATCATTGTATGTTAGTGGATTGGACCGAATTGGGCGAGGATCAGTTCACAACACATGTTCATTAAAGTTTGGTATAAATCGTTCGAAGCAATATATTTTGTTTAGATATTTATCCCAGACACGAGCTTATCAAAACAAGTTTCTAGTTCGATCAAACATTGCTTGTTTGATCGAAACAAATTGAAACTCAATTATCAATTTAATCAAGGTAAATATTTGGTTCTGGTGTCGTGGACGAAAGCTGATAAACTCTTCTTATACTTTTGTGGATTGGTATCGATTTCCTGGTGATGTGTTGAATATTTCTTTCAAACCAATGGGTGAGGAAGAGCAAGATGGTGATTCGATTTCTGGAGAAGATTCTGATTCAGAAAGCCTACAGTTCTAATTTGGCTTACAGCAGATTTGTGTGCTTCTTGCGGTCTGTGGAAATCTGGTTTTGGTCTATCTTGTGCGGCTACTCTGTTAACAATCAGAATGATTGAATTGAAAGATGATCAAGAATGATCAAAGTATCTTGAATTAACTTTAATCAAGAACAGATCAAATTGAAGATGAAGATGATTACAATGAAAGCGAAAAGATTGAATGGATCAAAAGTGAGTTTCCTTTACTCTATTTTCCTATTTATAACTAACCTAAACTCATCTTAACGAAGCGTACAACATTTACTGACACAAGGTACAAAGCGCAATTTTCTTTATATAAAAACATAATGAGCAAAATGCGACTTCTCCTTGTTTCTCTTTGTTTGGCTTTCTTCTGGTTTTTGCTGCTTCTTTCTCAACTGTATTTGCTGCTTCTTTGTCAACTTGAATGCTTAAATCTTGATCTCTAACACCCCTCGAAGTGGAGCATGGATATCTTCGGCTCGACTTGGAGAGATGAAAAGAAAGAGAGAACCACCTAAAGGTTTAGTGAACAAATCAACCACCATGTCTTCACTTTGAACTTGGAAGATTTTAACATGTTTTGCACGAACTTTTCTCGAATGAAATGACAATCAATTTGATATGTTTTGTCCTCTCATGTTGAGCAGGATTTGTGGCAAGACACAAAGCACTTCGACTATCGTATATAAATGAGCTGGAATTATGCATGGAATGCCCAATTACGCAAGAAGATAAGATAGCCATTGTGTTTCACATATGGTTCTTTGCAAGTGCTCTATATTAAACACGTACTACTTCTACTCATAGTATGTTGCTTTTACTCTTCGGGATATCAATGAATCACCCAAATATATGCAAAATTTAACACTTCTTACGGTATACGGACAAGTAGCCCGATCCTTGTCACTATAAGCTTTCAATGAAAGGAAGATGTTCTAAGCAACAATAAGCGATGCACGGTGCATGCTTAATGTATCTGAGAACTTTGTGAGTTGCAGCCATATGTTCAGTAGTGGGTGCATTCATAAATTGACTCAAATTTTGAATTGCAAAGCTTAGATCAGGCCTAGTTATAGTAAGATAGACCATTTTGCCAATGGGCTTCCTGTAAGAAGATGCATCATCGATAATGTACCGATGAAGAATGTAGTCTTGATTTTGGATCCATAGGTGTAATATTTGGTTTGCATCCCATATAACTTTGTTTCTTCTAACAAATCAAAGCATATTTTCTCTGTGAAAGCACAATGCCTTTGTCAGACTGAGCAACTTCAATGCCTAACATATATCTGAGTAAACCAAGATCTTTAATTGTGAATTGCTGATGTAAATGATCTTTGACTCTTTAAATTTCACTTAAATCATCTCACCTTGAAGATAATATCATCTACATAAAGCTAAAGGCGGTAAAGAGTTAGCAACATTCTTGACAAACAATGAGGAATCAGATTTAGATTGAATATAACCAAAAGCAATCAAAGAAGATGTCAATTTACTAATCCATTGTCTTGAAGCCTGTTTAAGGCCATAAAGACTTTTAGTTAATCTGCAAACTCTATTATCAGTAGGTAAACAATACCCTGGTGGAGGAACCATATAAACCTCCTCTGACGAATCTCCATGAAGAAATGCATTATTGACATCCAGCTGATGCAAATGCCATGATTTAGCAGATGCTATAGCAAGCAAGGTTCTGACTGTGGTAAGCTTAGTAACTGGTGAAAAAGTTTCAAAATAATCAAGCCCTTCTTCCTGTGTGTAACCTTTGGCAACCAGCCTAGCTTTATACCTTTCAATAGATCCATCGGACTTATACTTAACTCTATAAACCCACTTGCAACCAACTGTATTTTTG
This sequence comes from Plantago major, assembly GCA_026545765.1. Lineage (NCBI taxonomy): Eukaryota > Viridiplantae > Streptophyta > Magnoliopsida > Lamiales > Plantaginaceae > Plantago > Plantago major. The sequence continues at coordinate 146,835 of JAIFAC010000161.1, read as the reverse complement.
CCAGGTGGTAAATCTGTAAGAATCCATGTATTATTCTTCTCAAGTGCTGCAATTTCTGTAGCCATGGCTTGTTGCCAGTCAGAAGATTTGACTGCTTGTTTATAAGTCTTAGGCTCAGTGATTTGAGTAATACTAGCTGTAAAACAAGCATAGGAAGAATCCAAATTAGCAACAGAAATATGTTTATCTATTATAGGATAAAGTGATGAGCTGTGTAGAAAATTAGCATGAGAGTGATCTAAATTAGCATGAGATTGAGAATGCTGTAAGGAAGGAGGTAAGCTACACTCATAAACTTGCAAATGAGCTGGTGTATTTCTGATTCTACTAGATTTTCTCAATGCATTGCCCACATCAACAATAGAATCATCATTATCAATGATAGGATGATTTGTAGAATCAGAATTATCTGAGATATGATCATGTGTAAAAACATCAGACAGTTGTGTAGAATCATCAGAAATCTGTGTGGAATCAACAAAAATCTGTGTTAAATCATCTGAAACCTGTGTAGAAGATGAAATAAAATCATCAGTAGCAACATGTATATCTGAAGTAAAGAAATGATGATAAGCATCAAAAGCTGAAGAAGAATTATCACTTTTGTCATAGGATGATGCAGAGAATGTTGAAAAGGAAAGATATCTTCTTTAAAAACAACATCTCTGGAAATGACATTTTGTTTAGTAGATAAATTTAAACATTTGTAACCTTTAACCCCAAACTTATAACCAAGAAACACACACTTATCAGCTCTGGCATCAAACTTATGTCTATTGACTGATAAAGTGCTGACATAACACAAACAACCAAAAATTCTCATATAATCATAGTTGACAGGTTCATTGTATAACATTTCATATGGAATTTTACCCTGCAAAGCATTAGAAGGTACTCTATTAATCAAGTGAACAGCAGTTAACACACTATCAGACCAATATTGGAGAGGTAAACCTGAATGAAATAAGAGTGATCTAGCGACTTGCAATATGTGCTGATGCTTGCGCTCTATTACTCCATTTTGTTGGGGTGTTGCTACACATGAACGTTGATGAATAGCACCATAAGCATTGTACAGTGCTGGATAAAGAAACTCCTGACCATTATCAGTTCTAATACACTTGATAGAACATTTAAACTGTGTTTGTGTTAGTTTGAAAAAATTGTTGAGATGTGTTCTGGTTTCTGATTTATTGTTCATCATGAAAAGCCAAGTACAACGAGTGTAATCATCAACCAAAGTAAGAAAATACTTGAAGTTATCATAAGAAGTAACAGAAAAAGGTCCCCAAATATCAGCATGTAGAAGATCAAACATATGAGTAATGCAGGTTGAACTTACGAGAAAAGACAACTTCTTTTGTCTAGAGTAATGACATCTGAACAATCATCAAGTTGTTTACAAGTAGAAATATGAGAAATGTTCAAAATGCATAACCGTAATGGAATATGTCTAATCTAGCATGCGAATAACAGAGTAACACTTTGAACAACATGTGCATATGAAGTTGATGATTCTTGAAACTGCAAATGATAAAGCCCATTCTTGACTTCAGCACAAGTAATCTCTTTGTGATGGACTAGATCCTGCAAAGAACATCTATTAGAATAAAAACATAAAGCAAAACGACCAGGTCTAGTTAAGCTAAGCGATAACAAATTAAAACAGCGGTGCATAGAGTACATGTTCTAAAACTAAACCAGCAATCAACTGTACATTACCAACATAAGTGGCTCTAGTTATATCCCCTGTAGGCAAATTAATAAGAATATTTACAGGTGTAGGAGGAATAGAAAATAAGCTAAGATCACATATCATATGATCAGATGCTCCTGTATCAATTATCCAGTAAGACTGAGAAGAATTAGAAGATTTGCTCATAAAACAACAAGTAACAATCCTTTTACCTGAATTACCTTTCATATTAGCAATAGAATAAGTTGCTAATGCAGAAGCAACTGTGTGATTACCATGATCCTAAGGCAATGAAGCCTGATATTTTGAAGCGCAAAAAGCTGATAAGCATCCTGATTAAAATTAACAAATTCAGGAGATTCCGAAAAAACATCATTATCACCACCAGTGACATGAGCAATGATGCGGTGGATGCAGGAACATATGCGGAACCAAATTGAGAATTTCCAAAAGCGTTGAGTGCACGAACGGAAGATCTTAAATTCTTTTGTCCTTCGACGGTGGAAAACCATGCAATTTGAAACAAGCATCTTTAGTATGACCATGCTGCTCACAATGAGAACAATATGGACGAGTTTTCCCTTTAGAAACAAACTTAGAATTGCCTTTCTGAACCATAGTTGCAGTATGATGGTGCTCAGTAGAATTAACAAGCATAGCCATTGAGTCAGAATCATAAGATTGTAAAGTTCTATGACCTTCTTCATTCAGCAACAAAGAATAAATGCTAGAAATACCAGGAAGAGGTTTACGCAGCGATGGCGCCTCCTAATATTGGAATAACTCTCATTCAATCCAATAAGAAACTTGATAGCACAAGCTGAATTTTGAGAGGCAAGCATGAGCTGATACAAATTACATTTACAAGCTTTCATAGCACCACAAGAACACTGAGGCAAAACAGCATAGCTAATAAACTCATCCCACAAGTTCTTGAAAGCACTATAATAATCTGTGATAGATGGATTTCCTTGCTTAATAGTACTCAAAGCTTTTTCAAGATGAAAAACACGTGGTCCATCATATCTACCATATCTAGTTTTCAATTCTGACCAAACATCTTGAGCATTGGTAAATACAACAAACTCGGCGCAAAGAAGACAGCAGATAAAACAATCCAGGATAATACCAGTGAATTAGCACTTTGCCAAGCTTCATAATTGACTGGATTAGAAACAGGATCATGCATAGGCAAAGAACCATCAATAAATACAAGCTTCTTCTTCACGCGCATGGACATGGCAAAAGTTTTGCTCCATGAAATGTAATTGTCACCAGTGAAAAGATCACCACCGAGCTTGACACTCACATCGGCGGGATGAATGAAGTAGGGAGAAGTGGAATCCTCTGAAGGATTGCGTATAGGCATAACGGCAACTGTATCAGAACTTAGACGCAGAAGTCGCCATGGAAAAACGGTTATCAAGAACGAAAACAATCATTGAATCAGCGGAAGACAGAAATGGTAATCGCGATCAATACAAGCAAACGAAATCAACTGATACCATGTTAACAATCAGAATGATTGAATTGAAAGATGATCAAGAATGATCAAAGTATACTGAATTAACTTTGATCAAGCAGATCAAATTGAAGATGAAGATGATTACAATGAAAGCGAAAAGATTGAATGGATCAAAGTGAGTTTCCTTTGCTCTGTTTTCCTATTTATAACTAACCTAAACTCATCTTATGAAGCATTACAACATTTCTGACTAAGGTACAAAGCGCAATTTTCTTTATATAAAAAGCGTAATGAGCAAAATCGACTTCTCCTTGTTTCTCTTTGTTTGGCTTTCTTCTGGTTTTTGCTGCTTCTTTCTCAACTGTATTTGCTTCTTTGTCAACTTGAATGCTTAAATCTTGATCTCTAACATACTTTGTACTTGGGTATCGGGGGTGGAATTACGTGTTCGTCGGGGTTGGCTCGTATTTGGTCCCTTTGGGTGCCGCAATGGAACATCATTAACGTCAGGGGTCACGTGCCTTGAGACGTTAATATTCCGCCATTGTTGGGATTGGTTTCACACCCCTTAAATCTTGGCGTAGCACTTTGGTGTTGCGACATACTAGACGCCGGGGTGGCCAATTTACACTCGTCTAGATACGGGTGAATTTCGTCGGGCCGTACTCTTTCCATGTTCGGTATTTCGGGTATGGGGGTGACGTAAAAGTGAGGTTTAGAGTTTTATGTTGCTGTGGTTTTGTACTTAGGACCATGTTGGTTGAGGACTTATTTTTCTGATGCTGTAAGAACTGAAAGTTGTGGCTAAGGAGCATTGCTTATGCTCTAGCCTTGGTGAATAAAAATTTTAAATTCTTCAAAAAAAAATGTTGTTTCTAGTTCGAAATTGCATATCGACATGTTCAGTCAACGAGTCAAGGTCTCGAGATGAACTCGGTTACGAGTATAATTCAACTCAGACTCAAATTATGAAAATCTTGGCTCGAATAACATTTGTAGTTTCTCTTACATTGCAAACGAAAATATTCTAAAACTAATATTAATACGTGTGCTCTATAAAATACAATATTCCTCAACCCATACACATTGTGTATATAATGTTTTCTCGTCTTGAGTTTCCAGCATTAATCTTCTATCCGAGTGTGATCGAAATATAAACGGATGTAATTTCTGGAGTAATATGTTTCTTTTTCAGAGTGATATGTTTCTTTTCAAGTGCACAGTGGTAACTGATAAATCCAAAGGAGTCAAGTAATAGCCTACGAACTAAGTATGTATTTGCAAATGATTTTACTTATGCTTTTTTGTCTGCTTTTACTAAAAGTTGATTAAAGTTCATTTTGAGCAAAAGTTAATAGTGTTTGATATATCAGATAAAAAGCAGCTTAAAATTGTAAAAGCAGAAGCTTTAGTGTTTGCAAAAATTAACTTAATTAGTTGTTTTTAATTGAAAAAAAAAGCTACAACTTGCTTAAAGTAGTTAGAAGCAGCTATTGGGTTCTTCATGCTTTATGATTCACTTTTTCGGGAAAAATTCTGATGATGGTTGTGATATAGTAAAACACTAAAAAACTGCTTTTACTACTTCAAAATCACAAAAGCACTTTTTTTAAGCATTTGCAAACACAAGCTTAAAGCAGTTAGAAGCAGCTATTGAGTTTCTTCCTTGCTTTTAGCGATTACACTTTTCTAGAAAATTCTGTTGAAGTTGTGATATAAAACACTAAAAAACTGCTTTTACTACTTAAAAATCACAAAAACACTTTTTTAAACATTTGCAAACACAAGCTAAGTAAAGTAAGATGAGTTAAACCGCAATAAATTGCGACAGGCTCAAACTATATTTTTTCACCATAATCGATAGTCTTATATTCAGAAGGCATAAACTACCGAAATTCACTTGGGATTTAAACATGTGGGTTTGCAGTAATATGTTATTAACAATAAAAAATTAAACTCTAAATTTTACTGAAACCAACTATAAGTAACCGAGTCCATTACTTTAAAATCAACTTGAAGAAAGTCACAAGAGTTGGAGTAAGCATGCAAAAATATTAATATAGGGCGTGATTATATATAGGTTGCTTGCAAGTTACCAAGTCCAAGACCAATTAAAGGTTAATTTGTCCTGATGAAGCGACGTTTAGCATTTTATGGTGGTAATTAGAGTTGCTAATTAAGTACGTCCCACTAGATTACTGTGATCACGGGTGCACCCAAAAGCATTTGTTTCACGGGGACTTAATTTTCCGCAATATTTCGATTTTCTTGAATTTCCAACAAGAAACAACAAATTCCTTCAATAGTTGTGACATGGGATCGATCGGCCGGGATCAAGTATTGGTTGGAAGAGAATGGGAGAAATAAGGTGGTCGATGTTTGGCGAATTAAACTGGAGAATGTGTGTACACTGAGTTTTTAAAAAATTTGTAATCTTTTTTGAAGAGAATACGTAGTGCTAGTTGTTTGCTTCACGATGAACATAATAATATAATCACCAGTATGATATGATGACTGATACCTTTGAATTATTTAAATCGTTTTAATACATCAAATAGTTATCCACGACTAGAAAACAAATTATTATTAGTTCAAACTGAAATATTGTAATACGTACGTCTATAACGCAAATAATCCCGTACAAATCTATGTATCATGAATCAGACAACTAGCGCGGGAGAATAATAGCATCATATATTAATCGGACATAATATATCAAGAAGTCAGTCATACGAGGCGATCGAGACAAATAGAAACACGATAATGGCTCGAATAAGATTGGTCTGTTTTGGAGTTACGGTAACCTGGAAATTAACTAACATAGAATACAGGAGCAATGATACAAAGCGAACAAAAGAGCATCATTGGATTCGTTGATCCTAAAGTCATGTGAGTTGCAGATATACAAATCAATGTCCATCACGAGCAATATCTTACGCGGTAGGTCACATTTCTTAATTCATACTTTTACGGGGCAAAGACAAACTTAAAACTTCTTTCTTTTTCCATTTCCGGGAATATACAAACCCAAATGGCCATATATATCATAATACAAGCGCCAAAGCTTTATGTTTTTTCCTTTTTCAGTTTTAATTTTTCGGGACATTGAATCTTCACCTTGTCTTGTGGTGCTACTTACACGTACTAATAAATTCCTCATTCCTGAATTCTTGAAGAATGCATGACTACTTCAGGACTGAGCCGGCGGATGGTAAGGTATGGGTTAGGTGCCAGGGGCGGACACAATCCAAAGCTTAAGGTGTGCTTCCGTCGGGTTACTATAGTAGATAAATTCTTTAGAGCATCCTTATGGGTGCAATTTATACCTTTACACTCATTGTGACTCATACAGTGAAAGGAATCAAAACAGAATGAATTATTCCACCTTAAATGTTTTGGTGGTCTACTGCCTTTATTTATAGTGTAAAAGAAAGATACGTACAGTAGTTAAACTATATCAGATTACACAGTATCTATCTACATATTGATGTCTAAGAGATAAGATATATCAAATAAGTTAATCCGATGGATCCAAAGAGTTAGTCTCCTGTGCAACTCTATCTTCAGATGTATGTTCAACATCCCCCCGCAAGTGTAACGTTGGGTTGGACCCAATGCAAAGCTTGGACCGAAAAAGACTGAACAGCAGGCGAGAAAGACTCTTTGTAAAAATGTCCGCGACATTTAGCTGAGAAGGAACATACTGTGTCCGGAGTCGTCCCCTTAAAAGGCCTTACTAAAGGGAGAGGGTTATCCTCCTTATATGTTGTTTGGATAATCTACTCGCAAGTGATATGGGATATTATAACACGCCCCCTCACGGGTAGGCCGCGGTTAGTCAGCTCTACACGTGAAATCATAATAGCCTCTTTGGGCAAGTCGAAATTATCATCGGCTGGGGCAACCATCATCAACTTGGGTCTGCTCTGATACCATATTAAGTTGGGCCATTATTCCCTTAAAAGGCCTTATTAAGGGGAGAGGGTTATCATCCTTATATGTTGTTTGCATGATCTACTCGCATGTGATGTGGGATATTCTAACATACATTACTATATTAATAAAGAAATCATTTCAAGTAAGTTATCAGCACTCACTGTTGGTCCAGATAACGGCAAAGTAAAAGACTAGGGGGGGGGGGGGGTTGAATAGTCTTTTAAAACTTTTGTCGATAAACATAGTTTCTCAGAAACCTGGGGGTTTCTGATACTTAAATTCAGAGCGCGGAAGACTTTAAGATAGGTAAGTGAAGAAAAAATAAGTATGTGTGTGTGTGCTTTGCTGAAATGTAAATACAGAAAGGTAAATGACACAGCAAGTACAGTGGTATGCGGAGGTGGCGTAATCCTCCAACTAATCCACTTAGGTCTTTCTGAGACCTAGAATTCACTAGAACAGATAATTGAGTTCACCTTACAATAATCCTATTCTAAGATTCCTAAACAAATGGTTCCCAACCAAATGTTCCCCCTGAGTTATTCCCCAGCTCCTAGAGCTAAGTGCTTCCTCTACTCAGATAACCTTGGAGTTATTCCTTGATTTCCCAAATCAAGTACTCCTCTACTCCACGCCTTGATGGTGTTGGTTATAAGGTTTGTCGAGAGGCTTCGTATAACTTTTAGGTTATGTTTGAGAGGCTAATAGAACAAGACTACTTAATACACTTTTTGGTGGATGGCGATGCTCTTTCTTGACCAGTAATTGATGTCCGTTACGGAGAATGAGCTTGAAAGGGTGTCGATAGTTCAACTCTTTCACGAATAACAATCTCTTGTTAAGGTTCGGACAACTTAGAACTACTAGTGATTCTTGAACAGAAATCTTCGGAAAAGGGTAGTAGAGTGCTTGAGAGAATACTTTGCTTGATGGTAAGTTTGCAAGATAGGCGTTCTAAGGTGTATTTCTGACATCTAAGTGTGTGATATATATAGATGAATTTGAGAGTTGTTGGAATGATATCCGTTAGACACAATTCAAATTAGGTCCATACTTATCTTGAAATGAGTACTCGAAGTCCTTGTCTCATGTCTCGAGAGAATTTGTGCTTGACTTTTACGCGATGCAATTAATGCACTTGTACTATTTCTTGTCTGTAGTCTTCAGCGGATACATGAGCCTTTACGATGGCTTGCATGCTCCATACTCATGATGTCATATGTCGAATCATATTTCAAAAGTAAGTAAATACACTTAAGAAAGGATTAAGGACATAGTCTTTACGAGTTAGACTAAACCTTGATGTCTTCATAAATCTTGTGCAATCTTGGTCTTCTAATCTTGAAAAGCTCCATTGCTAGGATTGATCTTCATGGTCTTACGGAAATAAAAATTACACTCGAGACCTATAATCCTAATACAAGATTTACTAGACTAATCATACTCGGTGATTTCCTCTTTTACAATGTTCAAGTGAACGAGTACTTAATCACCTTTACGGCTAAGATAAGAACATGTGATGAGTGATCAAAATACTAACATATATTCTAACAAATTTCCCCTTTGATCAGTCATCCATGACTATCTTTTAAGTCTATTACAAATTTGTAATCTGGAAGAAAACAATCCACCACTTAATCATTTCAAATGATATTCAATTTTAGTTGAATTAAGTGCGAAAGTAAACATCAACCAAATCACAAGAAGTGATCTTTCTTTGATAAGTTGTCATCTATTAGAATGTATACGAGAGTATGATCTTGAGATAGGTACAATTCTGAGAATAAGATGCAACTTTTACGATAGAAAGTTCATAAACAATCAGCAAGATTACAAAAAGTAACAAAACATACTAAGTAAATTAGAACAAAGGAGAATCCAAGCTCCAAGAAAGTATTATAATGTTACTAGTCTTCAAGTCTTTAGAAAATGCAACTTGGGTTCAGATACCTTAAGTTCTTGACACTTTACGGATCGATTGACATGATCATCCACTTTTGCATTCTTGGACATAGTCATAAAGAATCATACATCGAGAGGCTCTGTCTTTACGGATAAGTCACATATTTCATGGTAACTCTTGCCAAGCTTGTGATTCTGCTGCAGAAAGTGTTTGACCCAGAAGTACTTTCCCCAGACCCAGGAGTGGTCTATATGCAGCTGAGATAGGTTGAAATACTTGTATATTTCTTCCAGATAGTGTATATCATCTAGGTATTCATCCAATGTCATATAGAATGACTCATAGGTTGAAACACCTAGTTTGTTCTTCTTTGTAGCTACCATCAGGTTTTCTTACCTTGTGTACATCATCGGGCTTTGGGTAAGGGCGAAAGAAAGATCCATCTTTACGCTTCATTCCTCTTTTCTACTTCAAAGTTTAGCTTGGGCATGAAGGTGCTCGGGTTTTAGCAATTAAAGCTTGCCTTCTCTCCATTTAGGATCTGGTTGAGGATGGGAGTTGGAAACTTATCATTGACAAGTAGATGTTGTAGTTCGAATCAATACCCTCTCTTGTTGAATGCACCTATATGAAGACTCTTCATTACTAGTCTTCACATACTCGATGTGGGCATCGGTTGGCCTTTCTTGATGAGTTTCTCTGTTTACTAACCGGGAATCCCTTCTTGCCTTTTACATTAGGTGGCCTTACATAGGGAGATCCTCTAACCCTTTCTTCTGCCTTGAAATTTGTCTTTGGTGGATGTTCCTTGTATTGACTTGGTATTTCGAAGGAGTTACGGCTGCGAAAGGTCTTCTTTGCGAGAGGAGGTTGTGAGGTGCTTGCTTGCCTTCTTCTCTTGTGGATTGGATGCTCATACATGTCGATTCATCCTCATCATCATTGTGGTTCGGTTGTAAGGCTTGACTTTCTTGATCTCTTACCTCTCCTTCTTCTTGGTCTTCTCCTTTTTCGGATTATTAAGTTGTTTCCATCGAGATCTAAGGACTTGGTTCCCTAGTAATCATACTTCTCACCTTACGGTTGATCTGGAATAACTTCTTCCGGGGCATCTCGGTGTCCTTGATGACTAGTTGACTTGAGGAGGAGGAATTGATTGTTTTCTTTTCTTCCTCTGCCTTTTACGAGGCATCTCTTCTTCCCCTTAGTCATGAATGGTGACTCATGATAGCATAAGCTTGAGTGATTCAAAGTTTTTACGGAGGTTGTTGTGCATACGACCGGTTCTTGGATTTCTTTCTTCAAGTCCTTATTTTGCCTTACCAATTCTTGCTCTTTTCATTGAGTTCTTCAAGAGGCCTTAGAATAGCATCTGCTTGTTGAGTAGCATGGATGGCTTACATTAGTGCTAGGTTGGCATTGTTGCGGTCATCTTCCACGATCAAAGCTAGATCTTTACGAGAGGACTATCTTTGGTTGCTCTGTTTAGTAATGTCGGCTGAATCTTTCATCTCTTACGGGGTGTAGGACTTGAGTGTCTTGAGCAACAAGTCATCTCTTAGTTCAAGAAAACACTTGTGATCTAGACATGTGCTCATCACTTCTTGATGCACTGGGCGAGAAAATAGTTGAGGAGCGGAAGGGCTAACTTTCCTTAGTGATAAGTCTCTCATCTTCTTACGGGGTGATCAAGTTTGGGTTTCTTGACATCAACATCATAATCCTTTTCTTGGATTGTTTTGATTAGCAATCTTCTTACATTTTCTATCAAGTGTCTTTGTATACGAGAAGATGTAGAAGGTCTTTCTAATGCAGCCTCAGCATCTTGTGCTTCTTCATCAACAGTACGCATGGCATCAATTTCAGCTGCGGTAATGCTGATATGTCGTTCCAAACTTCTTTGCTCATCTAGAAGGGCCAATTCTTTAGCATTAGCTTCTCTGAGCTTTTGAATCTTGGCTTCCTTCTCATCAACTTGTGCTTGGCACTCTAAGTTGATTCTCTTTTCTTCTTCAACCATGCAGGTTGTTTAATCCACGAACTTCGGTTGAGATTTCTTCAATTATGTCTTGCTGATCGGCCTGTTGGGTATTCTGATGAGACTTTTGGGGTGATGATGATGGGGCTCTCTGAACATTGGAAGGAATAGCCTGTTCTCTACTTCCGTTGTTGGCTTTCTGAATCCCACCTTGTCCAGGTTGAGGATCATCATTCTGGTCATCATCATCATCATCGCTCTTGTTCTTTGCTTCTTGGTTTGGATGCTCAGAGGGAGGTTCTTGATAATCGTTTTCGTCCATCTCCTCTTCATCTTCTGAAACCAGGTTGATCACATTTGGGAATGTAATCATCCTCCCATTAACTTCTTCTTGCTCAACTGGATAAGTAGTGAGTTTGATGGGCAAGGCAGGATGGGTCACCATCTGCTCTTGGGTTTGAGCATCTGCAGCTTGGAAATCTGCTATAAGTCTTTGTGCTACTTCATGAATGAAGTCTTCATGCATCAGAGTGGCAAATGAGTAGGACTCTGTGGGAAACATAGCATGGATATGATCCTCCAGATTGAAGGCGATTGCTCTCTTCTCTGGGACGTCAATTACTCTGGCTATTTGGAAAATTGACCTTTACGAGTTTACGCCATTATAAGCACTTGAGATGTTTCTTTAAAGTGTGTACGGAAGGCCTTGAGTAAATCAGCGACACTAGACTTTGAGCACGAAAGAAAGTGTTGAAGTTAGTTTTGCTCAAACCACTTGAGTTAGTATCATGGCGAAAATAGGCTTTACGAGCATACGTGTAGAAACACTAGGCTCATTATCTGTATTTACGCTTGCTTTCTGAAACCCTTTTTCTAGCCACGGAAAGCTAGCGACGACTCGCTAGCTCTAGCGACGGATAAAATCTGTCGCTAGATCTAACGATGGATAAGCACTTCAATCGTTAGATTTAACGACGGATAGGCTTATCCGTCGTTATTTAACGACGGATAAGACTATCCGTCGGTAACTCTAACGACGAAAATGCTTATCCGTCATTAGATTAGTTGACCAGATTTAAAAAAAAGCGAGCGCAACTCTAACGGCGGATGAACTATCCGTCGCTAGAGTTGCTGAGTTATTCTGAAGCGAATGCTTCCCTCCCCATTTTTCTTCTTCTTCTTCCTTTCTTCTCCCCATTTCGCCAAAGCCATTACGGTCCAAATCTCGACCATTTTGTCCATTCTTCATGTCCATTGAAGCTTCGTGAATCAAGGAGGTCAATTTTGCCGTCAATCTCAAATTCCATCCGCTCATTTCTCCGGATTCGAAGGTAAACCCTAATTTTTTATATTTGGAGATTTTGTTACTTTGGACTAATTTGAGCAATTGAATGTAAATGGAGAGTATATAGTACTTAGTTTAGAGGTAATTAGGTAATGTTTTACCTTTGAGATGTCTGATTGATATATATTGATTGTGAATTTGAATTTTTAGTATAATGTTAGTATGTTTGTAAGTATGTTGGGCTTTTAATTAATTTGATATTGGTGTATATTTAGTAAAATTATGAAGATTTAGTAGCTCGTTTGAAACCTAACTTTTTGACATATTTGGAAAATTTAGTTAATTTAGACTAATTTAATATGTTTACTATCTAGTTAATTAACTTTGAGATGTGCAATTGTTTGAATTGTTAATTAGTATAATGTTAAGTATGTCGTATTTTTATTTAAGTATGTTAATTAAGATTTGCAATTGTTTCATTTGATAAATTTATACATGTACTAGATTATAAATTATGAAATTTAATTAATGAAGTGTGTTGATATAATTTGGTGATTACATTCTTAAAATGTATGTAATTTATAATTAAGTATTAAAGGGTTGGAATGCTTTATTTGTAATGGGAATTTTGGTAAGAGACAAAACTTTATAACATGCGAGAAATGGGAAATGGGAATCGAGTTGAAAAATACGATCTAATCAATTCAAGCGTGTCGAGTTATATAATCATCCAATGAACACCGATCGTTCATGGATGTACCAAAGGATAGTTAATGGCGAGTTTTACCTAGTTTTGTGGAAGGGGTTGATGCCTTCGTTACATTTGCACGCAGACTAATTGTTTGAGTGGGGGATGAAGTGCCCTTGCACAGTATAAATGTAGAAATAAGCAATTTTACCTCGAAGCGGTAGTGGAACACTTGAAGCGTAAGGGTTTGTATTTGAGTATGGCGTATGGACTTCTCATGGTGAGACATCTGCCGTTCATAGATTATGAGAATTTGGGGAGCGTAAAGAAAAGCGAAGCTGTGATGGGAAGTACTCAAAATACTTCTACATCGATGCTAATAATGATCATGAGCAGGTTGAGCAAATGGTATATGATATTGCGGGTCGAGTTCATGGACACGGAGCCCGATGTAGGGGATGCGGAGGAGCCTCCGAATCCGAGGATCGGTCTTGTTCGACTTGATGGAATCATAAAAAGCGGTTTATCCGGTGTAAGCACGAATTGTCATTGTTGGCTCGGTTAATGAGTTGTAAGGCTAATGGCCAATCGAATCGAGCTTCATGAATGGGTACAAGTAATGCCAGACTTTGTCGAACCAAACCTAGTTCCTGACTTTTACCGGCGAAGAAAAAGATCACGAGGATGGGGTTGCCCATGGAAACCATAGATTGTTGTGAGGTATGTGCATGATTTATTGGAAGGAGGATAAAGATCTCTTTGAAGTGCAAGTTACGTGGTAAGGACGTACAAAGCGTTACAAGGAGGCGCCTCGAAAGCGTCGGAAGAAAAATCTCCCACATAAGAAAATGTGGTATTTCCCTCTAGCACCTCGTTTGAAAAGGTTATGCGCTTCAAGTGCTTGTCTTGATAAAATGCGTTAGCCTGAGGAGAAAGTAATCCGGTAGAGGGTAGAATGGAGCATCCATCGGACTCACTGCATGGAAACACTTGACGAGAGCTATCCGGAGTTTGCCGAACTGAAATGTACGATTGGGCCTTTATGCGGATGGTTTTAACCCCTTTGGAAGTATAGGAAATACTCTTGTTGGCGATTATCGACCGTACAACTGCCCCGGTGAGTGCATGAAGAACCGTTCATGTTCTTGGTGATTTGGTGCAGTCCATATGATCCGGGGCGGAAGGTGGATGTGTTCTTGCAGCCCCTAATCAAGGCTGATCGAGTTGTGGGAAAAAGGTATCCCACATATGATGTGTCAGCGAAGAAGAACTTCAACGAGAAGCGACACTATTGTGGACCGTGGTGATTTTCGACTTACTCCATGCTATCTGGAAGGAAAACCGGGCTTTAATGCTTGTTGGGACGGTAGTGCATTTAGGCGAAGGAAGCGGAAAGGAATGTTGGTTTGATCATAGGTTTCTACCAAAAGATCATCCGTTCGGGAAGAACAAGACTCAATTCTTGAAGAATTGAGTAGAAATGAAAGGGCCCAAACAAAACTTCTTGGTGCCTGATACTTGCGAGATAGAAAATTTGGATCTTATGAAATGGCGAACTTGGGTGGAGAAGCATAACGATAAAATTAGCAAAAATTGTGGATGGAAGAAGAAGCATCTTACGGGACTTGCCTTATTGGAGCACTCTTCTTATCCGTCACAACTTGAATTTCATGCACATTGAGAAGAGCGTGTTGGCGCTTCAACACGATTTGCAACATTCTGAGGAAAACAAAGGATCTGATTAAATCTAGATCGAGTTGGATATATTTTGTAATAGGCGGAGTTGACAAAGCGGAATGATAAGGGATTGTGGCCCAGGCTACTGATTGACATTGAAGCTAGGAACAAGCTATTTGATTGGGTGAGGATTGAAGTTCCCAAGCGGTTATGCATTGAACTTGGGAGGGTGTGTGGATTTGAAGAAGACAAAGATGTATGGGATGAAGAGCCGATTGCCATGTGTTCATGGAGAGGCTTCTCCTGTTGCATTCGAGAACTACTACCTAAGCTATGGAGCACTCTCGATCTGAGCTTATTTTCAGAATTTATGCTCGAGGGTGCTTGAGGATGAAGTGTTAGCAAATCTTGAAAGCAACATACCATTGATTCTATGCAAGCTTGGCGTATCTTTCCACGAGCTTCTTTGATTCTATGGAGCACTTGCGGTTCACCTCCCACATGAAGCGAGACTTGCTGGACGGTTCGATGTCGATGGATGTATCCATTCGAGAGGTGTGTAATAAAGGCATCCATTTCGTACAATGTTCTTATTTAGAAGAACATTATCTTACCTAAATATATATACAACTTACGGTATTTGGGAAAATTGAAGAATGCGTCGGCAACAAAGGTAAGCTTTGAGGGTCGATGGCGATGCATCGTGAGGGAAGGCGCCATCTTCTGCGGCTATTACTTTGGAGACCACGTGCCCACTAAGGCATCTAGACCGCGGAAATGCGGAACCGTATGAAGTTCAAAAGGATGATGAAGTTACACTTTCAATATTTAGGATCTCGGGTAGACCTATGGTGAAAGGAATCTGAGAATGGTGACGAGATAAGGAGGTGAAGGCGACCACTATTATGTCCTCTCGAGCTGTCTTTGAAGTTGATGAATTTATGAAGATCTTTGCTAGGTGGCGACTTACTTATTATAACACATAAATTTGAACTTCTAACTACTATCTAATCATGTCATCATGTCCGGCGTTTTCAAAAGCGTTATGCGAAGATGGATCAAATATGGCGGATGACACACTTGAAGAATTGCTTGAAGAGAAGTTGCCAATTGAATTTCTGATTGGTTCGGGGATTATGTCGAGATCCGCAAACCAAGTCACATGTCCTTACTTACGGTCTTTAGCGGAGGGCCATTCGATCGGTATCCGTTTTTCCATCGTATATAGTAAATGGTCTTAGATTTCACACAATGGATTACACGTCCAAGTCTACTAGCAATTGTGGGGTGTGTGTGAAAGGGCTGATCAAAATGGAGGTGATGATTTGTTTGATTTCTATGGAAAACTTAAGCGAATTGTGAGGCTTGAATATGCGGTGTGCCTCTGAAAAGAACCGTTACATTTGATGTCGTGGTATGATCCGGTCAAAATGAATGCGAGGTGTCTGAGCAATATCAAATGGTTGAGATTAACCATAGGAGGAGTACCGTACTAAGTCTGAACCTTTTAACTTAGCGGATCGAGCACGTCAGTGATGTTCATTGAATATCAAGCTAAAAGCGATAAAGTGAATTTGGTTGGCGGCGATACATACAAGCCCGCTCGAGTTGAGTCGTTCATAAGGACAAATCAACTACCAACTCGTACCAAGAAGAGGTTGTCGATGAAACGGTGAGAAATCCATGGCGCTCGTGATGAGTACATTGACACTGCGAAGACATATATGTAGACTTAACCATTGGTGGCGAGGATCGGAGTATGTGTGTAGTGTAGAGTAGTATATGTATCTTAATTGTTATATGCTTACTTTTCCATTACATACTGACTCATGTCTTCATTTATACTAATCTGATTTGTTTGTGTTTGTCATGTGCTTTTGTAGATGTCCGGCAAAGTGTAGTTACAGTTCGACTCTAGTGGGACCGGGGTTCTGTGACTCGAGAGTAGCCACGGTGGATCGGTGACTACTCTCATGTTAGTCGGACTCGATGGATCGAGCATGGGGCGTCTGGTGGTGGTTATGGGCGAGCGGTACACTTTGTGGTGTCCATATCTGAGATCGTCGATGGTGCTACGTGGGATGGGAAGTTGGTGTTATTCCCTAATGGCAGGAGGAAGTAAGTATTATATATACATTTGTAGAACATAACTTAAGATAAGTGTTTATATATATGTCACATGAATTGTCTAATAAATATATGTACTCTTCTATATGTTATTCATAACTGCAGGTTGTGGCCTCGGCAATCTTGACGACACATGAGATATTCAAGCTTAGGAGGAGTTGCGGGCGGGGAGGCGAAAAGTGGAGCACACTCAAGGTGAGGCAAGCACTTCTACTTTGATGAGCTTGGGTAGCTTTTATATTCGACAATTTGTTGTGGTATGTTAGCCATAATTGGGTGATATGTTAGTCACCATTGTGTTAGTAAATTCTAGGACAATTTGTGTGGTATGTTAGCCACTTACTTGGGTGATATGTTAGTCACCATTGTGTTAGTAAATTCTAGGACAATTTGTGTGGTATGTTAGCCACTTACTTGGGTGATATGTTAGTCACCATTGTGTTAGTAAATTCTAGGACAATTTGTGTGGTATGTTAGCCACTTGGGTGAAATGCACCATTGTTTATCTTGAAATTGTGACCTTGGGGCATTAATTTTTACTTTGAATAATTGGAATGTAGAAAAATACTACATTCCGGGCCTTATTCGGATGTGGCTGTTTTTGAGAGTTTGGGCTCGACATGTATAGGCATATGGTGGTGACATGAAAAAATCTAGAGACAAAGGAAAGCCATACAGTATAGGCATATTGGGGACGAAGAGTGGGCTATGTGGCATGAGTATTGGAGACTTAATCACGTCGAGGATCGATCCTACAAACGAGCAGGCAAATTTGGTGAGCCTTGAGATGGGAAGGCTCTGCCGAGCATCACTTGGTCCTGTTGTTATCCTTGATCGCGGATGTCGTAAGTATATATATATGTGTTACGATTACAACATGATTTGTACACATGTGTATTGCTTTCATTTATACCAATTTACCACTTGTTTGCATTCCTACCAACTTACTAACTACTTGTTGCAATATATAATGTTCTTTAGCTAAACTGAACGACCCAAGACTTGCCTAGAGCAAATGAAGATGGGAAAGTTCAAGAACGGCATTTGGGTGGACGAGAAGTCCGAGCTTATTGCGGTATGTGTATTTGCTAAGTGTTACAGTTGTATATGCATGTGTATTATAAATTAAATATGAAATTGTAGCTCATTTCGTATACACTTGACTGAGTGAGGTGGAAGCGGATCATTGCGGAGAAATTTGCTCGAGGTGAGAGTTGTCCATGGAAGAACAAGACCGGATCTTTCTGAATTGACCCACCCGACAACAAGGTCGGGTTTATGGTCTTGGTAGTTATGGCGAGACAACGGCCTTGAGCTTCTCCGTGTCAATGACAATCTCGAGGACATGGTGGTGTTTACACACATGGTGGTCGGCGGATGGTAAATGAAGCGGTGACTCCTCTCGGTGAGATTGGAAATCTCGAGGATGGCGACTCGTATGAATCGGAGGATGGAAGAGCTCTGCAGCTTGTATATGAGCGAATACTGACCCCTCGTCTTAGTGATGTTGTGATATTTTGGATGCTATGCTACTTTTTACTTTGTTGGATATTTGGATTTATATTCGGATATGTAGACTTTATTTTGGATAATTTATTTTTTGGACGAATCGTTGTTGTTAATTAATGCAATTTCTCCTTTGTGACATATCACTATTATATTTGTTGAAAAAAACAGGTGAAAATTATAAAATAATTTTTAAAAAAACAATTAAAAAAAAACAGTAGTTTAGCGACGGATAATTATCCGTCGCTAAACAACGAATTAGGGCTAGAACGCCCTAATTCGTTGTTTAGCGACGGATGGCGTTCTAGCCCTAATTCGATTAGAGACGGATAATTATCCGTCTCTAATGGCGACGGAGGGTCAACGCCCTATCCGTCGCCAATTCCATGGCTATTAGCGACGGATACAAATCCGTCGCTAATTCGCCTTAGAGACGCCCGTCATTAAGACGGGCGTCTATCCGTCGCTAAGGCCTTAGCGATGGATCGGCAGGGGTTTAGCGACGGATAATTCCGTCGCTAAACCCCTGTTTTTTTGCAGTGTTGGGCACAGAGGCCTCAGATACCTTGTTGTGAGGAGAAGTCTGATCCTCATCAACCTTTCTTTCTGCTAGAACTTCCAAGTGAGGAAGCTCAGTAGCATGTTCCTCAGAAACCTTGGGGGTTTCTGGCACCTTCTGCGAATCTTGCTTGTTGATTTGGTTTCCTTTGGAGGAGATAACCTGTTGTTTCTTCATCGAATTGTTCTTGGCCGAGCTTTGTAAGAACAAACATAAAAGATTTAGTAGTGGGTTTTCCAGAGCATTCTTGAAGGAGACTATTACTGATTACTTACCTTCTCAGTAGAAGGCTCAGTAAATACTTCCTCAGAGAGCTTTTCAGCCTCTGGAATCTCTTGGTTTTGGGGTGTTGGTTTCACCACCACTACTTCCTCGATTGGACTGAAGAGACATTAAGAATATTAGAACATAAGATAAGAGCATTTTTAGTTAGTTATTTCTTGTTCAGAGATAACTTTACTACCTGTGGGACATGCTCTTCTTGATGTTCTGAGGTTGGAGGAACCTCTTCTTGATTCAAGTGGGTGGACAAGTTTTCTTCCCCCTGGAAGATTGCCTCTAAATTGGCCTATAACAAATACAGCTTATGAGTAACAAGTTAACATACAATTATGTTGACAAGTTAGATACAAACTATCTTTGTTACCTGAATTGAGTCAGGCTGGGCTTGGGTCTCTTGAACTTGTGGAGTCTCCACAGCCTCTCTTTGCTCATTGTTGTTGTCCTCTAGAGTATCATTTTGAGTCTCCATCTCAGTCTGATCCCTTTCTGAGAGTTGAGCTTTCTCAGAAGGTTTAGGAACCTGTTCAAGAACAGGGTTTTCTTCAGCAACCTTTTGTGCTGGCATAGTGAATGTGGAAGCAATGTCAGGATATTCCAGCATTCTATCTTCCTCACCCAGGCCTTCTTCTTCCTGCTGGGCAGAGGGGCTCCTATCTCTCTGAGGTGCTGAGCTTGATGCTCCTCCATGGGTCTCATACTTGGACCTTTTGAGTACTTTTGCAATTACTTCATCATCCTCAGATTCACTATCCAGTGTTGGTGCAGACCCATCTATGATAGCTCTATCATCTCTGGAGAGTTCTGGAGCAGTCTGGCTCAGAATTCTTGGGGCATTCTGGAGTTGCCTTTCTGGGCGTCCAACATCTTCTGAGACCTTGTCTCCAGAAGGTTGTGCCTCTTGTATGCTTAGGGACTTGGAGGCTCTTTTGGTTTGAGTCATCTTTATCTTGGCAACTGGAGGTTGAGCTTGAGCTTGCTCAGAGACCTCCTCACCTTGCTGGGCAGTTTCTTCTTCTTCTGCCTCTCTGAGTGCTTTCTCAGCAGCAAGTCTCTCCTTTTCTTCAAAGGCATGTCTGAAAAGGGAGTTGGTGACTGGGATTTCCTGCCTCTCTCTGAGAGTGATTCCCATTGTTTCCAGAATGTGACAAATTTTGAGGCCAAAGTGCATATTGGCCTTTGGCTCAACAAAGCCATTGATGATCTTAGGCTCAAATTCTTCAATATGCCCAAGGAATTTGTTAAAGGCGTACTTCCCCCAGTTAAAGTGGGTTTTCTGCCCTTCATGCTTCTTTTTCAGAAGATGCATCATCATCCATCTCTCCATGCTTATCTGGTCTACTCCACCTTTGTTGCCATCAAAGCAACGGACCAGAATGAGAGCTAAAGTACTCGGTGTTTACGGAGATGACTGAATTCGATGGCTTTCAGAACAAAGTCTCCTGGGCAACCCTTTGCATTCTCTAATTGGATTGCTTCAAATAGCTCTTTAACACCTTGGATCATGGGATCATCCCTGATGTTGATGTCTTCAATTGTTCCTCGATTTTTCAATCGAAATATCTTGCAGAAAGTCTTGCAGTCTAGGACAATCTCTTGTCCTTGAACTTCAGTCTGCATGTATTTCTCTTCTTCATCATTCACAACCTTTGTGAAGATTTTGGAGTTGTTATAGAACTCCAGCACATCCAGTGTGGATAGTCCCTTTGAGTGCAAATGACTGGAAGGTATGGGAACTTTTCAGCATCCCCAATATTAGTTTCCTATCTGGTATTGAAGGTATAACTGCTGGTACATACTTCTTCACTAGAAAAGCTCCCCAATTCATTTTGTGGTTTGGGTTCCAGTCAGATGTGGTGAACTTTCCCAGAAGGCTTTTATTCAACACCTTAAGTTCCTTTCCTCATTGCTTTTCAGCAGGAGCAGATAATGCAGCCTTAGGGTTCTTGGTGGTCATCTTCTTGGGTGCCATCTCTTATATAGAGTCTTGAGTGAGTGTTTTCAGAGGGGTTTTGCAAGATTAATCGGGATTAGTCAATCTTTTGAGAAAACTAAACACAAGAAGTTGAGTTCTGAAGGGTTTTGCGAAATCTTGAGAGATTTTCTTTGTTTTGATCTGTATGAAATTTTGAAATTGGTAAAAGTGTTTGTCTTTTGCCCAAGTCCTATATATATAGCAGACAAAATGTACATAGATACAACATACATACAACTTAATATGAATGCGTGTCTTTGTATCTGCATAGGCGTGGTATCACACACGTACTCCATTAAATGCGTAGTGGGCCGTATACATATTTCTCATGAGACATTACTTGCTTTGTTTTAATCTCAACCGTTGAGATCAAGCGTTTATTCATCGAGGATTATATTGAATATCTTGTAATGCTATCAATCAACAAATGGTATTGTGCCGACTTGATGGATTTTTGACAAGTTATATCCATTATGTCACTTAGTAAAGAGTAAGGACACTTAATCGTTTGAACTTATCATTCTGAGTGTCAAGTCCTTATCTTTATATTGTTTATCATAAAAATGGCAAAAATACAAGACATTGGACATGTTTGACTTCCAGAACTTATACTTTTTGGGCTTTGTGTGTCCCTTTCTCTTTATGACTAAATAGCTTTCTGAATTCAAGTGTCAGAAGCTTCAGTTGTTTGAATGTATTTGACCCACTCTCAGTAAGTAAGTTCTAGTCTTATTTACTTATTGAGTGTGTACTAACCTTTGCCTTTCTGGATACCCGTTCCAGAAATGTTTTGCCTTTCTGAGTGTTGCTACTCAGAAACCTTTGCATCACTTCTTATCAACTTGGCTTTACGAGAACACATTTCTCGAGGCTACTTCTTTTCTACCTCACTTACTCAGACTTTAGAGATTCAGGATATTTTTCAGTCCTTAGGCATCTCCATTAACCCAAGACTATGTCTTAAGGTCAAGAACCGGCTTTCTTGTAGGGCTTGGTGAAGATATCTGCAAATTGGTCTTCTGTGCCAATCTTGAGTATCTCTATATTGCCTTTCTCAACATGGTCTCTGATGAAGTGGTGTCTAACATCAATGTGCTTTGTTCTAGCATGGAACTTGGGGTTCTGTGTGATTGCAATAGCACTTGTGTTATCACAGAAAATGGGAGTTTTCTCTTCATTGAGTCCATAGTCTCTGAGTTGTTGTTGAATCCACAAAATTTGTGTTGCACAACAACCGGTGACAATATATTCGACCTCTGTGGTAGAAGTTGCAATTGAGTTTTGCTTTTGCTAAACCATGAGATAAGTCTAGTTCGAGCGACAAGTTCACGAGGTACTTTTCCTATCAAGCATTGATCGACATAATCGACATCGAGTAACCGGCCGAACTTCGATCCACTTTCTTTAGGATACCACAAACCTACATCTCTGTACCTTTCACATACCTTAATATTTTCATAGCAATGTTGTAGTGTGATTGCATTGGATTTGTTTGAAATCTAGCACACTCATATTGAATATCAGTGCCTTGCGATGAGTAAAGTAGTGAACTATCAATTTCCTATACTTGTGTTCATCAATACTCTTACGATTCGATATAGGTCATCTTGGTTCCTATGCTCATAGGTATCTTAGCATTCTTTTCAGAAGGCTTAAGATTGAAATTTGTGAGCATGTCTTTTGCATACTTTGTCTGACTAATGAATATTCCATCATTGAGTTGCTTGACTTGCAATCCTAGGAAATAGTTCAATTCTCCCATCATGCTCATCTCAAACTTACTTTTCATGAGATTTGCAAAGTCATCACAAAGTTGCTTGTCCTTAGATCCAAATATAATGTCATCAACATATACTTGAACTAAGAGTAGTTTCCCATCATGATTTAAAGTAAATAAAGTTTTATCAACTTCACCTTTCTTGAAACCTATGTTATGAAACACAGGTCGACCGGTTCAACTTGACTTCGGAGGGTCGAAAAACCCCCCAAAACCGGAAAAAATTGGGTTTTGGTAAAAACCCGGCGGAACCGGTAAAAACCCGGTTCCACCCGGTAAAAACCCGATTAAAAACCGGTTCCACCCGGGTTTGTAAAAAAAAAAAAAAAGAAAAGAAAATAAATCAAAAAACCCCAATCACAACAAAAGCTCTAATCGCTCAGTTCCTTTTCCTTTTCAGTCTTCTTCCTTTTCCTTTTTTGCAGCTCATTCTTCTCCCATTCTGCTCCCGTGCTTTAATGTTATTTGTTATTTTGAACTCAATGTTATGGAGTTATGGTGACTTTGTGTTTGGAATTGAGGCATATGTCGTTTATGCAATGTTTTCTATCTTTTTTTTAGGTAAAAAATGTATATGTTGAATTTTTAAGGCATACATTATGTTTTATTTTTAAAATATTTTTTATAGGTTGACCCGAGTTGACCCGGTTGAACCTCCTACAGTAGGTAGGCCGGGTCAACGTCCGGGTCCGAGTTTCAAAACACAGCTTGAAACCACTTTTCAGAAGGTATTTGGCCAAAGTGTCATACCATGCTCTTGGAGCCTGTTTCAGTCCATATAGAGCTTTCTGTAGCTTATAGACCATTCTACTTTCTGAGGAAACTTCAAAGCTAGGTGGTTGCTCAACATAGACTTCCTCAGCAAGTTCACCATTCAAGAATGCACTCTTGACATCCATCTGATAAACTTTAAAGTCTTTATGAGCTACAAAGGCCAGAAAGAGTCTTATTGCATCAATCGCTTTTTGGTGCATATGTCTCATCAAAATCTAGACCTTGATGCAGGTGAATCCCTTGGCAACCAACCTTGCTTTATTTCTGGTTATTTCACCAGATTCATTCATCTTGTTTCTGAAAACCCACTTTGTTCCAATTAAGATATTCCTTCTACAAATGGAACTAGTTTCCAGACTTTGTTTCTCTCAAATTGATCCAACTCTTCTAGCATTGCTGAGATCCAGTCTTGGTCTCTTAATGCTTCTTCTATAGTCTTAGGTTCATTGTTTGAGATAAAACATCCAAAGAGAGAATTAGCATTTTCAGCTATTGCTCCTAGTCCTAACACCTTGATTAATTGGTCAAATTACATCTTTTGGAGGATGATCCTTGATCCATCTCATCATGGGTTTAGGGCTAGTAGGGTCAACATCTATGTGATCAGAATGTGAATCACTATGATTATGACTTGATACTTCTTCAGTATCTGTGACATTTTGCACCTCAGAAGGGCGATGAATGTCTGACACTTGCTCAGTGTGAGAGCTATCTGGGACATGCCTGTCAGAGAGGTCATTTCCAGAATTAGCTCTCTGATGAACATCTTCAGTTTCCATTTCTGGAATTCTCATAGGAAATTCTTCATCATGTATGAGAATCATCTGGTTGTTACTAGGCATTTCATGCTTTTCTTCGTCAGAGTCATCCTCTCTTTCCACAATGATGTTTTTCCTTTCTGAGGGTTCTTCTTCAGAATCCTTTATCATTAGTTCCTTGAACCTTTACGAGTTCATCGACAAGGGGTGTTTTCTTGCTTCCTTACAACATGGGCGATTCTTCAATCTTCTTTGTTCTTTTGTTGTAAACTCTGTATCTTTGCTATTCATAGAATAACCAAGAAACACACCTTCATACGCCTTTGGTTGAAATGTTCTTAGATACTCTTTTCCATTGTTAAGAACAAAACATCTACAACGAAACACTTTGGATGTTTGATATTAGGGGTCTACCAACGAAGAGTTCAAAGGGGTCTTGTCATGGTGTTTGTTTATCAAGCATACATTACGAGTGTAGCATCTTTGTGTTTGACTTCAACCCGATAAACTTCACTTATTTGATGTCGATAGCATTGTCCTTACTACTTCTTTAAGGGTTCTATTTTTCCTTTACGCAACAACATTTTGTTGTGGTGTTCTCCTGAAGGAAAGTTGGTGTTGTATACCTTTGTTGGTACAAAACTCCTTTATGTATTGGTTGACAAACTTCGGTACCATAGTGCATTACGATTGCGAGATACCTTGTCATTTTCATGACTTCAAGCTTATTGACAAGTTTGGTATCTCCACCTAGCATCAGTTGTGTTTGGAAAAGACAACCCAAGTGAATCTTGAAGTCATCTACAACAACGGACCATACTTCTTTCTGCATAACTAATTCAGATGATTCAAAAGATCCATGTGTAATAGTTGCGTTGGTCTTTCTTAGAGTGTACGGTTTTGGACTTGAAAGAGATCTTGGATTGTTTCCCCATCGGCAGGCGAACATATACCATCCTTTACGAAGATGTTTTGGGAAGGAACCACTAACTCTTTCTTGGCAAGTTTGTTGAGTTTTGAAATTCAAGTGACTCATTCTTTTGTGCCATAACGGTGCTCTTACATGTGACTGATTGACTCACCATGAGACATTCTTGATTGTGGCGGATCTTGCCCAATGGCAACATAAAGGTTACCTTTCATGAGCAACCAAGGTATGCTTTGACTCATTGTCGATAAGTTTGCAATACTTTGCTTTGAATTTCTGATGAATCCTTTATTAAGCGCCTCATGCTAAATAGATTATATTTCAAACCTTTAACATGTGTCGTCGGTGATTGTTAATGATCCCAATTTAGCGTTGCGAATCGAGAGAGGATTTAATTCTCCTCCGACCGTCGATACGGTCCGATGTTGCAAGCTTTGTAGTTGACGGTTGCTTTGTCTCTGTCATGTGCTTTCGCATCCACTATCAAATAGCCATTGAGCCTTAGTTCAAGCGTTACGCACAAAACAGAAAGCGGAGTTAGGTTCTTGCCTCGGAGATAGAACCACTTAGACTAAACATTCTTCGGTAGGAATCCACATTTTAGTGAATTTCTTGGGAGTTTGTTTTGTCTAACTTGATCGAGAAGCAGATAAAATCGGTAATTTTGATCTCAATCTTCCTTCTTGGGGTGTTTCTAGGTGTTCCTTTGGTCCTTTCTGGACCACAGGTTTACAGGGTTGCTTTTGACAAACTTAGCCTTCTGCGAGTTCCTTCTAGCTCGCATTGATTTTTCGGTGACTTGAGATTTCTTCCACTTCTCTCTATTGCTACGTGCAATATCGCCTTTGCCATTGTTCTTGTCCTTCCTTATATTGTTGCGAAGGACCTTTCCAATATACGATAGCGATGCCATTTGAACACCTTTGGCTTTCAGAATCGCTCTTGAAGCCTTACTAGTTTATGCACCATCTTTATTTTCATAAAATGGTACGAGAGAATTTGCCTATTCGGCAATCTTCCTTCCTAGTAATGCTGAATGTGGATGGTTGCATGTCGAGGTTGTGTTTCTTTTGAAACCTTATCCACATGTTTCTTGTGAACTTGTTGTTCTTTCAAAGGTGGGTTGCAACTCCTTTTCCTTTGTCAACTACCTAGCTTTCGACCAATGCTATAGGTGGTTGAAGAATCATTCTTGACTTTTTACAAAGGTCGACCTTTCATCACTCTTCTTGGAGGAGATGAATTACTTGATTGTTCATCAAGTCCAAGTCCACCTTTCTCGGAGGGATCTCTAGGATATGATTGAACCTCGGTGAGAGTGTCACTAGCCTTTGCATAAGATTGGAAGGATAGCTCTTTCTTTACGAGTTCTTCATTCTCGAAAGCGACTTCATCATTTTCTTATTAAGTTCATCGAGGCTAGTTTGTGAGAATTTTCATTCTCGATATCGAGCTTCGGAAAGGCTATTTGGCGTTCTTGTTCTCGGATACTTTGGTTAGCTCGAAACCTCTTTTCAAGAGTTTCTTTGCTTTCCTCTTGAATTACGGTTTTGATTGTGCTTCCATAAATTCTTTCTCATAACGATCCAATTCACTCTTGACCAACTCGGATCCTCAATTCCATCATCACTCTCATAGTACGAAATTGTGAATTGTTAGTTACCTCATCACCATAAGACATATTTCAATGTTGGAGATGTACGGACCGGGAATCTCGGCAATTCCACAGTTCATTCTTCTTAAGGCGAAGTCGATTACATCGTGGGTGATTCCACACAATTACGGTGATGGTAGGTTTGAGTCATACGAATCTCCATCTTGAATCATCGATGTCTAGAGCATCAAGTTGAATTTGAATCTTCTTCCTTTCTTGATCGGTAAGGCCCTTTGATTTCTCTTGAAATTTCTTACATCCTTCTTGTCACTGTCTTGAGCTTGTTTAAAGCGGGACAATCTCTCTTAAGTGACCGGGCTTTTGACAATAGAAGCGGATATCATTTCCTATTCTGCGACTTGATTAACACCTTTACGAATGGGGTGTTAGGAGAGTTGTTCATTTGTATGTTCTTGTCTTGATGATAGTTTGGGCGAAGATGCTTTTTGACTTTTCTTTAGCTTTTCTTCTCTCAATCTCTTGACTCACAAATTTCTTCATGTGTCTTCTTTAAGAGCATTTTCTTGAGATGCATCTTTGGTATCCTTCTTTTGAAGTACCTTGAGAAACTAGAGCAACACTTTGCAACTTTTAATTTGTTTGTTCTCTGAGTTATCTCATAGTCTCTGAGCAAGATGAGAGAAGAGCTCTCTTGGAGTAATATTTGGCATCCTTGGTTGAAATAAAAGAGCGTAGTGTGCTCCAGTTGTGATTGAGACTTGACAATAGTCTTAATCTTTTACATTGGAGTATCATTGCTTTCACCAAGTGCAGCCATATCACTCATAAGAGTAGTAAACACGAAATCAAGTTCTTCGAGTTTGGTGGGACCTTGTTTGAAGTTTTGGAACTTCAATTTAAGAACTTGAACTTGTTTTCCTTGGTTTTCTCTTCGCCTGATTTCTTCAATCGATTGCCGGCAGATTTTGCCATTTAGCACCTGATTTACTGTATGTGCTCGGTGTCGATCGATGATGATATTACGAGCTTGACCATCAATCTGTGTCTTGGCATCTTCAAATGTCGAGCTCTCTTAGCTTGTCTTCATACATAATGCTTCCATGAGAAACCGACCACTATCACTAGCGACGCATCCTCGCTTCCATCTTCCTTATCGAGGCTTTTCTTCCATCGACACCTCGATGCTGTTTGAGTTATGCGATTTTGATAGGCCCTTCATTGATGACATAGATCATCTAAATCACTAATGGCCTCGGATGGAGCATCATGCATCATGTTGTTCTTCCATTTACGGTAGTTTTACGGCTTGAGCGGTGCATCACTCGAGACATACGCACACTTACAACACAAATTATATAGTCCTCAAGGGACAAAGTTCCTTCACCTATCTGGGGTCTAGGTTGATCTGGAAGGCTTGTGAACCTCTGCTCGATACCACTTGTTGGTCGAGATAACGCAAAGTAAAAGACTAGAGGTGGTGAATAATCTTTTAAAACTTTTGTCGATAGCAGTTTTCGAAACACAGGGGTTTCGATACTTAAAATCAGAGCGTGGAAGACTTTAAGATAGGTAAGTGCAGAAACAATAAGTATGTGTGTGTGTGCTTTGTTGAAATGTAAATACGGAAAAGTAAATGACACAGCAAGTATAGTGGTATCTGGAGGTGACGTAATCCTCCAACTAATCCACGTAGGTCTTTCTGAGACCTAAAATTCACTAGAACAGATAATTGAGTTCACCTTACAATAATCCTATTCTAAGATTCCTAAACAAATGGTTCCCAACCAAATGTTCCCCCTGAGTTATTCCCCAGCTCCTAGAGCTAAGTGCTTCCTCTACTCAGATAACCTTGGAGTTATTCCTTGATTTCCCAAATCAAGTACTTCCTCTACTCACGCCTTGATGGTGTTGGTTATAAGGTTTGTCGAGAGGCTTCGTATAACTTTTGGTTATATTTTGAGAGGCTAATAGAACAAGACTACTTAATACACTTGTTAGGTGGATGGCGATCGCTTCTTTCTTGACCAGTAATTGATGTCAGATTACGGAGAATGAGCTTGAAATGGTATCGATAGTTGAACTCTTTCACGAATAACAATCTCTTGTTAAGGTTCGGACAACTTAGAACCACTAGTGATTCTTGACGTGACTTTGAGAAAAGGGTAGTAGAGTGCTTGAGAGAATACTTTGCTTGATGGTAAGTTTGCAAGATAGGCGTTCTAAGGTGTATTTCTGACATCTAAGTGTGTGATATATATAGATGAATTTGAGAGTTGTTGGAATGATATCCGTTAGACACATTAAAATTAGGTCCATACTTATCTTGAAATGAGTACTCGAAGTCCTTGTCTCATGTCTCGAGAGGTAATGCTCTTGACTTTTCTGCAGTCTGATTAATGCACTTGTACTATTTCTTGTCCTGTAGTCTTCAACGGATACATGAGCCTTTCTGATGGCTTGCATGCTCCATACTCATGATGTCATATGTCCAGAATCATATTTCGAAAGTAAGTAAATACACTTAAGAAAGGATTAAGGACATAGTCTTTCTGAGTTAGACTAAACCTTGATGTCTTCATAAATCTTGTGCAATCTTCAGTCTTCTAATCTTCAGAAAAGCTCCATTGCTATGATTGATCTTCATGGTCTACGGAAATAAAAATTACACTCGAGACCTATAATCCTAATACAAGATTTACTAGACT
The DNA here is from genome assembly GCA_026545765.1 of Plantago major. Lineage (NCBI taxonomy): Eukaryota > Viridiplantae > Streptophyta > Magnoliopsida > Lamiales > Plantaginaceae > Plantago > Plantago major. Next base: position 117,204 of record JAIFAC010000161.1, on the reverse strand, counting down.
AATCATACTCGGTGATTTCCTCTTTTACAATGTTCAAGTGAACCAAAGTCTTAATCACCTTCGCTAAGATAAGAACATGTGATGAGTGATCAAAATACTATGATATTCCTAACACTCACTTTACATCGGAGTGAAGATTTTAACACCCGTCAATGGTGGGATCCAACAGTTACAGTGATGGGTGTTATACTGGTTGAATCGACTATCAAATATTTATACAAAGTCGTAAGAAGAATTGTCAAAAAGTGAGATTATTTTACGTTTAATAACATATACTACAAACTGGTAATACCAAAGTATGTAAAAATCTATACAATGAAAAGATGTAGAGAAGCACAAGCTCTTAAATGAATACTATATGCACTAGTGTACATGTATCATGGACTTTATAATGATAAAAGTTACTCGAGCAAAGTACACTTGTATAGCAACCAAAATCTCGTCGATCCATCCATAAGGTGTCTTGTGGCACCTCATGTTTGTAGTTTGGGACATACATCTGAATTCGGATTTGCTATGGAGCCTGAAAAGTTTAAACTTTAGATCACTTAAGGTCGGAAGTTTGGCAATTGGAGAAAAAATTAAATTACAGACTTACAAAAATTAGCGAAGCAAGGTTGTTTGGTAGCTGGATCCTCTTCGAATGGAGGAGGAACTTGTCCATACACCATCTCGCAACTCATATCTTCAAAATCTGAACACAACATGGACAATTGGACAAAATTTAACTAGCTAATAACAACACATAACGATTTCCAATGGTAGTCTATATAGTAAGGTAACATATATACTTGGAGTCATTGTTAACGGAAGTCCAAACTCGTTGGTGAAAAAATCCTGTGTAGGTATTTTGCACATGTTAACGCACATTCCTACACATCCACTGTTCTCCAGGTACCTTAATTTTATCACAAACGAGGATTATCGATTAAATTAGGAATTGAAGCATGTAAACCTAGGTCGAACTACAACAATGACATGCTCATGTAAGGGTGTAGAATGAAAATTTGAGTTCGTATTAATTTGGATGAGCAAGTATGGGCCAAAATACCTGCATTTCTTGATAAGAACTCCACTTTTTTGCTTTACTCCATCGACTTCTACTTCAATGACCTACTGAATGTACATATGTCAGCTCAATTGCAGTAAAATAAGAAGACGGGAGTAAAAGTAAAATTAAGAGATAATCTAAGAGTGTAATTTTTACCTCAGAAGGGCCAACCAACCAGTGGAAGAAAGGTACGGTTAATGCCGCATTGAATTCGGCTGCCCATTTTGTTGGCGGAAATAATTTCCGGAACTGTAACATTATCATCTCACAAGTTTAAGCTTATGTTCTTCATTTTAATAGAAAAATATTACTTAATCTTGTTATTACATTTAACTCCTTTCTTACTGCAGTTTTAAAATATATAGTCAAATAGAAAATCAAATAACTTAGAAAGAAACTAGTGAATGTGTATAAACATAAACCATTCTCTTGTATAAGACCCCGGATACAAATTTTAAGAGATGGGCGAATAAAGTAGAAGAAATAGTGAATAAAGCAGGAAATAAAGTATGACAGATGATGAATAAAGTAGTGTAAAAAGTTTTTCTATTTAAGAAATGAAAAGTTGAATTCACGGCGTATGGAGTAGTTAATACTAAAAGAAGTATATTACGTTATATGCTACATTTGCTAAACCTTGAATATCAAGCTGGTTTGCCCGAGAGGTTAAGGGGGAAGACTTAAGATCTTCTGCACATAAGTGCGCATGGGTTCGAACCCCATAGCCAGCATTTTTTAGGTTTTTTTAATTTCTGAATATAGCCTTTTACTTCTACGATAGTATATGTTGGTTTATGGAACTAATATATAGTTTTATATTTTAATCTAGCCTTTGAGATAGGCAATTTGGTTGAGTCTCAACCACCGATATACGCTACAGGTAGTGTAAGAGCAGGTACCCAAATGTATCATCGGTCTAAGATTATATACCACTCGTTTTATTGGTTGAGATAGTCAATTTGGTTGAGTCTCAACCACCGATACGCTACAATTACGCTACAATGTAGTGTAAGAGTATGTACCTAGATGATAGAATCAACGGTCTAAGATTTCATAGGGGAGATGGTATAACCGCATAAGAAATCGAAATTGCACTAAACTATATTAAAGTAAATGCCATGCAATAGAAACTGCTAGAAGGCAAAGAAGATATGAGATCCATTTGACTCCCCATAAGGAGTCACCACTATTTTGTTATACCTCTATATTATTTTACATGGAGGCAAACTAGTTTTATCGTGAGGCGTGTTATACAAATTGAGTAATCGAGCCTTGAGTATTCAACTCGACTCGTTAAAGTTTGAACTGAACTTAATAGTTAATACATACAATTTTCAAATAAAACTTGTGTTTGTTTGGTTAATGACTAAGTTTGGCTCAGGTCGATACATTCGAGAGCACTCGTTAAGACTTGTTATGTTGTGTGTTTTTGTTTTTTAGTAATATGATATACTATTGCATTATTGGGGATATTTGATGATTTATAAGATTTGTATTTTCAAATTTCAAATATCTTTGTTTTACTAAATAAAGTTTTGTCTTTTCCATATATTTTTTAAAAGTTTGTTACCGATTCATACTCGAGTTCGATTATAGAATAAAAAAAAATTCCGCACAAGCCGAGTTGCACCTAGCCTCATTTAAATACAAATCAAGTCAAATTATATGATTCCTAATGCAACCCCGGGCCCGGCATGTCCAACGACACGAATTAAATTTTACGAAGTTCGTTGATATTTAAAAGTGGCGCTACAACATGGCTGCCATCTTCTATTTCACAAATATATTCATTCATAATTTCTCACTAGGACCATATTTTTGTTGTTTTTACACCACTATATTTTATTTATAATTTCTCACTGTTATCATTATGCCTCCGTTCCTTTACTACAAATCTAGAATAAGTTGTGATATGTTTTTTTTAGAATGTAAAAACCTGTCAAATACATGTTATTTAATTATTTACTTATTTTGTCTTGTTTTGCGTTTTGCACCTCAATGTTCTCTAACTTTTCAATTGTAAAAGATATTGCCTAACCCCACAGAAATAAAACAAACTAAAATAAAAAAGAGATAAAGATAAGATGGTAGTATCATACTTGAGCAGGGGCACCAGGAGGAAGCATGGAGAGGAGCACTTCTCTAACCACTTCCTGCTGCTGCAGACGCGACCTTCCTTGTATCACTCTCTTCGACACATCCACGAAAGATTCATAGTCGTAATCGAACCATCCCTTCTTCTCGTTCTCACCACCCCGAGCAAATTTCTCCATCTTCCGTGCAAACAGAGTCATGAATGCCTTCTCGAACAGCCCATCCTTATACTTGGTTTTCTGCCCCATTGGAGCCGGCTGTCCTGATGGCTCTGCAATGCCACACCGGATTTTCTTCATATGGCCGCAGCTTTGATGATGCCTGTATCTTTGTTCGTAGAAAGAATGGCTGACTGATGGGAAGTTCATTGCTCGGAAGCTTAGAACCGCCATTAGTATAGAAACTACAGAGTTTATTGCTTAAGGTTGTAGTTTTTGTGGTGGTATCTGAGTTAAAACTTATTTTGATTGTTACATGAGCAAATGAAAAAAAATTATCTCTAAGAAAGAAAAAAGAGCGTGTGGTCGTGTTTGTATGTTTCTTTCCAATCAAAAGAATAATCATTTATGTGCATCTATGCAGCTGCCACATGACTGCTTATTAGCCTCTCATATGAATGGATTTGATAGGCAGAAAAACCACAGATAGAGTGGGACAGTAAGTGCTAAATAGCAAGGCAAACCCATGCCACTATAAATCTGGTTTCCAAAAATGAAAGTACTGGAAATGTATGTTTTCGGACATCGCAAAATTACAAATGGAATTCATTGAAAATCCATGTATCATGGGTACTAAACCCCTCAATGTTCAGAAACCATTAACCTTGTCCTTACTGTTTGACAGATGGGTTAGAGATTCTTCATGCACAGGATACCAAGATTACCTTATTTCTATATCCAAAATGTCCCCAGAGAAACATGGTGCAACAAATGCAAGAAGTTGCAAGTACGAAACATAGACCAGAACTCATACACCCAGAAAAAAAAGGAAACAGGTAAAGATCAAGACCAAGTGAAGTACAACTGGAGGACCAATGTCTTATTTAGCAAAGCATATCACATTAACAAGATTCCTTCCACATTTATCAAACACCATATATTTGGTCGGAATATTACAATTAACATAATTAGTTTTTCTAGTCTGACCAACATCAAGCTGAAAATGTCCGAGGTTCGAAGAGGAAAAAACTCTCGAGGTATATTCTTGCTCACATAGGTAGGTAAATGGAAAGACCTATTCAGCAGCTTCCACATGCTTTGGTGGCTCGGCTTCTTTTAACTTCTCCAGTGAAGATATACGTCCATCCAGAGATCTGTAGATCCCATTCATCTGCATAAAAGGGGATCCAGATGATATGAACAAAATTCTTCAGCTAGAAAGATATTTCAATTTCTTCACATGATTTCAGCTAGAAAGAAATGGGATCATGTAAACTCTAATTTTATTACTCAAAATTATCTTGAAGAGCAACTTTTCAATTTCAATTTAGTGCAACATGCTGGTTTCCTTTGATGCCTACTGGGCTGTAAAATCTGTTATATTAACAAACAATGAGTGTTGGTTGTTGAAATGCTTCTTTGAGTCTGAAGTCAGGAGTTTAGCTAGCAAAGAAGGTGACTTCAGAGTCCAGGTAACAGAGTTTTTCCTGTAATGTAAAACAAGAAAGAAAAAAATACTAGGTGCAGAAGAAACAAATCTCTGAAAATGGAAGTAAACAGAACTAATGAGAACACCAAGGGGCAAGGGACATGGTCGACCTGTTATGAAAACCGTTAGCAGAAGTATCCAACGACATCAAATGTTATTTTCTCGTTGGTGAATGTCTACATAGTTCTGATAAGAGAAACTATTTTACATTCACTATCATGTCAGGGAAAGGGTTCTACATTGTGCATAGTTCTCCAGCACTTAGTAATCGGTAATCCCATACATAATAAGAACTCAAAGGTGCATATTTGGTAGATGTATATGATGAAAGTACATGATAGTAACAAAGTCGTATCTACTTTCAAGTTTGATGATCACAAATTATTATTAAAGGGTATTACACAATTCACTCTTGATAATCAAAACAATTAAATCCACATTATGGTGAATCAATTTGTACTCTTTAGCAGCATAGCATGCCAACAAATTAGATAACAAAGCAAAAATCATGCTGTCATGCAAGAAAATAAAACAGAATCCAAGACAATTAGTAAAATAATGCTTTAATCTCCTGTATCGTGGTCCACATATTGGACCATTCGAAGAGAAATAAGTACAAAATCTAATAATCTATAACCACCAGAACTTGTAAACCACAAAAAGAGGAACTTGAACGATCCATCGAGAATATAGTCTCCCCATCAAATCTAACCTATCCAAAGATTGGAGAACGAGGTCTTTACAATTTAACATCTTCCGTCATATACATCATAATAACATGGCTGACTTCGAGGTTCAGTACACTAAGTGTTTGGTATAGAACTTTAATTCAGAAAACCGGGTTAAAAACACTTAAATTTTTACATTACTCAAGGTTTTAATTCTATACCAATCACTCCCTAATAGACCTTTCAATGTGTCAGCAATCCTTTGTTATGACTTTCAAGTCCTCAGCTTATTAGCCAACTAGACCACCAAAACCGCTATGCAATCAAGAAATCGTCCATCATTGCCTCTTATGATGAAATACCAAATCTAAAATATTGGTCACCAAACAACTGAACCAGCCAAATATAAGTATTTCTCTGAAACAGAGTCAATGCAGCATTTCTTAGCAATACAGCAGACATTGAGCACATCACCGAACCCAAGAATCTCACAGTGGCCAGATCTCCCATTACTAAAACCCTAATGTCGACAAAAGCAGAACCAGGATTGACCTTGACATGGATATCTAACTACATTTAATAGCACCAGGATTGGACCTAAGCTTACAATGAAATTTACCTAGATTTGCTGCAATCTTAAACCACTGCAGAGCTCTAGTATAGCAGTAGCAGAGAGCAACACTAAACAAAGCCGGGCCACAATTTGTTGGCATCACCAAGCATATCATATCCAATCCTCAAAAAAAAAAAAAAAAAAAAAAACCCAGTAACAGAAGCTACCAGTCCTATTTTCCAGCTGATGAAACCAAAGGTTGAACCTAAAGCTATGTGACCCCAACATTTCTCCAATTTCTTCACTAGTCACAGACTCACAATAGCAATAATACGAATCCATATAATAAAACTGAATAAGATTGATATGAACCAGTAATACAACATATAAATCTCTTAGTATGAGGCAAATTCACATCCTAAGCAGCACGTATTGTACAAAATGATTTGGAGAAATTAGGAAAGTAAGTAACCTACCTGCTCAGTAATGGCTTGATGCGCGACTCTGTAATCCTTGTGTAGAAAATAAAATCCGGCAGCTGATGCCACGGCGGCTCCGGTGAAGAACGACGCGAATCTAACTCGCAAGACGTAACCCATTCTTTCTTTCTTTCCGATTAATTTCAGAACAATGTGCTCGCTGTTTGTGTTTCAACTAAAGGCAAAACTCTGTTTGGGCTCAGATTTTGTTATTTGGGCTGTGATTCTTACATGGACTGGGTTCAGTTTTTTGGACAACCGTAATCCAATTTTCATTCAATTTAGATCTCATTTCATCCGTCCCTACTCCCTATCACTTATTCTGTATATATGCTTCCCTTTTTAATATAAGGTGTAGGGTTCAAATTTCGTCGGCTTCCCTTTTATTTATCATTTTTTAAATTATTTCTTTTTATTCCATTACAAATTCATTTATTATATATAAAAAATACTTAACTCACGCAATGTGTTACGTTAATGCTAGTAATTTAAGTTAATTATATAAATAACATAATTTAGAAAATGAAAAATTCAATAAATTAAATTATGCTAGAGTGTGAATAGAGTTGAGAAAGATTTTTCTTTTAAGGTGTAAAAGGTTAAAATATAAACAAACAAAAGAAAAATAAATTAGAAAGTTGAGATTGGGACGAGAAGATTTAAATAACTATAATAATTTTTAAAATGTAAGGTGGGAGGAGTATGAGAGAAATTGAATAAGTGAGTAAGTCTCCTGAGAGACCGTCTCAGGATAACTTATCTAAAGACGTACCGAGATGTTATTAATCAAAACGTCAATTTTATAAACAAAATAAATTTTTTGTATATGGAAAAAAAATCAGTGTTGACAATGTATACATTTTTATTAATAACGTCAATGATTTTATTGACAACATAAATCAGTTTATATAAGTTATTTAGATAGTCTCTAGGACTCTCCGCATGTTTGGCTATCGACTCGAGTTTTACCACATTTTCGTGTTTGTTTCTCCACTTTACACCATGCTAATCAAGTACATAAAAATTGTAAATATAAATAACTAGGACAAATCGTGCTTACTAATCCTCAACTTCAAAACTTCAAAACAAAAATATGCGACCAAATCCTATTAAGATCGACCACAATTCAATACCAAAAACAAAACGTAAAAATCAATTCCAACTGAGTTACTATTCATCAACTCCGAATTTCAACTCAACTTGAGTTTTGAGTCGATTGCAAAACACTCAGTTTATGTTTTCATAAATACAATATGCATTTTATCAAGAATATAGGCATTTTTACTTAATAACAATATTTTTTTTCCTAAACATCACCCGGTTTATTTTCAAAAACTATAGGTGCTTTTTCACAACACTTGTGGAGTGTTTGTGTAACGCTCCAAAGTTTCAAGTCAAGTTCAGAGAGTTTAAAGAAATCGAGAACGCTACTCATACAAACAATGTGCACCTTTCTTTTTCGAAAATCCATCCATAAGAACTTCAGAGTTAGGCTTGCTTGCTCTGGAGCAATTCTAGGATGGGTGACTAACCAAGAAGTCTCCCAATTCGCACGATGGGTGATCAACTGAGAAGTCTACCGGTTCGCACACGAGTGAAGATAAAGTGCGAGGGAAAGGACTTCTTTAGTTGGTACAGTAGGGCCAGCATATCATCCAAAGAGCTGCCCATGAGTAACCGTGTCGGCCCAAAGAATCGGGGCCCAATCGATTAGTGATCGGGTCATTAGAGTTTGAATACAAACTAAAATTGAGCCAAACACTTTTGTGTTTTCATTTAAGGTGTGGGTAATCCACGTGTATTTGAGCTCATTAATTTTAAGATAAAGACAAAATTAGTAAAATTCTCTAACACCAATAATGCTACTCCTACTTGGGTACGACTATTTATGATTTATTTGATGCTAGGGGGTTCCCCACCTGTATACCTTTACTAAAATTTGACAAGTGTCAATTCTTTAATTCTCTTTTTCTTTCTCTTATATTTTGAGAATCTTAACATTTTAACCTTAACCATAGTTAAAGTCTAGCTTTGACTTTGACAAATTTTAACTAATAATCACTTGCTGCATCAAGTTTGTTGAATTTAACAATTTAATAAATTTTAACCTAATCCAGCTTCATCAAATTTTAACCATAACAAATTTGTTTCAATTCGGATGATTTGAAGAAGATTCACTTGCTGGTATTTATATTAGTGAATCCTACTTGTTATTATGCTTGTGCCAATTTTAAAATGGAGCTAACAAATTAGAAGAGATGTGGTAGACGTTAAGTAGCCGATAGTTGATTTATTGGAATTAAATGGATTCCATTTTGTTCATGACATAGAATAGGCAAGTATATAAGACTATATGAGTTTAGCTTTGACGATCGTGGATATAGCAATTGGCATGGAGTGGATGTATGTTTAGACGGTTTGTTGTTGAAGTTGTCCGCAAGTCAAGCGTTCTCACCATTTTGCGCGATAAAGACAATCGTATGCATCTCTTGGCAAGAACCCAACATTTTATTTCCCTTGTGCAACATTCTCGAAGAAGATGAAAACTCTAGAGACAGGTATTTTACACTTCGTCATTCTTTAACACTAACTCTTGCTCCTCCGGTCGAGTTGAGATGATTTAAATAGGTAAGATTCATCTTGGGCAAACAATGGATGGTTATGTTGTTTTGTGAATATAGTAACTTTCCATGGCCCCCCTTTCCTTCGAGCAATTTTCAGTCTTGCCAAACATTCACACCTAGACGATGTTTTTTGGAATACCGCAACCTTAGTTTTTGAACGTTTCTCATCCTTTACACCTTCACACGAGCAAAAGAAGAATTTACCTTGAAGCAAACCACTTCCATCTTTAAATTTCAGGCCCCTCCCCTTTCTTACGACAAAGCCTTTCATACGAGCATATTTGGAATATAATGCATATGTTGCATGTTCATTTTCAACAATCTGATCAACTTCTAATCTACTCTCCATTTTCTCTAGAGTAAAATGAGCACTTTCTACCTTGTTAGCTGCATGTATCTCATCATCATTTGGAATTGATGACTCCCCAATTAATTCTTCTTCGGAATAATTTTCTTCTCCATGATCATTTTCACAATTTGAATCTGAGAACAACAACAAATTCTATATGATGAATTATATCACTATTTTGTATACAAATAATAACAATGCAGAAGTGGAGAAATTCACACCTGGTAACCCATGTAGACCAGTGGCTAGAGACTTATTTGAACATCCCTCCATTCCATCCATAATACTGGCAATAAGAAAATAAGTTTAATAAATCTCATGTGAAGTTATGTAAAGAAGATTAATTAGGGATGAGCTAGAATATGCTTAACATGGACATTACTAGTGATGCTCTACATCATACAACAACACAACATTATTCACTCTACTAGATCAGTAACATTGATCTCCATCATCATCTAATAATTCTGTTCAATCATCTTATAATGACATTTCTACTAGAAACTCCAATTTACCCAATCCAAGTACTATAATCTTGATAGACATAAATACGAAGAAGAGCACCATAAAAAAAAAGTATTAAAAATATGAGATGAATACTAGTACCTTATATTATGAATATTAACTCTGCAACTTTGTAGATTGAAGTGACGGTGACGACGTTCGGCGTCAATTGCTACTTCCGTGAAGTGTGAAGAGGCGAAATCATATTTGAGCGGGAAGTGGTAAACTTTAAGTCTACTTCTTTTACCCTTTTTCTGTGTTGTGTCGATTCAGCTCCCTTCAACTAATTACTTCTAATTAATTATAACTAACCATGGTTAACATTTCATTGGATTTCAATTAAATATAAAAAATAAATAAATTGACACTTGTCAAAATTTTAGTAAATGTATACCGGTGGGAAACCCCCTAGCATCAAATAAATCATTATTTATAGCCAAACACTCCATTTGTGTTTTCATTTATGGGTTGCGAAATCCAAGTGTATTTGAATTCATTAATTTCAAATAAATACAAATTATAAAGTATGACGGTCTGTAGATAATTTATCTAAAAACGATCTATGTTATTAATAAAATACATCCATGTTATTAATCAAAATGTCTATATTGTTAACGAAATAAGTTTTGTTGTAATATGAAAAAAACACCAATGTTGAGAATATATGTATTTTGATAAATAACATCGATGATTTTTTTGACAATATAGATTTGTATTTTGAGACAAATTAGTAAAATTCTCACACCAATAATGCTACTCCTACTTTGGCACCAACTCCTATCCACTTGTGTGGTGTATATAAGAACAAAGCTAGAGTAAGTATCACTGTATCAGTAGCAAAAATCAAATTTTAATCTAGCACATGCCTGATTGACGTTGGGAAAAACAATGGATAGGAAAATACAACATACACATTTTGTTCTGGTACATGGAGCCTGCCATGGTGCTTGGTGTTGGTATAAACTGCAGCCCTTGCTCGAGGCGGCCGGGCACCGCGTGACAGCTCTCGACATGGCTGCATCCGGCATCAACTCGCGAACTCTACACGAGGTACGCACGCTTGATGACTACAGTCAGCCACTACTCGAGCTACTGGAAACCGTTCCTCCAGGAGAGAAGGTTGTTCTGGTAGGACACAGTTTGGGGGGTATGAACTTGGGGCTTGCAATGGACAAGTATCCACACAAGATTGCAGTCGCGGTTTTTGTGGCGGCCTACATGCCTGATTCTGTCCATCGGCCTTCCTATGTTATAGAACAGGTTGCCATAACTATGTCACATTTGCATATAACATTCAAGCTAGATAAAGAGCATTACAAAACTTACTGTTCTATAACAACTGAATGGATGTTTTAATTAGAAAAATTGATGGTTTCAGCTTTCAAGTAGGAAATTGGCTATCATTCCTAATGATTAAACAGAAAGATTTTCCAAATCTTCAAATCGTAAATTCAATGTTTCAATTTTCAGAGGATTCAGAAGAATATAGCTGTGGATTGGCTGGACACTAGATTCGTAACCTATGGAACGCCTGAAGATCCCTTTACTGCCATGGTCTTCGGTCCTCGGTTCATGTCAGAAAATCTTTACCAATTGTGTTCGCCTGAGGTTCTATTTCTATCTCTACAATTCTAGAACGTATAAGCTGGTTAGCGCAAACTAGATATTAATAAATAGCGTTATATTTGTTTGCCAGGATGTGGCTCTGGCCAAGTCATTAACAAGGCCAAGTGCTCATTTCTTAGAGGATTTGTCAAAGAAGAGTGCATTTTCAGATGATAGATTTGGATCTGTAACACGAACTTACATCGTGTGCACGGAGGATATTGGAATGTCAGAGAGTTTCCAACGTTGGATGATCGAAAACACTGGGGTGGCCGAAGTGAAGGAAATAAATGCCGACCACATGGCTATGCTTTCAAAGCCTCAAGAGCTATGTCAGTGTCTGCTGGAGATTGCAGAGAAATATAATTAGTCATAATAAGATGCTTATATCAGTTATATGGTATCATAAAATATAAACTTAATTCAACTGTGGTTGGATTGTTCCACTTGTTGCAGTATGTTGTTTAGTAATTTGAACATGCATGCAGATATAAGCTGGCTCAGTCTGTGACAGCAAAATAAAGCACGACGAACAGTATATCGGTAGTAACCACATTTCCTTATAATACGAATAGACTAAATATATTTGGGGTTCGCATTATAATCTGCAGCAAGCACATGGCTACAATCATAGATACTTAGCACTTAATGCTAGCTAGAAAATGCGGTGGAAATGACTTGGCTCCTAGAGCTCAACAGGAAGTCCTAAACAGATCAATGGCTGAGAACATATAAATGTTTGTTAGTCGCTGAAAGCCTGAAACAGAGTAGACAAATTCGCATGTGAAACTAAAACGTTCTGGAACAATTCGAACTAACATAAATGTTCCACTAACCATGACAAACTAGATATTATAGCAATAACAAATGGAAAATCTGAATATTTCAAAAGAATCAGCCTAATGCCAACTTCCACTCTTGCTTACTGTAAGAAACAGGCGGTTAAACCAATCCTTCAAGAGGGTACACACGAGGTTTGTAACTCCAGCTTCACATTCAACCTGTTATAGGTCCTTTTTCTCTTCCTCTTTGGTGTTCCTTTAAAAGCATTCAAATGCGTAAGACTTTCAGGAAACAGTTGAGAATAATAACGTTTCTGGATGCCTTGACCGATACTAATTATCCTTTTGATATTCTTTACCATATCAAACCATAAGAACTTGTAGTGACTATATTCCAGAAGAATCTGTTGTTCACTCTTCATATAGGCTACTGGCCTGATAAACGTCTTAGTAAGTTCTAATTCATCATGCAACGTAATCATCTGGTTCCACATGTCCCCCTTTCCGCAATCCTTCAATATCCATATGCTAAAATGATTCACCCCATGATAATAAGTCAGAAATAAGCATCCTGCAAGCGCATCCAAACGCAAAAAAGGGCAGGTCCTGATGTACTTGTGTGCAAACGAGGGCAGTGGAATCTTGCGAAACACTTCAGTTGTAAGATGAAACGAAATTGTACAGCACACATCAACCCCATCTTCATGTGCACAAGCAATCCAGTGCAACTCACCATTCACATAAACCCCAGGATGCTCAGGCATATAAAAATTGTGGAAATCATCGATTCTACGCCACTGTTTCGATTTCAACGAGTATACAAAAGTCCTAATATCCCGATAATTATTATAACATACCCAACCAGGTGAAGACACCATTACCACCTTATAGTCATCAGTGGCACCATCATAGCCTAGCCCAGTACTACAGTACGTATATGAATGGTCGATTCTCGGTAACTCGAGCCACTCTCCAGTGGAAGGATTCCACAAAGACCAAGGCCTTTCCACTTTCACCTTCAAATGCGAAATGAGGATCAAACCGTGGCATGAAGGCATCGGAAGTTTGAAATCACGATCCATGATATTATTGACACGAAGAGCCTCAATTGCTTGGGAATTCGAATCAATAAGTGAGGTAAGAGAAAGAGAGTAAACCTTACCACCGGTACATTTGAACATGAGCATATCCTCGTTGCCCATCTGACGGTCCAAGTGTGCTTTTGCGAAATTGGGATCGTCGATGATATCTCGCCATTCCTTGCAGATGCACCTGAATCGGAGCAGACGCTTTGCCGGTAAGCGGACGAGTATTTCGCGGTATAACTCGGTCGGAATGTCGGACATATCTTCTTTCGAAATGGAGAGGGATTTGGGATAACAGGGTACTACTGTATGTAGGGTTTGGAGGTTTTGCAACTGTGGTTTAAATACAAGAAAATTGCACAAGAGGACAAAGTCCGGTAGTTATTACACTTGAGGATGTTAGTGATGTTTTCATCAGATTTAGTCCTTGTGGACGTAATTCTCTTGCAGTTTAGTCCAAAAGCATAAAGTTTGTTCATTTGTTCACATTTCACAACCCCTTTGTGGCTAAATAAATGACCAAATCTAAAGCCGGAGACGGTGTTAAGTCGTGAACCCAATGCTAGAGGATTCAGAAGGTACCATGTGTTTAAGAGAATATATTTAATATACTCACGTATGTAGAAGATAAAATCGTCCAATGATCAAGCTAGAGAAAGAAGAAGATGAGTTGGGCGAGGAGAAGAAGTTGACTTGTGCGAGGAGTTTGAAGATAAGATTTATGAGTTTGAATTTATTGTATCTTCTAATACAATTAGACAAATGCAATACGACATGGACTCTTGTTTGAAGGTATGGTGGGGGTTTGGTATGAGATATTGGGAAGATTTCGATTTTGAATATCTCAACGTCCCAAATATGGCTAACCATTATAACTAGCAAGAGGTTCATCAAAACAAATGCACCATATAAGCATAATAGAATCACACAGTTCATCATAAATGATAAAACATCTGTATTTAGCTTTGTTTTACCGGAGTTTTGTTTATCTATCCATATTAAGATGTGAACATCATTGTTTAGGGCAGTTGGTTTAGAAGAGTTCATATCTTCATGCTCGTTTATTGGATTTATGTGAAGATTTGTGAAGTTTTTGAATCATTTTTGAAGTTCAGGGACTTGATTGTTAATTTTGTGTTAAGTTGTTAAAGTTGTTTCTCCGATTAAGTAAATAAAAGTAAGACTTTGTCTTAGCCGTTGGATAAATTGAAGCCGTTAGAATATCGACGATTCATGTGCACTTTGGAAAGCTCACCTGATATATAACGGAGGCAGTCGAGATTTGTCATCAATATCATCATAATTACTCTATAATTTCATCTTTGAGAGTGATCAGAAAGTGAGAGGTTGTTAAGAGAATCTAGGAGAGATTTTTGTGATTGTAAATCGCCATTTTCAGTTTCATAAATTGTAATCATTTGGATATATGAAATAATAAAGTCATTGCTTCTCGCGTGTACGTAAATTGAATTCATGCAATTGAACCACATAAATTGCTTGTTGCATTGTGATAGATCTTTCAATTTGTTATATTCGACAATTTTGCAATAAGAACTAGTGCGATTCGAATCGTACTATTTCTTAACACAATCTTTACTCTCCATCTCGTTTCATGTTTTTCATTTTGATTTTTTTTCGATCAACCGTCTCCAACTTTAACTGATCTTAAACGTAAAATGTAAAAGTTTCCGGATTTAGTGATTTTAATTATTTTGCCGCATCGGATGAATATGAAGCTGTGAATTGTGGAGTACAATCGAGATGGCCCTCTCACTCTCAGGCTCAGCTACACTTGCAAATATAATCCCCAACCTCACCCTACCGCCAAAACCCACCACCACCACCTTCCGCCGTATAAAACCCCAAATCCCAAAATCAGCCACCACAATCTCCGCCCAACACACCGACGATGACGACGCAATTCCAATCGAGCACGTCAAAACACTTGCCAAATTCAAGTCCCGCCACAACTACATCCGAGTCCTCCAAGTTTCACGCGCCGCCGACCACCCTCTCGCCGGCTCTCGCCTCCTCCTCCTCGACGCTCCTGGAAACATCCACAGCATGTCCTACCTCTTTAAAACCCTCACCGATTCCTATTACGACGTTTTCGCTACTTTACCTCCTCTTCTAGGACCTGGACCTATTGCCATTCTCGGTTTCGGAGCTGGCTCTGCTGCCAAAATCATCCTCGAGATGTATCCTGAAGCTGTCCTTCATGGCTGGGAGCTTGATCCTTGTGTCATTTCTGTCGCTAGGGAGTTTTTCGGCCTCGAGAAACTAGAGAAATTGCACGAAAATCGCCTGTTTATTCACACCGGTAACTTCAATCCGGAAAATTCTTATATAGACCGGTGTATGAGTAAGTTGAGTAAGTTATATAAGTAGTTGTAGACCTTATGGTTGAAAATGTTGTTTATTGTAAGGTATACAACTTACTCATACACCTGGAAGAATCTATTGTGTACAGGAGGAAATTTGGAGATCGGAATTCTTATGTTTAATTTATGTGTTAACAGGTAATGCGTTGAATGCCGAGATTAAAGGGGGGTTTGCTGGGATTCTGGTGGATTTGTTCAGTAGAGGGTGTGTGATACCGGAGCTTCAGGACGCAGCGACATGGGAGAGGTTGAGGCGGGGTTTGAGGAAAGGAGGGAGGATAATGGTGAATGTGGGTGGAAGTTGTGTGGAGCCTGAGGATATCAGGAAAGATGGGAGAGAGATCATGGATGAAACTTTGAAGGCGATGAGTGAGGTGTTTGGGAAGGAGGTTTATGTGTTGAGTCTTGAGAGTAGGAAAGATGATAGTTCTGTTGCTGTTACTGGTGAGTTGCCTGATGCAGACGAGTGGAAGGAGATGTTGAAGAGGCCGTTGAGATTCTATACTGATATGTGGGTGCCTTATGATGGAGAGTGTGATGGAAAGTATAGTGCCAAAAAACGATAGCAGTGGTTGGATATAAGGGCCTTACTTGGTACTGTGTTTGATGATATACACTTGTAGAAAAGTTATGTTTTTCCAGCTTAGAACAAAAATAGTAATTCAAGTGCATCGCGAATCTCAGTGAAGTGTTTGCTTGTCTTTCTTGTCTTCGGAGTGTTTGAAAGTTTCGTTGTTCTGTTTGACATTAATTGGGACGAACGACATGGCTGTAGAGCATCAAGGTGAAATGATCTATTATGTCGAATGTTTTGTTCATAATTCTTAACTAGATGTTCCCAGTGGTAAACTCAAACTCCTTGGTGAAATGCATGTCAACTAAGCTCCTTGTTGCTATTGTTTGGAACTTGATGACCTGGTGGCTCAAAGATGAATTGATTGTAGGCTTTGCAATGTGGCATCACTGAGTTAAATTGTACAGATTAGAGTCCCAGAATGTAGACTGCAAGGAATCATTTTAACAGTTTAACACCTTTACTTTATTGATGGAAGCTCCTATAAGCATACATCTTGTTCAGTGCTCCATGATTCTGTTTACTTTTATCTACTCTTTTCACATCATTCTGCTTCAAAATTTGGCAGATTGCTCAAGATGTTCAGGCTGAGGCCATATGTCAAAGTGTCAAAACTGATCATTAATGAGCTGGTACTTCAAATTTAGGATTTGCAATTCAAATATCCTGAATAACTCTGCTTCAAGAAACAAAATAGACAAGACGCTTCCAAGCCAAACCCTCTCATTATTGAACAAATTTTGTGTGCTACACATTAATACCAATCTAGTGAAGGAGAATAGGCACAGTTACCTGGATCTAGCCCCGAAAACTAACTTCATCTGGTGAGCTTTCTAAGACAACAAACCTTCATGAACTTAGTACTAGTAAAGTAGTAAGTAGTAAGTAGTAAGTATAAGTATATAGTATATAGTATATAGTATATAGTAAAAATATATGAGAGATAAAAAATGAATGAAAATAATGGGTATCCATTTAGGTAAATGTAAAGATTTCAAATAAATATCCAAAAGAACAAATTGTAAACATTTTAGTGAAATTGAAAGGATATAATTTACCAATGCACCTCACACCATGTTGGAGGTTTTAGTCTTAAATCTTACTAATATAGATGGCTCAGTCCTGAACCAAAGGAAGTTCAGTAGATGTGGGAATAGGGTACGAGACCATAAGGGTATAGTATTTGAGAAATATCGGATAAACTAGCTGATTTGAGAATTTTGACGTTGATGTAATAAGCTTATTTGTAGTTAATGGTTAAATAAACTTCTGGAATTTATGAGCTAACTGATAAACACATGCTAAACGGAGTATAAATAAATTTATAATTAATTGATGAAAGAATGAATCGTTTCGCTATAGAAATTCATGCATCAATAACTAAGAAAAACAATTTTTTTTGAAAAGGACATTGTATATAAAAAATATTGAAAGTAAAAAAATAATTAAGTACATCAAGTACACCTATTTTTTTTGGATCTTATATACCTAACGGTTTGCTTCATATTTGACTCCATTTGTTTTTTTTGGAATGTTGTAGGAAATACAAATTTATGACATTTTATTGACTGTGGACAACTCAAACAAATTTTATTGATTCTAGTATAAATTTATAATTAATTTTTCATCTATGCCTCGAAATTCAAATTTTGTAAGTCAAACTTACCAAAATCATCTTAATTAAAACATCAATTGATATATTCAACATATTCTACAACTTTGCTCATTGTCTAGAATGTTTTATTGATACAAAACTTCACACTTCATGTTTAATCTGTTGATAAACAAGTCTACAAGTGGAGATTTTGAACATGTCCAACTACCACGGACATATGTCAGAATCGCCACTGACATATATCTGAAATGGTACTGATATGTGTCTACAAGTCTCATATTCTGAACATGTCCGTTAATGCTATAAGATATGTATGTATCGACACCCATATACGTATTGTTAATATCGATATGCTTCACAATTACATTTTACATTTATCGCAATTTTAATTAATGAATTCATAATGAATTTCGTAACTGATATTGGATAAGGGGTAAGATTGTCTCTTCATAATTGTCAATAATCAATTCTAACTACACATTTAACAATATTGTACCAGGATCAACAACAAAAAAGTTTATTGTCTCTTAATCAATTCTTTTCCCCAAGGTTGTACTAATTTCTAATTTTAACTTGTTTTTTCTTGCTGCAGTATTATTTATTACTTCAAGATATGCATATAAACATCCGTTGAATAGTATCTCATTTAAAAAATAAAAAATGTAAACCCTACCCTTTTTTAAGTCAACTTTTATTAATAGTAAAAACAAATACAAATTAAGAGCATAAGAGGTATCCCTCTTCAAAGTGCATCCAACTCTAAAATCACTTTACATGTTTCCCGCACTTACAATCTCTATCAAAGAGAGCTTAACGCCGTATAAAATACACATTAAAATTCAGTTTCTAAATAACCACCCACGCCAACCTAAACCTTACTCATGGCACGAAAACAAAAAAAAAATGTAAACCAAACTAACCACTATTCTTTTTTACTTTATTATAAATCTCTCATATTTTATTTTCATTTCATTTTTCTTCTACTTTGGTTATGTTTAACAAAACTAGCTAATAGTTAATAAATTAGTTAATTTTTATGGAGTTTTTTATTAAATTAATTACTGCATAAATATATGATTTGTTTAATATAGTATACAAGAATACATCAAGTAGCTTATTTTTTAATAATAACTTTTTTGTGACCAACTTATGAGTTATGACTTATGAAATATGTCAGTTTTTAAGTAACTCGTTAGACGTTTGTGTAACATGTTTATTTCGAGATATTGAGATATGTATTTGGCAAGAATATAGTCAACACACAACAACTTTTTTTTTTGAAAGATAACACACAGCAACTTGATTCTGTCTAAAAATTAAAAAAAAAATACTACTAAAATGGGAAATATTAAAAGTAAGTTGGCAACGAACTAATAATGAATTGCAATTTGCAATTAGCAAATACCAGCAAGTATCCTGGAAATTCATCTAGCAAATAGCATTATAGCATGATATATACATATGAGTCCTTCCGTGACTCTCGCCGAACCAATGCGACTTAACACGATCTATACAGGTGCTTCACTAGAGTCCGCCCACGAGATCTTTGGTCCGGCACTAAAACACTTCATATTATCAAGATTCCAGGGTGAAAGATGGGGCGGTCCGACCTCCCACATTCCTCACCACAGACATATCCGCTCTCTAGGGGAAACTTCTGGATCAAGACAAACTTAAAATGAGTCCGTCCAATAGTTCCGTCCGTCTGGAGTTCATGGACGTACTGCTTCTGGTCTTATCCTAAATATCAGCGTGAGTCCAACGCGCCACCTATCTCCGGGGTCACGTGTCAACCTACCACCAGGCCAACCAAGCTCCGGGATGTCAGAGAGTTTGTCCCCAGAGCTCAACACTATAAATAGAGGGCATTTACTCCTCATTAAGGTACGCAACAACTTCACAATAAACCACTCTCTAAGTTTTGAGGTCCAAGCCCTAGCTTGATCCGCCTCCTAACTAGTTGAATTTTAGCCCGGACTGTCTAAGGCAGGCCGACCCAAAAGGATCTAACCCCCTTCTATTCTTCTTTACAGAACATGCATCTACTAGTGCCCATCTGGCGGACCATCACTCAGGAACGGTCTTACTAGTCTGACGGACCCATTGCTATTAAAGGACTATACTGACTACCTCCTATTCCCTGGCGGATCCTAACCTGTGGCGGACTAAATTCTACACAAAGGACTTCGAACTAAGGTTAGACGACTTGGGAAGTACTGCATCTACGCCCGACGATTTTAATTCTCGACTTTCGACTATCGACTAATCCAGTTTTACCCCACATAGCAATTAAAATACTGATTGTCATTGACGAAGAACAAGAAATTCAAATTAAATTTAGACTAGATCGAGTACGCAGGTTGCATGTTGTCTAAGAACAAGAAATTCTATTGTCATTGACTAAGACCAATAAATCCCTATTTAAGCTAGATTAGACCAAGAAATTCATACTAAGATCGAAAATACTCATTGTTTGACGCACAACTTAAGAAGTCCGCCCAGGTATTTTCCTTATAAATTTAATTTGTATTTTCACAATAGGTGACATACATGATCTTCACAAAAGCAACCATGCACCTACTATTTGTATTTTCTCGTGTTTAGTGTACTTTTAATTGTGATGTTAGTGTTCTACATTTCCTTTAAACACTACTCTTCTCAAATCAATGGTTGCATCTGAATTTTGAATAATTTTTTAACTCAGACTTCACCATGAATTACTACATTGAGAAAATATATAGTAAAATTGTTCATTTGTTTTTATAAAGGTTCATAAAGTGTACTTTCATGATAGAATTTTATCTAATGTTTTTTGGTATTCTCAGTTTGACACTGCTCTACTCAATATACTGCAGAAGCAGAACAATACAATACAGTGGTGGATTTTGTCTCGATCGATAATTAACAATTCTTCGATGGGGCTCCAAAGCGATCTTCTGAAATCTTCAATGTATATTGACATTGATACTGTAAGGAAAGACTGGTTACCTGCAGAGCGACCTCGGATGCACAAAGTGTCTCTGTATCTACAGGTGAAGAAGAACGAGGAGCCATCAGTTTATTTAACCAATATCTGTGTCGTTGGGTCCCTATCACCACGGAAAATAAGAATTTCGTAGAGCTGAGGAATTCAAGAAACTCTGCCTCCACTGGTGTGCAAATGAAGATAACGCTCCTCGTAAGGACTATTTGTACGACTTGGTTTTTCAAATGGTTGATGCAATCAGAGATTGCTACTCTGATCTTTCGGTTCTCAGCAGATACGATGATAATGCTCTAGCGCTAATGATGCTTTTGGATGCTTGTTTCATTATCAATTTCATGAGGACTCGTGTCTCTGACGAAACCGCCAAACACTCGTATCATTGCCTCGGTGTAGCTGCAGCCCTCCCTTTCGCTGCTTGTGACATTATGGTACTCGAGAATCAAATCCCATTTTTTGTCCTTAAACTTCTAATCCCTCAAGTTCCTCTGGAGTGGGAGGCAGAAACAAATTTACTTCGAGGCTGCTTCACTGAGGTTTTGTCTATTAGTGAGGACTATGCGGTCATTTACTTGAAGCCTGTTGGAGAGTGCTTGTAGATAAACATTCAATCACCAAGCACAACAATGAAGAACTTATCAAAGTTTCATCATCACGGAGTTGGCTACTTTACTCAGCAATAAAGAAGAAGATTGCTAACTACGCATCAAAGGGCTCATCCAAGGAATATGCTAGTGACTACATTACCTGTCCATCAGCGTATTTAAAAACCAAGGGCATTAACTTTAAGCTAAGTTCTTCTCACTCTCTCAAGGATGTCAAATTTACTTAACATGCCTTGAATGGCGTACTTGAACTCCCTGCTTGTTACGTGTCCAATATGGCGTTTGCTTACCTAGCCAACATGATAGCTTATGAAATAGCTCCTAATAATGGGGATAACTCGCCTGACCTCACCTGTCTTATGCATGTTTTCTGAAATTATTGATCCAGACCCCTGATGATGTTATTGAGTTACAGGACAAGGGAATATTGCGTCTTAATAGATTTGCAAACCATGAGCAAGTGGTAAAGTTATTCAGAAGCATCGAGACGTTTCATCTCCGTGACCAACATATGTATCAAGATGTTATGCATAGAGTTGGAATCCACTGTAACAACAAGGCTGAGACATGGATGGCTGATCTTGTTCACTGTAATCTCAAAAATCCATGGACTATCACTGCCTTGGTCTCTGAAAGTCTTCTTCTTATCCTGACTTTATTACAGACTTTTTATACCATTCGTCAAGCATATACATAGTTACTAATGTACAACCATGGATGTTTACTTAAGCTGTACGTAATAAACCGATCTTTTGCTGCTGACAAATTGTTGTGCTATCTGCTGTTAGTTCTTCTTCCTGAAACATTCTTGTTCTTCTCTCTATCTCCAAACATGTGCATATATAAAAGATAAATTTGCAATTCATATATCCTGAACAACTCTGATTCCAGAAACAAAATAGACAAGATATATAATCCTAACGTTTAGGGGTTCTCCAAGATGATCAGGGGGGCAATCTGATGCATTTGAGAGTTTAGATTAACGTCTAGAAACTGAATTGCTTATCCGGAGACATACTACAACAAAATGAAATCAAATCAAGTTCTAGAACAAGTAGAGCCACAGATACACACTACAACAAAATCAAATCGAAATATAAACCATCTCAAAGATTCTACAGCGACACATTGCATAGTGGATAAACATATTCTGCTTCAGAAAACATAGTGGATACTAAAACAGAACATCAGACCAATTTCTAGACGAGAACGGGGGAATAAACCAATCCATAATCCCAGATCCAGGAAGTCTCTAACTGCAGCTTCAAATCTAACCTGCCATTTCCACCTGTTCTCCTCTTGCGTTTACGTGTTCTTTTAGAGCATTACTGCATTAACACTTTCATCAACCCGAATAAGGCTTCAGGTCATACTGGAGAAAAAAAAACTTTTTCTAAATGCCCTCAATAGTAAACTACTTTGCTATAATCTTCTCCAAGTCGAACAATAAAAACTTTCATTGTTATACTGGAGAACAACTTGCTGTTTACTCTTGATATAGGCTACCACCCTGATATCAATCACCCCAAGAAAATAATCTGGTTTTTCATATGAATTAAAGCAACTCCGTCCAGATGTTTTAAATAAAACTGGTGCATAAGAATTGGTTCAGGTATCTTTAAATAATCCAGAAGTTCTTCACTGAATAAGTTTCAGTCATTCTGTCTTGAATGAAAGATGTACTCTTAAAAGAAGTTAGTTTGCTTTAGATGCTACTACAAAATTCAGGAACAACTGAACCCCTGGTACTTAGACATCCACTTTTCTGAAGCCAAAGATTACATATATCGAACAGTATATGCTGAGCGCCAAGAAGAAATGCAATGCTGAGTATACAATAAATCGAAAATTATATCGCACACAATGATGGAGGAAATCTCTAAATTACTACTACTAGAGAAAAACTCAAAAAGGGTAAGTTAACCAGTTGCTTTCTCAATCATCAGACTGATCTATTGAGTTTGAACACCTGCAGGGCCAAAGAAAATAAATAGTGGTAACAATGCAACTTTTTGCTGTCACTAGTGACTACACAACCGTATAGATCCTGTAAGTAATAACACTAGTAGTGTTTTATCTGCACACAGAACTGAGAATATAACTATCCTATAACCATAAACACTATGCATCCTCTTTTACCTCCAAAGCATCTTCTGGTTTCTTACATGGCAAGGACCTTGAAATTTTCGACTCTTCAATCAGACCAAGATTCATCAATATAGCAAGTGCAGATTTCTCCTTATTCATCGTATAAAGATGCAAGTTTTTTATCCCACTAGCCATAAGCTTTTTGCACATCTCCGTTCCAAGGTGAATTCCATAGGCCCTGACGGCTTCTTCATTGTCCTTGATAAGTTCCAACTCAGCCGGAATTTCAGCTGGTATCTTATTTTTGCATAAATCAGTCATGCGGAGAAAGCCCTGGTAGCTGATAATGGGCATAATACCAGGTACAATAGGACAGGTTATTCCAATCTGACGACAGTCATTAACGAATCTGAGAAAGATATCAGTGTCGTAAAACAGTTGCGTCACGATCACTTCGCCACCAGCATCAACCTTTTTCTTGAGATAAGCAAGCTCATTCTGGTATGACCCATCCTCCAAAACAACATCAGGATGTCCCTCAGGATAACCAGCCACCGTGATACCGAAGTAATCGCCGTATTTGGACCGAATGTGATTAACAAGGTCAAGTGCACAGGCAAAACCTCCCTCCACGGGGACAAATTTGTCCTGACCGAGCGGAACATCGCCACGAAGTGCCAGGACGTTCTGGATTCCGTTACACTTGATAGTTGTGAGGACACGGTCGATCTTTTCGACAGGCATGTTGATGCAAATGAGATGCATCATTGTCTCGACGTGTAACGTGTTCTGCATCCGACTGGCGATCTCCATTGTCCGATCGTCAGTGGTTCCGTCAGCACGCCAGGTTATGTCGCAGAAGGTAGGACTGTGTGACACCATCAGCTCCATACATTGCAAGAGGTCGTCGACGCCGTTTTTGGTCTTAGGTGGATAGAATTCGAAGGAGAAGACAACCTGGTTGGCCTCATTGGCGGCCAAGATCTTCTCTACCACCTTCATTGATCGGTTTGGAGCTTTGAATTGAGTAATACGGCGATGAGAGAAGTAATTGAGTTGTTTTGTCTAGGCAAGAAGTTACATGCTAGTGGTAAACTCTTCTTGATTAATTTGGATATGATAGAATCAATCAAAGGTGATTAATTTAAGTAATTACGGATTATATTTGCTGAGATGAGAGAACGGACTCAACTATGGAAAATTACGTATGAGGATAAAATTCAGTCTCAACTGTGGAAAATATTTGGTGAAGAATGACCGAAAAATCCAGGACTCCTCCTATTATGCATGATTTTGGTCAAAGTTCAGAATTGTTAAACTGATACGGATAATACAAACTCGAAACAAAGAAGCAGAGGAATCAAAGTTAGCTCGGCATTCATGGAAGTTTGCGACAAGGACTCCTATTTTTGCTCTCCTCCACTACCATCTCCTATAAGTACATTGCAAGAGGGTGCCTAAATACCGCGAGTTTCAAACTAATTTTCGGGACTTACATACCTATTTGGGTGTAAACGAGCCGATTCGTCAATCCTGGACCTTATCGAGCTCAAGTTGACAAGCTCGTATATGTAATTCGATCTTTATCGAGCTTGACATTAAGCTCGCGAGCATCGAGCTTGCTCACGAGCGACTAAATTAACTTAATTATTATTCTCTAAAAAAAATAACTTAACTCATTACTTTTATTTTTAGTGAAGTACGTGCTACATTGATATAATTTTCAAACAAATACAACTCTACGTCCCACAACAAATGAGGTCGACCTTTAAGTAATTGTCGAGGTCGAGGTCGACCTTAAAGACTGCACACGTTGACCAACATTTGACTAAGTAATTGTCGACGTCGACCTTGACCACAAATTACTCTAACTTTATACACGGAAAAATATTTAACAAAATTATATTATGAAAGTACACTTCATAAACTTTCGGAATATAATTTTATTGAATATTTTTCTTAGAGAAAATTTTTGTTTACACACAAACCTTTGGCCGTTTTTTTCCCACCCGACACCAAAACGTTGGTCAACGTGTGCAGTCAACCCACTCGACTAGACGCCATTAGTTCTGTCCGTCAAAAGACGTGTAATTCACGCGCCCGATGAGGGCAAAAGGGTAATTTTGCAAAATGCAAGCTTATTACCAACAACACTTAAACCTAATTAGGCAAAATTCCCATTTCAATTCTTCACGAATTCAAAAAACTAGCTTCTGACGATCGAAATTCTCTGCACAAAATCGCGATGCCTTGGAAAAAATGCAGTCCAAGTACAAGGATTCCTAAAGGGCGAAGAGCTCCAGATTATGGTAAGTTCATTCTCTGTATACTGCTTGTGTTTTTGAAGCAAAAAGTTTGTTTTTTTTGGTGAAATCGATAATAATGTTGGCTTGTTGTGTGTTGTTGTTGCTTAATACCATTGTTTATTCAAGTTATGTCGAATTAGTGGTTGTACACTAGGTTTTCGTCGATTGGGAGTTTAAGATTCCATATGCTCCCCACTATACATGCTTTTGAATAGTTAATACATTCCAAAATAGTGTATTTATATTGGGTTGGAATGAAAAAATGACTGCTTGCTCTGTTTTATTATTGCAGCTCCATTGAGCTTCAACTTTACAGTTGTAATGCACCACCATGGAAAGTTCATTAATGGGAAAACATTCTATGATGGAGGATGGGTTTCACATTTTGATTGGTGTCATGTTGATGAAATGAGCATGTTAGAAGTTAAAGAGATGGTGAGTACGTGTGGAATTGATCCCAAGACTGTGAACTGCTACTTTTCAAAGAGTGGAATTAATTGTTGCAGAGACTTGGTTAAGATGGAAACTGACATTCATGCATAATGGGGTTTACTGTTGATAGTAGTAATTCAGTGGGTGTGTTTGTAGAACACTTGATTGATGGAGAAATTGGTAGTTAAAGTGAGGAAGAACAGGGTGAAAGAGAGGTGGGAGAAGATGATGAACAGAGTGAAAGAGAGGAGGGAGAAGAGAGTGAAGAAGATAATGAACAAAGTGAAGATGATCATAGTGAAGATGAGGATTTTAATGTGAATGATGAACATATTGAGAGTGAGGGAGATGATGAACTGATAGAGGAATATGATGAACTGGTGCAGGGTGAACAAAGTGACAATGATGAGCCTATTGATGAGGAACTAGTGCAGGAACATGAACCTATTGATAGAGAGTTGTTGTTGAAGTTGGTGGATGATAGAGAAATATGATTTGATGAGCAGTCAATAGGAAGTGATTCAGTTAACTCTGATGGTTTGGATGATAGTGATTGTGAGTTGAGTAATGAAACTGCAGAGTTCTATAAGGGTGTAAAAATCCATCAGTGGTTGGGTGGGTTACATAACTCCAATTCCCATAATGAGCAATCCATTCCTAGCATGAGTGTTCAATCCACTTCAGTTGTTCCTCACCCATCTAATTATAAGGGCTTCCCATTGTTTAACCCTGATACAAATATGGAGAACCCTAAGTTTGAAGTAGGGTTGGTGTTTCTTGGCAACAAAGTCTTGAGAGATGCCCTCAGGAGTCACTCAATTAAGAATGGCAAGGAGCTTAGGTATGAACGGAATGATGAGGGGAGGATTATGTCTGCTTGTGCTGCTGAAAATTGTCCTTGGAGAGTTGTAGCAACTGCCTTTCATGGGAAGGGAAAGGTGGCTATGCAGATCAAGTATGTGAATGATACACATCAGTGTAGCAGGGTGGAGGAAGTGAGAGCTGCTTCTGCTAGATGGATATCTGAGCAATATGAGGAGGAAATAAAGTCAATGGACAAATGGAAAGTGAAGTCCATGAGGTCATTAATAAGAAGCAAGGAGGGGGTACTTATCAAGAAGAACAAGTTGTACAGGGCTAAGAAGTTGGTTCAATTGAAGAGGTGTGGAGCTGAGAATGAACAAGATGCACAGTTATGGAGGTATGCAGCTGAGATAAAGAAGAGTGATCAAACCAACACTGTAATGATCAAGCCTTTCAAGCATGATGATGGTAGGCATATATTCAAGAGGATATATATATGTTGGGGTGCAATGAAGAGGGGGTTCAAGCAACTGAGGAAGATTATATGCCTAGATGGATGCCATATAAGGGGGAAAATGGTGGGATACTCCTCACTGCAGTAGGAGTTGATCCCAGTAACTCTTTGTATCCCATTGCCTATATTGTAGAGAAGGAGAAGACAGATACATAGACATGGTTTCTTGAGTATTTAGCTAAAGATTTAGGGATTCCTGAGACTTCTGAGGACTTCACCTTCATGTCAGACAAGCAGAAAGGATTGATCATTGCTACTGAGAGCTTATTCCCAAATGCTGAGCACAGGTTTTGTGTTGTTCACTTGTACAACAATATAAAGTTGTATCATGGTGGCTTAGCACTTAAACAGCTACTGTGGAGGGCTGCAAAAGCTACAAGGATGGTTGATTTTGAAGAGGTTATGAGTGAGATAAAGAAGAAAGATAAGAAAGCATATGAATAGCTTGTGAAAAGCCTGCTGATAATTGGGCCAAGTCACACTTCAAAACTCTTGTGAAATCTGACATATGTGTGAACAATATGTCTGAATCATTCAACTCTATGATTTTGGAACCAAGAAGCAAGCCAGTAATTGAGATGCTTGAAGATATAAGGATGCTCATAATGAAGAGGGTTTGGGTCAGAAGGAGTCAAGGTGAGGGATGGTGGGGTGATATATGTCCTAAGCTTAGAGAGAAGTCGAGTCATGTAGTGGAAGCAATGAATTCACTTGCTTGTTCAATGGAGAAGATGAGTTTAAGGTTGTAATGAATGGTGGGGGTATGGATAGATGGATTGTCTCAGTTGTGAGGAGGACATGTTCTTGCAGAAAATGGCAACTTAGTGGCTATCCATGTTGGCATGCAATCTCCTGTCTGAATTTTCTAGGTAAGAGAGTTGAGGATTATGTTGATGATTGCTATAGAAGGGCTACATATATGGCAGTATACTCCAATGTCATGGCTCCATTAAGAGGGCAATCTGAATGGCCAAGGTCTGATCTGCCCATTCTATTGCCTCCCATTCCTTAAAAAATGCCTGGTAGCTAGGCCCAAGAATAACACTAGGAAAAAGAGCACAGTTGAGATTCAAGAACTGAAAGCCAGACTTGCTCTACAAAAGTATGAAGAGACTGGTAGGATGGGAAGGCATGGAATGGTCATGAAATGCTCATATTGCAAGCTTGCAGGACATAACAAGAGAGGGTGTGTGAAGTTGAATAAAGATTTACCTCTAGAATCTAGTACTGCTGCAGCTAAAGGCAAGGTAAGAATAAAAAAACACTCGAATGACTACATATTCCTATGTTGTTTAACTTGCAGTAACTAACTCTACTTGCTTGTCATGGAATCAGAAAAGAAAGGTACAAGAAAATGTTCCTCGCAAAGACACAGGACACATATATGAAGAATGTTTGATGAGGATAGTAGATGATGAAGCAAGAGTTGAGGTAATAATCAGTACACTATGTTAGTCACTTTACATTAAGTTTGGTTTCTTACACTAGCTAGTTGATGTTAACAGCAGACAAAGGGGAATAAGAGGTCTAAAACTGGAAAGAAACAACCTGGCAGCACTTCTACTGTTGTTGAAGAGCCTGTTGACACTAACACTAACATTGGGGTATGTATTTTTACAGTATAGGTCAGTATAATTTTTTAGGGATTTCTTAGCACACAATGTCATTGTTATTGTTTGATTGTCATGCAGGGTAAACCTAGGAAGAGGCAGTTGTTGTTTGTTGAAGATGAAGAAACTTCAAGGCAGGCTGCAAAGGTAATGTTTTGATACTAGAATACTTGTCTTCATATTAATCTTGAAGAACTATTAACACTTACTCATTAATACTTTAGGGAAATAACTCAAGCAAGACCTCAAGCAAGATCTCAGACAAGAACTCAAGCAAGATGGCTGGCAAGAACTCAGGCAACATAGGGCATCCTGATACACCAAGGAGGAGTAGAAGACTTGCACTAATTTCTGGAACTCAGTAATCATATGTTACTGGAGGTGGTGGAACTCAGAAATGATTTGTCAATTTACATGGACTAGACTGACTAAGTTAGCTAATGGCTCAATGTTCTCTAATAGTATTTTGTTGACTTGGTGGATAACTTACTGTTTAGTTGATTCCTGAATGACTTGGATCATGTTTTGAATACTCTAGTTTTGCTTTTGCTGGAATTGTAATGGAATATGCATGAATGGCTTGGATAATGGTATATGCCTTAATGGCTTGGATAACTTACATGTTTGTTCCATTATGGAAAGGTTTATTGTTGTTCAGGTTTATCTAGTTTTTGTACAAGTTATGTACATGTTTATTTTGGTTGGTTACAGGTTGTTTATGTACAAGTTATATACATGTTCACTTCAAAACATGTTTGGTGTAAACTCAAAAATATGTGAAAGGTTTATGTATCGAGTTAGACAATTTGCAAAGGTTAATGTGTCGAATGACACAATTTGCAAAGGTTAATGTGTCGAGTTTAACAATATGCAAAGAATTCAGTGTGCAGAATTGTAAACCAACACAGCAATCTTGAAGAAAAACATGCTTACTTGATACACCATTTCAACAAAAGCAATTCATTACAACATTAGTAAACACTTAAGAGACTTAAATCAACCATTACATAAACAGGACTACCTAATTTAGCATACTTCATACGCATCATCACCTACGTACTAGTTAAATCCAACTCGAATACGCAATTCCTCAATCCTTGCACTTAGTTCGTCGATCTCATTCTTCACCTCCTCTGCTACACCACTACCAACCTCAGATTCTTTAGCTAGCATACCAAGAAGATGACTATTTTCCGCCCTAAGCCTTGCATTTTCTTCCTCCAAAGCACTAACTCTTGTCTTGCCTCATACTCATTAATCCTTCTCAACAAGCCTGGGATGATTTGGATAGATCTTCTGCACATTGGTGGGTCAATCCATACCCAATGTCTACATGCTCTTACCGTCTACCAACAAAAATATGGGAATATGAATATCAACATACGAAACAAAAATCATTCGCCATTTGACAAACAGGACACCAAAATCAACAAACTCCACTGAAAATTAACGAATTGAACTGAAAATTAATACTACTACTTACTCCAAAATTCAGACACCTCTCAAACCTTCTGTCAGGATTAATGTCTGTCCACGATGTGATTCGATCACTAATTAACCCACACCGACAAATCGTTGGTCTCGGATCAACACCCGGCATTTCCGAGAAGAAAGAACACTGCCATAACTTGTTGAGAATGTTGAATTGGCGTTTTAGGGTTTAGGGTTAGAGAATTGGGGATGATTTTATAAAGGGGGCTTTCTTTTTTTTTTTTGAGGGAAAATCGACAACAAAAGGGAGGGAAATTGGTCCCCTTTGCAAAATTACCCTTTTGCCCTCACCGGGCGCGTGAATTACACGCCTTTTGACGATGTAACTAACCGCGTCTAGTCGAGTGGGTTGACTGCACACGTTGACCAACGTTTTGGTGTCGGGTGGGGGAAAAAAAGATTTGTGTGTAACCTCAAAAAAACGGCCAAAGATGTTAGGAATATCTGTTTAGATTTTGATCAGCAACCTAATGACTTATCTTAGCTCAGAAAGGTGGTTAGTACTCTTGGTTCACTTGAACACTGTAAAAGAGGAAACTCACTAAGTATGATAGTCTAGCAAATCTTGTATAGGATGATAGGTCTCGAAATGTAATTTTTATTTTCTAAAGAAGACCAAGAAGAAGACTTCCAGCAGAAAAAGTTCAACGGATTTGAAGATTTGAAGACTGCACAAGATTGCTGAAGACAAAGGTTTATCAGATACCTATGTCCAGATATCTTGAAGAAACAAGTGTTTCGAAACACAAGTGTTGCAAAAGATATCTGAGAATAAAAGGTTTCTGAGACGAGGAAAGTGCCCACAGATATCTACACTCAGATACCTTGGATATAAACTATGTTTCTGAAAAAGAAATATTTTATAACAAAGTTGTTTCAACAAATGGTATCTGGAGTTGTGATAATCGATGGAAAAGAACATGCAAAGTTTCAAAAAACTCTGATTGTATAAAGATCTCTGATACCATGCATAGTTCCGTTGGCACTACAGGACAAAATATAGTACAGTGCATTAAATGCGCAGACAGAAATATCTGAACAAAAACGGTAGCTTATGAAGAAGAAGACAAACCTGCTACAGTACTATATTCAGATCTCAATAGTTTGAATTTGATTTTAGCCTAACGGATACTATTCAAACGGCACTCAAATTCATCTATAAATATCAACACTTAGACTGCTTGAGAACACACACACATAACACTGAACTTACATTGAATACTCACACACAAGCTCTCTCAAGCAAACTACTTACCTTCAAGCTTTCTCATACTCAAAGCTCTTGATTCTAAGTAACACAAAGTTCTAAGTGTCCCGATCCTTAACAAGCATTGTTATCTGTGAAGGAGTTGAACTAAGATTTCATGTCCAGATTCATTCTCGAACACTTACAATAGACTGGGTCAAGAGAGAACAAGATACCATACATTGAAAAGTGTATTAAGTATACTTGATTCATAGAGCTATCTGAATAACTGAATAAGTTATTTAAGAAGCTCACTGACAAACAAACCTAAAACCAA
Source organism: Plantago major (assembly GCA_026545765.1). Classification (NCBI taxonomy): domain Eukaryota; kingdom Viridiplantae; phylum Streptophyta; class Magnoliopsida; order Lamiales; family Plantaginaceae; genus Plantago; species Plantago major. The sequence continues at coordinate 84,837 of JAIFAC010000161.1, read as the reverse complement.
CACCATATTCGGCGTGGAGTATAGGAAGTACTTAGTTTGGGAAACTAAGGAATAACTCCAAGGTTGTCGAAAGCAGTGAAGTACTTAGCTTGGGAAGCTAAGGAATAGCTCAAAAGGTTTCGAAAGTAGAAGTACTGGGTGGAAAGCCGGGAATAACTGTGGGGAACACTTGGTTGGGAACCTAGTGTATTTAGGAATCAAGAGAAGATATCTGTAAGGTTAACTCATTTATCCGCCTTAGTGGATTCTAGGTCCGAGAAAGGTCAAGTGGATTAGTCAAGGATTACGCCACCTTCAGATACCACTATAAAAAGACTTGTGTTATTTACTTTCTCAGCTTTATTACTTGCTTTACTTATCTTGCAAAGTACTTACACACATCTTGTCGAGCACGCACTTATCACATAAAAGTCTTCCGCCTCGAAATTAAGTATCGATATCTACACGTATATCTGAGAAACTGTGTTTATGGACAAAAGTTTTAAAAGACTATTCACCCCCCTCTAGTCTTTTACTCTGCCGTTATCTGGACCAACAAGTGGTATCAGAGCTGGAGGTTCCCAAGCCTTCAGCACTGAACCTAGATCCCAGATAAGTGCTCACTAACTGCTTTTCACCTACAATTCTCAAGCCAGAGAATTATGAAAAATGGAAGAACAACATGATGCTCCACCTAGAAGCCATCAATGACGAAATGATCGAAGTAATAAAGAATGGCCCAATAGTCATTCAACAACTCAAGCAAGTCATAGAGGTTTCTAATGGTAGAGACAGAGAACAAAGCGATGGGTCTTCATGCATGCGCGGCCAACTGGGAGACCTACCAGTCAAGTTATTTATGAACCAAAGCCCAGAGAGCTCTGGACATCGGAAGATGCCAAGAGAAATCGATTGGATGGTCAGGCTCGTAATATCATCATACGTTCTACTCCAGAGCACATATAGTGTAAACTGTGGGGTGCAAAAACGGCGAAAGTGGACTGTCAACTGATTGAAGAAATCTGTGCCGGCACTGATAAAACAAAGGAAAACAAGTTCGAAGTTTTGAAGTTTAAATTCCAAATCTTTAAACAAGGTCCCACAGAGACTCTTGAAGAACTAGATTTCCGGTTTACAACACTTATGAGTGACATGGCTGCACTTGGTGAAAGGAATAGATATACCCAGTCAGAAAAGATTAAGACTATTGTGAGAAGTCTAAATCATAACTGGGAACACACAAAGTTTTTCTACTTTAACCAAGGAATGCCAGATATCACTCCTGTAGAACTTTTCTCTCATCTCACATCGTTGACTATGAGACAACTCAAAGAGAACAAACAACCGAGAAGTTGTAGAATGTCGCTTAGTTGCTCAAGGAACTTCAAAAGAAGAAAGGCAAGGAAGTGATCGAGGATGCTCTTCAGAAAGCAAATGGGAAAATATGTCACGAGAAATTGAGAGAAGAAAAGCCAAAGAAAAGTCAAAAAGCATCTAGCTCAAACTACCACCAAGATAAAAATATGCAAAGCTCACGAACAAGTCGGCCGTAAAGCATCAAGTAATCGAGGAAGCGTAAATTGAAACTATATCTGCTTTCTATTGTCGTAAACCCGTCATTTCAAGAAGGATTGCCCTGTCCTCAACAAACTAAAGACAGGTGACAAGAAAGACAGAAGAATCTTCAAAAGAAGTCAGAGAGCTATGCTCACTGAAGAAAGGAAAAAGATTCAAATCCAACTGGATGCTCTAGATATTGAATCTGATTCTGAGGATGAGGATTCAGATGATTCCACATTGCCTTCCCCAGAAATGTGCGGTGTCTCTCATGAAGTAATTGACTTTGGTCAAAAGAAGAAAGGAGTGTGTGGAATGGCTGAAGAAATCTTTTCAGATATCTCCAACATTGAACCTTGTCTAATGGCTGATGAGGTAACACATACTTCCTGTTATACTTATGAAAGTGTTGAAGAGGGAATCAAAGATTTGGAAAAACTCAAAAGAGAACTTGATCTCTACGAAAGAGAATTTATAATGATCCGAGCTAGAGCCGAAAGTTTTGAAGAAGAAAAGAATTCTCTTGAAAAGGAAAATTCTCAATTAATCAAGATATCTGAGAAAAAGGATGCTGAAAATGCATTTCTCAAGGCTCAGATATCTGAGACCGAAAAGTCACATAAAGAAGCAATGGTCAATCTTCAAAAGAAATGTGAAGATCTTCTTTATGAGAATAAGGAACTCAGAAAGAAAGAACTATGTTTTCAATCTTATGCCAAAGCTAGTGACACTCTTACTGAAGTACAATCTTATTTAATAGATCCTTCAGAAAAGAGAGGACTTGGGCTGGACACACACGCATGGCCCACCACTCAATAAGAGTAATGAAGGACTAACATTTGCTGCTCAAAGAAGGTGATTCCCAAACAATCTACAAGATCGAAAAGCTAAGATTGTCGACAAAGGAAAGGCAACACACCAAGCCTTTGTGGGAAAAACAAGTCCAAAGGAAAAATGTGGGAAATGTCTCTGAAAAGAAACATAACACTGAAAAGTGTAATCACCCACAGTGTTATGTCTCTCAAAAAGGAAAAATTGCAGGAGCTGACAAATTCTCCTATGTCACGTTTTCTGGAAAGAAAATAGATTATCCAGAGACTAGCAAAGCTGCTGAGAAGAGATCTCAGATAGCACCAGGTGCTCGGAACGGTATTGGCTATAAAGCCATCGGGAAACAACTTGCTCGTGAATACAAACAAGATCAAGAACGATGGTTAAAAGCTAGAATTGCTCACAACAATTATCAAAAGTGGAAGATAAATCAAGCCACTGAAAATCTGAATGCCAGGGCTAGAAGAAATCTGGCTAGGAAAGCTAAGTTTGTCGAGAAGGCACTCGTAAACCTGACAGGTATCTGAAAGCACCAAATGGAGCACCAAGGAACACACCAAGGAAGAAAATAGTTCTTAACAACAATGATACAAATCATTTAACTAGGATTCCTCCTTATATTCCTGTTAGACAAAAGAATGTTCCTAAGAAATTCATTCAAAAATGGATTCCTACTGGAAGATTCTTTAGTCTAGATGGTTCCATTGTTGGTATGAGAACCTAATCTCCCGTTTCCTGTTTTGTGTAGAACACTCTAAAGACTAATTCAAAGTGACATTTTGATAGTGGATGTGGGAAGCACATGACAGGAGATAAAGCAAATCTAATTGACTACAGAAGTTGCAATGATGGACCAATTATCAGGTTTGCTGGAGGAGATGAAAATCCAACCATAGGTTTTGGCAATTTGAAGTTTGGAGCCCTTACAATCTCTGAAGTACATCATGTAAAGGGATTGAAATATAATCTCCGGTATTTCATTTAGATATTCATACTCCTCAAAGAACAATCCCTGATCATTTTTCTTAGACTAACACATTCTACTTAACAGGCTCAAACAGAAGTAGAAGTTGCTGGGGAATTGCCCACTCAATCCCCTCAACCAATGGAAATTGATGAGGCCACCAAACCTTCATCACCCGAGAGAATACCAGACCGCATAAGTTTCTCGAGAGACAAGTATCCGAGCCTCCCATCAGGAGGTGATTGACATCTCAGATATCAATTTGTCTAAGTGTTTCTCTCCTGATAAATTTCTAAGTGTGTTGTTGTATTTTATTCTCAGGATCAAAAAGAAAGAGAGGATGCTGAGGATCAAACTACCAAGTCTCCTCCTCGCACCAAGATATCTGAGGCACCTGGAACCTCAGTAGTCCAACCTTCTGAGTCTGTTGCTGTTGCACAGGCTCAAAATAGTGCCAAGAAGGAGTCAAATGATGATTATGAGAATCTTCTTCCCTTCTTCAAGACTCATACCTTGCCAAAGCATATTTAATGCTTCAAGAAATGGCAGAGGTTAAGGTGCTCTGATCTCTCTGAAATACTGAGAATCACATATCAACCTACGAGACGAGCACGAGCTCTTGACTTGGAGAACTACATCCATGCAATGTTTCCCACTAACAAGATTAAGTCACCTTATTGCATAAGGATTTCTCCAGAGAAGTGGCACAGAAGTTGATTCAAGCCTTTAATCAGGCTGATGGTCAGACAAGATTACAGATGGCATTCAAGCCAACCCTGCCCCAGACTTTACAATTTATTCCTTCTGAACAAGAGGAGGTTAATGGGCAGAAGATCACTATTCTTGAAGTAATTAATCTTGTATCTGAAGACGATGAGGAGGAAGAAATAGATGAGAATAACTTTGATGAACCTCCATCTGACCATCACAAAAAGGATGATGATGAGGATGATGATGATGCCCCTGCACTAGGGACGAGAGGGATTTCACAAGGACACATTGCCTCAGCTACTGAAAAGCACACTGAGAGGACTTCATAGCAATCCCCTTCTCCATCTCCTCAGAAATCTACTCATCCAACTTCCCAACACAAAGTTACTACTGAACAAGTAGTTGAGCACTCTGAGGGAACAACTCAGAAAATAATAGATGCACAAGCCAGAGTTGCTCAACTCAAACAACTGTTGGAAGAAGAACAACAGCTACATCTTCAACTGGAAGAAAAGATATCTGAATCAAGAGCAAAGCTCCAAACGATTGAAGATCAAACAATCAAGGAAATGGAAGCTTATGCTGAAATGAAAGACCTCCAACTTGCTGTTCAGGCAATTGCTGAGGAATTAGATACTGAACAAGTATCTAATGACAAGCATGATGCTAAGGCTGCATTCCAAGAAGATGTTCCATCCTCCTCACTGAAAGGAAAGAAACCCATCTCTGAGATGGTTGCTGGACTAGAGAACATTGATGAAAATGTCCAAGAGGATGAAGATCACCGGCCGATAACTCGATGATGAAGAAGACAAGACTTTGGCGTAACACCGCAATGAACACTCAAGTGTTTCACATTTGAAAAGGAAGTCGATTGTTCTCGATATATTCAAAGAAGTCGCCAAATATCAACTCCAATGAATACTTGAATGTATATCATCAAGCTAAATTGAAAAAGGAGTTATCTTCTCAAAACAAAGTCGCCATTGCATCACCTCGCAGAACTAAGTCATTCATCGAGCTCATCACTCGAGAACAACCACCGTCATTTCGTAAAGATCTAGGCATGGTTAGGGATGATGACCAAAACATGGTCGCAAAAGCTAAGAGGCGTATATGTCAGCCGAAAAGCAGATGCTGTTCAAGGCCCACTGGAAGAGCTTACTGATAAGGATACTGGTCTTATCAAACAAAATTAGGAGCTTAACGCTGATCTGGAAAAGTCGGTTGCTGCTTACAACTATCTGCAAGGGAACTTTAACTCCCTTTCAGAATCATTTGTGATTCTTAGTCAGTCAACAATGATTAAGGGGGAAGAATATCAAGAGGCTCAGAGAGGAAGAGGAAGAGGAAGAGGAAACAAAAGAAAATCTGAACAACCACCTCTCAAAATAAATGAGCCCTCCTCCAGTCAGACTGCTCTACAGATAGTGGCCACCACTCAACTTCCTGAACAAGGAATGACAACAAGGGCCAGAGCACATCAACCTCCAAGGAGTACCAAGGCTCCAAAGAGAAGACAAGTAAGAGGGATTGATGAATCTTCTGAAGAAGAAGAAGAAGGCCAAATCAAATCCCTGGGCAATGAAGAAGGCTGCAAAAGTCTCACAAGAATTGATCTTGATGATGATGATGAAGAGACTGATGAAGATGAAGCTCCTCTTCACAGAAAATGGAAAATTGAAAGACTAACTGAGCCCATAGCTGCAAAGCCTTTGGCAGCTAAAACACCCTATGGAAATACCAAGTCTATCCAGGGTGGTTCTTCAAGCATTACCCCAAAGGAGAATTCAAGACAAAGGAGGAACAGACTAAGAGCTGAACAAAGACAACTTCAACTACCACTCAGGCCTGAAGAAGCCAAGATTGAGTATGTGAAGACCAACAATGACTCCTCTGTCTACAGGTGCATAAATCAGAAGAATGGCTACTGGATTCTGGAACTTAAGCATCTACTGGTAAATTCAAGGTTTCCAGAATGTTGGTCCAGATAACGGCAAAGTAAAAGACTGGGGGTGAATAGTCTTTAAAACTTTTGTCGATAATAAATGTTTCTCGATATCTCAATGGATATCCGATACTTAGAATCGAAAAGGAAGACTTAATGTAGATAAGTGTAGAAACAATAATAAGTGTGTGTGTTGATGAAGTATAAATACAGAAATGTAAATGACACATCAAGTATAGTGGTATCTGGAGGTGGCGTAATCCTCCAACTAATCCACTTCGGTCTATCAGAGACCTAGAATTCACTAGAACAGATAATTGAGATAACCTTACAAAAATCCTATTCTAAGATTCTCAACAATCGTTCCCAACCAAATGTTCCCCGAGTTGTTCCTCAGCTTCTTCACCAAGTACTTCCTATACTCAAACCTTTCGAGTTGTTCCTCAGCTTCCCAAGCCAAGTACTTCCTATACTCAAAAACTTTGGAGTTATTCCTTAGTTTCCCAAATCAAGTACTTCCTATACTCTAACCTTGGAGTTATTCCCGACTTTTCAAACTAACTACTTCCTGCATCTCCACGCTTCGTGTTGGTTTCGCTCGAGTTGTCGATGAGCGCCTTAATAACTTTTCGCTTATTCAGATAGCTCGTGAACTTAGTTACTTAATACACTTTACAACAGATGGTATCTAGTTCGATTTACATCACTAAGTCTTATGAAATGCTCAAGAGAATGAATCTCGATAGTTGATCTTTGATTCAACTCCTTCACGTATAGCTTTGCTTGTTTAGGATCGTGACACTTAGAACTTCGTTGTTTACTTAAGATCACAAGCTTTAGTCGCAATGTAAAGCTTTGATAATAAGTAAGTCGCTTTGAGAGTAGGATGTTCGTAGTTCTATGTTTCAACAGATGCAATATGTCGTGTCTCTCAAGTCGCCTAAGTATTGATATTTATAGATGGATTTGAGTGCCGCTTGAATAGTATCCGTTAGCTCAAATTCAAGCTATCGATATCTCGTGTGTATAGTATCAGAAAGGTGTTTTGTCTTCTTCTCGGTTGCCGCTGCTTTTACTCGCATATCTCCGTCTGCATTAAATGCATCAGATTATACTTTTTGTCCTCAGAGTGTCAACGGAACTATGCATTGTATCGTAGACTAGACTTGTTGTCCGATTCTTTGCACGCCCTTATCTTCATTCTTCAGATACCACTTGATTGATCAACCTTGCTTTTCGTAAACGTGTTTAACGCCAAGGTATCCGAGAATGTATATCCGTGGACACTTTCCTCAGATTTAGATATGTATCTCATTTCTCGATATCTCTTGTGACGCTTTGTTTGAAATCGCTCGTTCACAAGATATCCGCTAAGATATCCGAACAGATTCAAGAATCTTGTGCGCTTTTCTTCAAGTCTTCAATTTTGTTGAGCTTCATTGATGTCTTCTTCGGTCTTCTTCATAAAATAAAATTACATTTTGAGACCTAACATCCTATACAAGATTAGCTAGACTATCATACGAGCGGGTTTCCTCTTTACAATGTTCAAGTGAACCAAGAGTACTAATCACCTTTCGAGACTAAGATAAGTCATCATGTTGTCAACAAAATCTAAACAGATATTCTAACAAAATATCTAACAAATTTCCCCCATTTTGACCAGTCAACGATGACTATCTTCCCTATTACAAATCTGGATGAGGAAGCAATCCACCACTTAATCATTTCTTATGATCTTTCAATTCATATAATTATGCGTAAAGTAGACATCAACCAAATCACAAGGTGTGATCTTTCACGACAAGTTATCTTTTATAAAATACTATATTAGAGTAAGTTCTTCAGAAAAGTCGCAACTATATATTACATATAAATATATTACATAACACAATTAAGCTCAACAAAGAAAATACAAAAAACTACATGGTAAATTAGGACAACAGGAGTAACCAAGCTCCAAGTAAACATCCTAATAGACTAGTCTTCAAGTCTTCAATCTTCAAGTCTTCAACAAAATTTCTATGGATCAGTTTGCAAATTTCCTATCTCCAAACCTTTTGATGTCATCGTATAATCATAAAGAAGAGTTCGACGAGCATCTCGTGTCTCCGCAAATCCACGCACCTCTTTATGTGTTTTGCAGGATTTTTCGCAAAATGCTTGACCCATAGGTATTTTCCCCACTTCCAGGCATGCTCTATTCTGATATCTGAAAGCTTGAATTATTCGTATATAATCTTCAGATATCTGATGTCACCCTTGTATTGATCTTCTGTCAGATAGAACGACTCATGTGGTTCCACAAAGAAGTCTTGGTCTTGTGCCTGCTCGTGATATTCGTAATCTTGTGCACATCATCCGCTTTCCATATGGACAATCATCGAGAAGTCCTTCTTCATGGCTTCAGCTTCGACAACTTCAAAATCCAACCATGCTTTGATGTGATTGGTGTTGATCAAGGTAGGTTTATTCTTTCTCCATGCCATGAGTTGTTTAAGGATTGGTTCTGGAAATCTTGAATTTACCAATAGATGCTTAAGTTCCAGAATCCAATAGCCATTTTTCTGATGTATGCACCTGTAGACAGAGAAATCATTGTCATACTTCACATACTCATTTTTGGCTTCTTCCGCCCGAGTGGAAGTCGACTTTGTCTTTGCTCGCCTCACCGCTCCTTTTCGCCTTGAATTCTCTTTGGGGTTGTTGCTTGAAGAACTACCACCGGATAGACTTGGTATTTCCAGAGGGTGTTTTAGCGCTAGTGGCTTTGCAAATGGGCCCGCCAGGCTTTCAATTTTCCTTTTCGTGAAGAGGAGCTTCATCTTCATCGCCTCTTCATCATCATCAAGATCAATTCTTGTGAGATCTTTGCAGCCTTCTTCATTGCCCAGGACTTGATTTGACCTTCTTCTTCTTCTTCGTTCAAGATTCATCAATCCTCTAACTTGTCTTCTCCTCGGAGCCTTGGTACTCTTGGAGGTTTCGTGCTATGGCCCTTGTTATCATTTCGCTCCTTCAAGAGGTCTCGGAAGCACTTGGCTTGAGGAGGATTCATAGATTCCGAGTGGTGGCCGGAAGTTTTTCTTCTTCCTTTCCGAGCAAAGACTACCTGCATTTCTTCTTGTTTTCATCTCCTTCTTCCCATTCCCGACTTTGAGGTCCAGATTTGTACTTTCTTTCCCCTTAGTCATTGTCAATCGGCCTCATAAAGGAATCAGAGAGAGTCAAATGCCCTTGTAAATAGTTGTAAAGTGACCAACTTCTCAAGTTCGCTTTGAGCTCTCGATTTTGCTTGATAAGTCCATTGTCCTTATCGCTGAGCTCCGCTTAACGGGCCTAGGATGGCATCTCGCTTCAAAGAAGGTAACTTGCCTCTTGAAAAGCTTTTTCAAATAAAGACACATCATCGCCCCTTGTCATTCCCATCTTCGAGCAATGATCATGCTAGTTGTTCTCGAGTGATGAGCTCAAGAACTTTCTCATTTCGTAGGGACCGAGGCAATTACCTTGTTTTGTGAAGACATCTCCTTATTCGTAGTAGCTAGTACTTGGTACCGCCATGTACTCTCGAGAGGACGTCATGCTTTGTTGAAGATTGTAGGAGCAATCAACTTTCTTTTTAAGTGAGAAACCGCTAGATGTTCATATGTGTCCCGCCAAAGTCTTGTCTTCTTCATCATCCGAGGGATTAGCCTGGATCTTCATCCTCTCGACATTTTCATCAATTGTATCAAGTCCAAAGAACCATCTCGTAGATTGGTTTCTTTCCTTTCTAGGAGGAGGATGGTACTTCTTTCAAGATGATGCGCCTTAGCATCATGCTCGATTTTGACTTCTTCAAGATCGAAGTTCTTTGGCATCTCGCATAGCATCTCGTAGCTCGTTAACCGCAGAGTAAGCATTCATTTCTTCGAGGTATTGATCTTCTAGTTGATCGCCTTTCTCCGATCGAGCTATTTGATCTTCCAGCTTGAAGATGGAGTTGTTCTTCTTCCAACAGCTTGTCCGAGTTGAGCACTTCGTCCGAAAGTGTTTAATATTTTCGATTGGGTTTCGTAAAACTCAACTACTTGCTCAAGAGGAACCGCGTGTTGGTGAGAAGATGGATGAGTAGATTTCGAGGTGATGAAGATGGAGATTTCGTGAAGTCTTCTCGCTTTGCTTTTCAAAGAATGGGGCATTGTTTCTCCGTGAAATTCCTCCTGCCTGCAGGTGAGCATCATCATTATCCTTTTGTCATTATCATCCTTTGGTGATGATCGCTGGGAGGTTCATCAAAGAAATTTTCATTCATTTCTTCCTCCTCATCATCTTCAGATACAAGATTGATCACTTCGATAGTGATCTTCCGCCCATTAACTTCTTCTTGTTCGTAAGGTATGAATTGCGTAGTTCTGGGCGTAATCGGCTTGAATGCCATCCGTAATCTTGTCTCGACCATCCGCCTGCTCAAAGGGATGTATCAAACTATGCGCCACTTCTCCGAAAAGTCCTCGTAGTAGTAGAATCGTGTGTTGCTCAGAGCTTAACATTGCTTGACATATGTTTCCGTGTCAAGAGCTCGTGCCCGGTTGGTTGATCGCTTATTCTCAATATTTCGTAGAGATCGAGCACCTTAACTTCGCCATTTCTTGAAGCATCGAATGTGCTTTGGCAAAGTGTGAGCTTTGAAGAAGTGAAGTAGTCCTTGTTTCTTCAATGGGAACCTGCTTTGCATCTATTTGAGCCTGAAAGAAAGAGTTTTGAGTGAGTTTCAAAACTTTGATAGATATCTGAGTAGAAAAGTAGTTTAGTTTCTGAGTAACCTGAGTATGAACATCAGGCTCAGATACTTGTTCTACTGGGACAATTGGTGTCTCAGATATCTTGTGGTGAGGTGGAGACTTGGAAGTCTGGTCCTCATCAACCTTTCTTTCTTGAACCTGAGAATTAACATTATCACAATACTTAGGAAATTTTATCAAGAAGAACTTTAAGTGACAAGTCAGATATCTGAGAGGTCAATTACCTCCATGGGAGGCTCAGATACTTGTCTCTTAGAGACTTGTGCGCCTCTCGAATCTTTTCGTGATGAAGACCTTGATGCCTCATCAATTTCCATAAAAGTGTGGGATGTCGCAACTTTTTCCCTTTGCAATTCTACTTCTGATTGAGCTTGTAAGTAGATAGTATTGAATAATTTAGAAGAAGTTTTAAGATAACCCAGGATGAAGAGTACTTATCACTGATTTTTATAGACCTTCAATTTTGAAAGCTCAGTGATGTGTGCTTCAGAAACCTTGTTGGTTTCTGGGTTTGTCTCGCATTTCGCTTTATCTTCTTCCATCTCTTGGAGCTCGTTAGAAACATTTATCATTAATGAGCATACAAACATTTTTACCGAAAGGTTAGTTCTCTTTTAAGAATCATTTACCGTGGCATGTGCTCGATTTCTCAAGAGTCGAGGTCAAGGAACCTCCTTTTCAAGATCTCGAGGTAAGCTTTTCACTTCCTCTTGTTTTTCCGTTCTAACTCAGCAGAATAAATAAAAATTTTATAAGGTAACAAGATTTATAAGTACAAAATTTTTCACAAGGTAAGAGTTAAACCGTACATTTACCCGAAAGCTTCAGTCGATTGGTCTCGAACTTGTGACCTTTCTATACATTGGTCGCCTTGTCCCAATTCGCTTTTGTTTGAAGTTTCGTACTTCACACCTTCCCGAGTATGCAACTCTGGCTTCCTCCGGTTGATCATTCCGAGTAGATGTCTCTTTGATCCCTCTCATCGAGTTGGGAACCCGCCAATTATAGGATTTTCTTCAAAGATACCGCATCAGGTATTTCAAAATGGAGTTCATTTACCATTTCATCAACCACTTGTGGTTGTAGGTTGGTTGTGTTGTCAGGGTTGTCTGGAAGCGTAAGATTGATCAAGAGAATGTTCTTCCAGCATTCTTAGATGTGGCATTTCCATCAAGATTCCGCCAATACTAAGATACCACTCATCGTGGCTTTGTGAAGTTGTGCAAGAGAGTCATTCCCGATGATGTGTTTGCACCAACAACCTTTGCTATAGGTTCAAGAACATGTGGTGTAAGTTCTTCTTCGATACCTTATCACCAAGCATTTTGTTCAAGAACCTTAGCCCTCTTTGATTTTTTCTAGGACTTAAGAGATGACTAGTTCATCATCTTCATCGCCGAGCTCTCAAGATTGGAACCGATTGGTCCATTATTCCCGCGGTTTCGCAGATGGGGCTTGGTGTTTTTCACCACTTTGGCAAGATTCATGAGTTCATCGCCAAGGCTTTCGCATTAGTCGCAACATTTCGAAAGCACTTTCTCTGCGAGTCTACTTGTTCAAGAGGGTGATAACTCTTTGGCAAAGATTGATGAGTTCATCCGCCATGTCGAAGATTTCCGAGAATTGACAACCTCTTTGTGTCTTCCGATTTGCCAGACTTCTTTCAAGTTCCTTCTTGGTCGCAACCTTTTCTTCGATATCTTTTCGATTTTCTTCTTAGGACCTTTCCGAGACCCAAGAACCTTTTTCTCGATTTGTATACTCATACTTGTAGAGTAAGTTATCGGCTATTTCAAATTGCCTCTCCGAGCTCAATGCCCAAATTTTTCCAAAGAAGTAGCATATCTTCGCACTATATCCCATCGTGGCCTTCGCTCACTTAGTCCTTTAACAATCTTAGGCTCAAGCCTCAATCTTCTTCACAAATTTCATGAAGGCGCATTTTCCCAGCTTGAAAGGGTTTTCCACTTTGTCTTGTCGATTCAAAGAAGAACATCATGATCCATCGCTTGGCTTATTTGGTCAGCACCTCCTTGTAGACCATCAAAGCATCCGTGAAGAATGCAAGTTAGTACATCCCAAAGGAACCAACAGATGTCCGGTTCGATGTCAAGAAGTTTGAACTCAGTGGTGTATCCGATTTCAAGATCACACACATCATCGTAAAGTTCTTTAACACCTTCAAGGAGTTCTCATCCTTGGTGTTTATTTCAAAATCCTTTCCAAGATTTTGAACCTCAAACAACTTACGTAAAGTTGTTAAGTCCGTATGATTTCTTTCTCGATCGAGGTTTTGATAGACACTATTTCAAAGGTTTTCGATACACAGTGAAATAATCTCGAGTTGTTGTAAAATTCCAACACATCAAGTGATGAAATTCCACTAGGGCAGTGTATACAAAGCCCTTGATATGTGCCTTTTCAAGCATGTCCATAATTAGCTTTCTGTCGGCTTGGTTCTCTATTCCAGCCGTGAGGTATTCCTCAACCATGGCACCACCCCAAATCATTCTGTGACTTGAAGTCCAATGGTCAGGATTGAAAGCTCCTACCAGTCGATTGTTAACAATAACCAACTCTGGTGCTTGCTTTTCATAGCATCAGTGGAGGATTGGGATTTCTGTGTAGAAGTGTTCTTGGAGGCCATCTCTTTATATAGTAAGGATTTGAAGCTTGTGTTTGAAAGAGATTCGATTGAGTGATTCTTTTCAGAAAAACTTAATCAAGGAATGCATAGATTTTAGAGAAGTTGCAGAGGATTAGGAGAAGGTTTTTGCTGTTGTGATGCAAGTTGAAATTTCAGATTAGGCAAAAGTGATTTCATTTGCCAAAATCCTATATATATAGCAAGTGAATCTCAATAGACAAATACATACAAATTGATTTTGTGTATACGTATCTGTGATTTGCAAACAGGCGTGAGCAAAAGCTACTTCGGCATTAAATGCTTAGTGGGCCATGTTTGAATGTCAACAGTCCACTATTTATCGTGGAATTAATTTCGCTGCTCAGATCAAGCGCTTGAATTCATCAAGGGTCACCATTGCTTTCTCCAAAGAATGATCACAATCAACAAATGTAATTGTGCCCATTTAATGAATTTTGGCTAATAGCTATCTCGAATCACAATTGCTTGAGCAGGACACTGCTCAGATCCGAATTTGTCTTATACTTAGGATTTTCCCAAGTTTTTCATCAAAATAGAAATAGTGCTAGATTCAAGAGAGTAGTCGATCGCAGATAGTTATACTATTCTCTTTGTGTTCCCTGCTCATAGAATGATTCTATATCCGAGTTCTGCCCCGTAGATCTTAAGCTATCTTTTGCTCTTTAGCCTTTTCGACTTCGGGTTCCTGCTCCATATACCTCTTCTCTTTCGGATACCCAATCCAGATACCTCTTCTTTTCCGGATACCCGCTCCATACCTCTTTTCTTTTCGGATACCTGCCCAGACACCAAATTTTTCGCCATTGGTAGTTCCATTAGTCCAAGACTATGTCTTAAGGCTAAGAATCTACTTTCTTGTAGTGGCTTAGTGAAGATATCTGCAAGTTGATCTTCAGTCCCAATCTTGAGTATCTCTATATTGCCTTTTTCAACATGGTCTCTGATGAAGTGATGTCTAACATCAATGTGCTTTGTTCACTTATCTCAAAGGTCGCCTAGCATTGTCCTTCTTTAAGGTCCTGTTTTTCCTTTCTCGCAACACCATTTTGTCGAGGTGTTCTTACAGAGGAAAGTTGGTGTCATACCTTGCAGTACAAAACTCCTTTATGTACCGATTGACAAACTCAATCATGATCCGCTCGATTGCAGATACCTTTTCATTTTTCATGATTTCAAGCTTTTTCAGCAAGTTTGGTATCTCCACCCTGGCATCAGATTTGTGTTTCAGAAAGACAACCCAAGTGAATCTTGAGAAGTCATCTACAACAACCAGACATACTTCTTTCCTGCATAACTAGTTACAGATGATTCAAAAAGATCCATATGTAAAAGTTGCAGTGGTCTAACACTAGAGTGTCTGATTTTGGACTTGAAAGAGATCTTAGATTGTTTCCCATCCGACAAAGTAATGTATACCATCCTTTCGTAAAGATGTTTTGGGAAGACCAACCACTAACTCTTTCGCAAGTCTATTCGTAGTTTTGAAATTCAAGTGACTCATTCTTTGTGCCATAACCAAGGTTCTTCAGGTGACCAGATTGACTCACCATGAGACATTCTTCAACAGGCAGATGCCCACAAGAACATAAAGACCGCTTTTCCGACCAACTAAGACTGTCTGCTTAGACTCATTGTCAATTAGTTTGCAGATTTAGCTTTGAATTTTATAGTAAAACCTTGTCCGCAAACCGCTCATGCTAAATAGATTGTATTTCAAATCCTTAACATGTAATACGCTTGATTGTTAAAGTTCCCAATTGACGCTGCAAATCCCGAGAGGGATTTAATTCTCCGTGAAATGGAGATTAGGTTCTCATATCTTTGATGGAACCGCCGTAATCAAAAGTTCTTCCTCAGAGGAATCCATTTTTGAATGAATTTCTTTGAAATATGCTTTTGTCCGACAGAACGTAAGGAGGAATTCTGCTTGAATGAAAGTTATCATTAGTAAGAATTATTTTCTTCCTCGGTGTGTTCCTAGGTGCTCCATATGATGCTTTCAGACACTGTCAGTTTCCGAGTTTGCTTTTCAAAGAACTTAGCCTTCCTTGCTGATTTCTTCTAGCCCTGCATTCGATTTTCAAAGGCTTGATTTAACTTCCACTTCGATAATTGCTTTGAGTAATTTAGCTTTCACCATCGTTTGCCCCGCTTGTACTCATGAGCAAGTTGTTTTCCGATGCCTTTGTAGCCAATACTGCTGAGCACTTGAAGCTATCTCGAGATCTTTCTCAAAGAGCCTTTGCTAGTCTCCGTTGATCCAATTTCTTTCCGTAAAAGTGACATGGGAGAATTTGCCACCATGCAATTCTACCTTTTGAGAGACATAGCATGGGTGTTTACACTTTTCGGTTGTGTTTCTTTTCGTAGACGCATCCATCGCTTTGTTTTGACTTGTTTTTCCCACAAAGGTCTAGTCGCGAATCGCTTCCTTTGTCAACAATCTTTGTCTTTTCACCAATACTATAGATTGCATGGGAACCGCCTTGCGAAAGTACTTACAAATGTTCTCTTCTCCTTACTCTTATTCGTAGTAATAGAACAATCATTCGAGTATTCAAATTCAAGTCCGTTCTTTTCTGAAGGATCTCTTAAGTAAGATTGTATACAGTAAGAGTGTCACTAGCTTTGGCATAAGATTGAAAAGATAGTTCTTTCTTCGGAATTTCCTTGTTTTCAGAAAGAAGATTTTCATAATTCTTTCGTAAACACCATCGCTTCTTCATGTGACTTTTTAGCCTCAGATATCCGAGCTTTGAGAAATGCTGCAAAGATCCTTTCTCTCGTAATCTTTAACTAATTGAGAATTTTCCTTTTCAAGAGAATTCTTTTCTTCAAGGTTTTCGCTTTAGCTCTAATCATTAGAAATTCTCTTTCATAGATGTCAAGTTCTTTCCCGAGATTTTCTAGATTTTTATTTCCTCTTCATCACTTTCATAAGTGTAGCAAGAAGTATGTGTTACCTCATCACCATAAGACATTTTTCTATGTTGAGATGTCTCGTCCACAATTTCAAAGAACTCCACATTTCATTTTTCGAGGTCAAGTCGATTATGTCATGAGTAACTCCACATAATTCGGTGATGGTAGGTTGAATCATCCGAATTGTCATCTTCGTAACTGCTCAACGCTAGAGCATCCATTGAATCTGGATTTTCTTTCTTTCTTTAGTTAACAAAGCTTTCGCTTCTTCAAGATTCTTCTTTCTTTCTCACACCGTCTTAGTTTGTCGAGGGCGTGACAATCCTTCTTGAAGTGGCTGTTTCTACAATAGAAACAGATATCGCTTCCACTTCGCCTCAAGACATGATGCTTTCTCGAAATGGCTTGTTCAAATGTAGCTCGTATATTTTTGTATCGGGTGATAGTTTGAGCCAGATGCTTTTTCACTTCTTCGCTTTTCTTCTTCAATTTCTCGACCGACAAATTTACTCATTTGCTTTGCAGAAGAGCATCCTCGCCTCCTCCTTGATTTTCTTCTTTCGTAAGTTTCTTGATTAACTAGAGCAACATTCTCGCAACTTTTCGCTTGTTTGTTCTCCGAGTTGTCTCATAGTCAACAAAGAGTAAGATGAGATAAAAGTTCCACCGAGTGATATTCGCATACCTTGGTTGAAATAAAAGAATTTAGTATGCTCCCCAGGTTAAGACTTCACAATAGTCTTAATCTTCTCCGACCGAGAGTATCTATTGCTTTCCGCAAGTGTCGCCATATCACTCATAAGAGTGGTAACCAAATCAAGTTCTTCCAGAGTTTCTGGGACCTTGTTTGAAATTTTGAAATTTCAACTTTAGAACTTCGAACTTGTTTTCGGTTTTCTGGCCCGCACAGATTTCTTCAATCAACTGTGCAACTTTCGCTTTTAGCACCCCACGCTTTACCGTATGTGCTCGTGTTGATCCGATGATGATGTTACGAGCTTGACCATCCAGACGATTCCTCTTGGCATCTTCCGATGTCCAGAGTTCTCTGGCTTTGGTTCAGAATAACGTGACCAAAGAGATCTTCCACTAGTCGACGATCTGCTTGTGAAGATCCTTCGCTTTGATCTTCGCTCTTCCACTTGAAACCTCCATGACTTGCTCGAGTTGTTGAATGACTATCGGGCCATTCTTTATTACTTCGATCATCTCCACTTACGGCTTCAAGGTGGAGCATCATGTTATTTTTCCATTTCGTAGTTCTCGGTTTGAGAACTGCATCACTCAGAGACATACCGCACACTTAACACACAAATTAAATAGTCCTCAAAATGGACAAAGTTCCTTCACCTATCTGGGATCTAGGTTCAAAGTGTATATCGGTGAACCTCCCGCTCGATACCACTTGTTGGTCCAGATAACGCAAAAGTAAAAGACTAGAGGGGGTGAATAGTCTTTTAAAACTTTGTCGATAATAATGTTTCTCGATATCTCAATGGATATCCGATACTTAGAATCATAGCGGAAGACTTAATGTAGATAAGTGTAGAAACAAATAAGTGTGTGTGTGTGTCAAGTATAAATACGTAAATGTAAATGACACAAAGAAGTATAGTGGTATCCGGAGGTATGAATCCTCCAACTAATCCACTTCGTCTATCGAGACCTAGAATTCACTAGAACAGATAATTGAGATAACCTTACAAAAATCCTATTCTAAGATTCTCAACAATCGGTTCCCAACCAAATGTTCCCCGAGTTGTTCCTCAGCTTCTTCACCAAGTACTTCCTATACCGTAAACCTTTCGAGTTGTTCCTAGCTTCCCAAGCCAAGTACTTCCTATACTCAAAAACTTTGAGTTATTCCTTAGTTTCCCAAATCAAGTACTTCCTATACTCTAAGAACCTTGGAGTTATTCCCCATTTTCAAACTAAGTACTTCTGCATCTCACGCTTTCGTGTTGGTTTCGCTCGAGTTGTCGATGAGCGCCTTAATAACTTTTCTTATTCAGATAGCTCGTGAACTTAGTTACTTAATACACTTTACAACAGATGGTATCTAGTTCGATTTTATCGACCTAAGTCTTATGAACTGCTCAAGAGAATGAATCTCAGATAGTTGATCTTTGATTCAACTCCTTCACGTATAGCTTTGCTTGTTTAGGATCGTGACACTTAGAACTTCAAGAGTTTACTCAAGATCACAAGCTTTAGTCGCAATAGAAAGCTTTGATAATAAGTAAGTCGCTTTGAGAGAGTAGGATGTTCGAGTTCTATGTTTCAACAGATGCAATATGTCGTGGTGTGTCTCTCAAGTCGCCTAAGTGTTGATATTTATAGATGGATTTGAGTGCCGCTTGAATAGTATCCGTTAGCTCAAATTCAAGCTATCGATATCCGTGTGTATAGATCAGAAGGTGTTTTGTCTTCTTCTCGGTTGCCGCTTTTACTCGTATATCTCCGTCTGCATTAAATGCATCAGACTATACTTTTGTCCTCAGAGTGTCAATCGAACTATGCATTGTATCGTAGACTAGACTTGTTGTCCGATTCTTTGCACGCCCTTATCTTCATTCTTCGATACCACTTGTATTGATTGAAACAACCTTGTTTCTTTTCGTAAACGTGTTTAACGCCAAGGTATTCGAGAATGTATATCCGTGGACAATTTCCTTGTCTTCGATATGTATCTCATTTCTCGATATCTCTTGTGACACGCTTTGTTTGAAACTGCTCGTGGTTCATAAGATATCCGCTAAGATATCTCAACAATGATTCAAGAATCTTGTGCGCTTTTCAAGTCTTCAATTTTGTTGAGCTTTCGCTGATGTCTTCTTGGTCTTCTCTTCATAAAATAAAAATTACATTTTGAGACCTAACATCCTATACAAGATTAGCTAGACTATCATACTTAGTGGGTTTCCTCTTTTACAATGTTCAAGTGAACCAAGAGTACTAATCACCTTTCTGAGACTAAGATAAGTCATCATGTTGCTGAACAAAATCTAAACAGATATTCTAACAAAATATCTAACACAGAACCAATCCATAAACAGCTCATGGCATGGAGAAAAGTCAAGCCAATCTTGATTAACACCAACCACATCAAAGCCTGGTTGGATTTTGAAGTGATCAAGAGAATAGAAGCCATGAAGAAGGACCTTTCTGATGAATGTCCTTATGGAAAGCCAGATGATGTGCATGTAATTCTAACAAGATTAGAACAGTACAAGAGCAAGACTTGTTGTGGAACCCTATGAGTCTTTCTACTTAACTGAAGATCAATACAAGGGTGACATCAGATATCTGAAGATCATTTATGAATACTTCAAGCTATCAGATATCAGAATCGAGCATGCCTGGAAGTGGGGAAAGTATTTGTGGGTCAAGCACTTTGTCAAGAAAAATCCTACCAAAAACTACAAGGAAGTCTGTGGATTTTCCAGAGACACAGAGATGATTGTCAGAACTCTTCTATATGACTACTGTGATGATATCAAAAGGTCTGAACAAAAACGGTAGCTTATGAAGAAGAAGACAAACCTGCTACAGTACTATATTCAGATCTCAATAGTTTGAATTTGATTTTAGCCTAACGGATACTATTGAAACGGCACTCAAATTCATCTATAAATATCAACATTTAGACTGCTTGAGAACACACATACATAACACTGAACTTATATTGAATACTCACACACAAGCTCTCTCAAGCAAACTACTTACCTTTAAGTTTTCTGTTGCGACCAAAGCTCTTGATTCTAAGTAGTACAAAAGTTCTAAGTGTCCTGATCCTTAACAAGCATTGTTATCTGTGAAGGAGTTGAACTAAGATTTCATATCTGAGATTCATTTTCTGGAACACTTACAATAGACTTGGGTCAGTAGAGAACAAGATACCATACATTGAAAAGTGTATTAAGTATACTTGATTCATAGAACTATCTGAATAACTGAATAAGTTATTTAAGAAGCTCACCTGACAAACAAATCTAAAACCAACACCATATTCGGCGTGGAGTATAGGAAGTACTTAGTTTGGGAAACTAATGAATAAATCCAAGGTTGCTGAGCACATGAAGTACTTAGCTTGGGAAGCTAAGGAATAGCTCAAAAAGGTTTCTGAGTACATGAAGTACTTGGTCAGAAAGCCGGGAATAACTCTGGGGAACACTGGTTGGGAACCTAGTGTATTTAGGAATCAAGAGAAGATATCTGTAAGGTTAACTCATTTATCTGCCTTAGTGGATTCTAGGTCCGAGAAAGGTCAAGTGGATTAGTCAAGGATTACGCCACCTTCAGATACCACTATAAAAGACTTGTGTTATTTACTTTCGCAGCTTTATTACTTGCTTTACTTATCTTGCAAAAGTACTTACACATCTTGTCGAGCACGCACTTATCACATAAAAGTCTTCCGCTCCGAAATTAAGTATCGATATCTACGTATATCTCGAGAACTGTTTATCGACAAAAGTTTTAAAAGACTATTCACCCCCCCCCCCCCCCCTCCGAGTCTTTTACTTTGCCGTTATCTGGACCAACAAAAGGTTTGTGGGTAAACAAAAATTTTCTCTTTTTCTGATATAAATTAGGAGTAATTTGCAGTCAAAGTCAACTTAGAAAAATGTTAAAAAGTCAAATGTGTCATTTGTTTTGTGACGAAAGGAGTACGATGTTACTACATTGTTTACACGATATATAGAATGAAATAGTTATAATTTGAAAAATAATACTCTTATTGGGGGAATAGGGCTTTAGCTAAAGTCCACCCGATTCGTCGCTAATCCCTTAACGACGGATCGGGCGACGGATAAGACGTCCGTCTTAAAAACGGGCGTCGCAAAGGAATTAGGGACGGATAAATTCGCTGACCTTCCGCTTAAAAGTCCCAAATTTAATTCGCCTAAATTCGCCATTTTAGCGATTTTGATTAAAATATGTTTTTTTAATTTTTTTATTTTAATTCCTGTTTCACATTTCACCTGTTTTTCACACAATATAATAGTCTATAATATACCCGAAACAATTAAATTATATTAAGGGTGAATTTCATCCAGTACCCTCTTAGATATTCTAATTACACTGGGTACTAGTTAGTTCAACAATTACATATAGGTCCATTTTCGCGATTAAAGGAACGATGCCAAACATGGCCTTATTTTGTCAATTTGAAAAGATATCCTCATGTTCTAATTCAACTTAAGTCTTTATCTTCCAATATTTTTGTTGAGTAGCTAATTTATTGTTTAATAACATGAATTAAACTTTCTAAATAATTTATGGATTAGAATATTAGGTGGTTAATTGAACGAATCGAAGTAAAATTAAAAGAAAAAGAAAAAGAAAAATATGACCGAGCAGCCTGTCGGAGCTACTATAAATGCCTCCAGATCGGAGTCAGATAGCTGACGGAGCAAAGACAACTCCGATCAAGTCAGTTAGCTCCAGATTGAGCAAGATAACTCCGATCGAGCTGTCGCCCGATCCGAAATATATTCCTCGATCGAAGTCATAGCCTCAGATCGAGTCAAAACAGATCCAGATCGAGTCAAGCATAGCCCGATCCTGAGTCATAGAGCAGCCCAATCAAGTCGCCCGGCCATATTTTTCTTTTTTTAATTTTTAATAAACTTCCAGTTACGTTCAATTTGGCCCTAAATTTGTTTCTGATTTTGCAATTAAGTCCATAAATAATTTGATTTTTGGGAAAATATATAATTTGTTATAAGTTAGGGTCAAATTTGCAATTTCCAAAGAAAACGCAGAAGGGTTATGTTTGGCAACACTTTAAATTTGTTTGACTTTTGGACTTACATGTAATAGAAATACTCTAATTATCATTTGTTTGTTATTGTTGAACTAAGTGGCCCTTAGATGAAATGCCCCTATCTAACGGGGGTATATCTAATAACCCTCAGATTAATTAACAATAGAGATTCTTAATACAAATTATCCAAACCAAGACTAAATATACCAAATAATTAAACTATACTAATTAACAAAAAGCATTCAACAAATACAAATTATCCATAACTAAATTAAATATCCGCATGTAAGCTAAAATAAGAAGTCAAATGGCGTAAAAACAAGTTCAAAACGAAATATCTTGAGAACTATAACATAAATGTATCAAGGCTAAGAAGGTGTGTTTTTTCTTCGAATCGACATTTCCTAATATCGATTCGCCTTACCACATCAACTTGAAATCGTAAGTGCATACCATGAGTTACAGATGAAAATTAAATGAGGGGACTACAAATGGCGTACTAACATATAACCCACATATAGTAGCTAACATACAACTCATATTGTCCTAAAATTTGCTAACACAACAGTGACTAACATATCACACAAGTTCAGTCTCACATATAGTGCATACCATTATGGATGAAAAATTATGCATACTACACAAATGGTGTCGGTCCAGATAACGCAAAGTAAAAGACTAGGGGGTGAATAGTCTTTAAAACTTTTGTCGATAAAACTATTTCTCGATATCCAATAGATATCCGATACTTAGAATCGAGAGGAAGACTTAATAAAGATAAGTGCGTAAACAGCTAAAGTGTGTGAGTGTCAAATGTAAATACGTAAAGGTAAATAACACGTTAAGTATAGTGGTATCCGGAGGTGGCGAATCCTCCAACTAATCCACTTCGTCTTCCAGAGACCTAGAATTCACTAGAATAGATAATCGAGTTCTCCTTACAAAAATCCTATTCTAAGATTCCTTTAAACAAATGGTTCCCAACCAAATGTTCCCCCGAGTTGTTCCCGGCTTTCACAAACCAAGTACTTCGCATCGTAAACCTTTTGAGTTATTCCTAGCTTCCCAAGCTAAGTACTTCCTATACTCAATAACCTTGAGTTATTCCTTAGTTTCCCAAATCAAGTACTTCCTATACTCCAGAACCTTGGAGTTATTCCGATTTTTCAAACTAAGTACTTCAGACTCCACGCCGCTATGGTGTCGGTTTTGGTTCGAGTTGTCGATGAGCTTCTTTAATAACTTATTCATTATTCAGATAGCTCGTGAATCAAGTATACTTAATACACTTTTCAATGTATGGTATCTTGTTCTTTTATCGCCCAAGTCTTAGATAAATGTTCAAGAGAATGAATCTTTATACTTGATCTTTCGCTTCAACTCTTTCACGTATAGTCGTGCTTGTTTAGGATCGTGACACTTAGAACTTCAAGGTTACTCAAGATCAAAAGCTTTGGTCGCAATGTAAAGCTTTGAGGATAAGTAAGTTGCTTTGAGAGTAAGGTGTTCAGTTGTGTCGCTTCGCTCAAAGTGTGTCTCTTCAAGCGCCTAAGTGTTGATATTTTTAGATGAATTTGAGTGCCGCTTGAATAGTATCCGTTAGATCAAATTCAAACTATTGATATCTCGTATAGTATCAGAAGGTGTTTTGTCTTCTTCTTCGTCATTGCTTTTATTCGACATCTCCGTCTGCGCATTAAATGCATTGTACTATACTTTTGTCTCAGAGTGCCAACGAACTATGCTTTGTATCGTTGACTAGTGTTATCTCGATTCTTTGCACGCCTTATCTTCAATCTTCAGATACCACTTATATTGAAACAACTTTGTTTGCAATATATATATTTCTTTTCGTAAATGTGGTTAATGCTCTAGGTATCCGAGAATAGATATCCGTGGACACTTTCCTTGTTTTCAGATAGTTTTATTTCTCAGATATCTCTTGTGACAGCTTTGTTTAAAACTATTCGTGTCTTCAAGATATCCGCTAAGGTATTTGAGAAACAGCTAAAGAATCTTGTGCAAAGGTCTTCAAGTCTTCAATGTCGTTGAGCTTGTTCTGCTTGGATGTCTTCTTCTTGGTCTTCTCTTCATAAAATAAAAATTACATTTTGAGACCTAACATCCGATACAAGATTAGCTAGCCTATCATACTTAGTGAGTTTCCTCTTTTACAATGTTCAAGTGAACCAAGAGTACTAATCACCTTTCTGAGACTAAGATAAGTCATCATGTTGCTGATCAAAATCTAAACAGATATTTCTAACAAAATATCTAACAAATTTCCTAACAAATTTCCCAAGAAATTTCCCAAGAAATTTCTCAACAAATTTCCCCCTTTTTGATCAGTCAACGATGACTATCTTACCTATTACAAATCTGGATGAGTGAACAATCCAACACTTAATCTTTTCTTAAGATCTTCAATTTATTTAATTTAGTGCAGAAAGTAAACATCAACCAAATCACAAGGTGTGATCTTTGCTGACAAGTTATCTTTTATAGAATACTATCTGAGAGTAAGTTCTTCAGATGAGTCATAAAGAGAGATTACAGATAACTTCAATACATAGAACAAGTTTGGCTCAGTCAGCAAAAATACAAAAATTACATAGTAAATTAGGACAACAGGAGTAACCAAGCTCCAAGTAAACATCCTAATAAACTAGTCTTCAAGTCTTCAATCTCTTCAAGTCTTCAACAGTATTTCTGTGGATCATTCTGCAAATTTCCTATCTCCAAACCTTTTGATGTCATCAGAATAATCATAGAGAAGTGTTCTGACGAGCATCTCAGTGTCTCTGGCAAATCCACAGACCTCTTTATAGGTTTTGGTAGGATTTTTCTTGGCAAAATGTTTGACCCACAGATACTTTCCCCACTTCCAGGCATGCTCTATTCTGATATCTGAAAGCTTGAAGTATTCGTAGATAATCCTCAGATATCTGATGTCACCCTTGTATTGATCTTCAGTTAGATAGAACGATTCATAGGGTTCTACATCGAGTCTTGCTCTTGTGCCTGTTCCTCTGATATTCAGAATTCTGTGCACATCATCTGGCTTTCCATATGGACATTCATCAGAGAGGTCCTTTCTCATGGCTTTAGTTCTCTTGACAACTTCAAAATCCAACCAGGCTTTAATGTGATTGGTGTTGATCAAGGTTGGCTTATCTTTTCTCCATGCCATAAGTTGTTTATGGATTGGTTCTGGAAATCTTGAATTTACCAATAGATGCTTAAGTTCCAGAATCCAATAGCCATTTTTCTGATTGATGCACCAGAGATGAGGAATCATTGTCATACTCCACATACTCTATTTCGCTTCTTCCGCCCGAGTGGAAGTCGACTTTGTCTTTGCTCGCCTCACTGCTCCTTCTTTGTCTTGAATTCTCTTTGGGGTTGTTGCTTGAAGAACCACCCTAGATAGACTTGGTATTTCCAGAGGTGTTTTAGTGCTAGGGCTTTGCCTATGGGCTCTTAGGCTTTCAATTTTCCTTTTCTTGTCAAGAGGAGCTTCATCTTCATCAGTTTCCTCATCATCATCAAGATTAAATCTTGTGTGAGTTTTACAGCCTTCTTCATTGCCCAGGGACTTGATTTGACCTTCTTCTTCTTCTTCTTCAGAAGATTCATCAATCCCTTTAACTTGTCTTCTCCTCGAGCCTCGGTACTTTGGAGGTTTCGTGCCACGGCCCTTGTTATCATTTTAGTTCCTTCAAGAGTTTCGAAGCACTACTATTTGCAAAGCAGCTTGGCTTGAGGAGGGTTCATTGATTCTGAGTGGTGGCTGGGAAGTCTTCTTGTTTTCTTCTCCTTCTTCCCATTCCCCCTGACTTTGAGGTCCAGATTTGTATACTCTTTCCCCCTTAGTCATTGTCAATGACTACCTCATAAAGGAATCAGAGAGAGTTAAAGTGCCCTTGTAAATAATTATAAAGGACCAACTTCAAGTTCTGCTTGAGCTCTCGATTTTCTTGATAAGTCCATTGTCCTTATCGAGCTCGCCAATGGGCCTAGGATGGCATCTCGCTTCCAAAGAAGGTAACTTGCCTTGGAAAGCTTTTTCACTAAAGACGATCATCGCCCTTATCATTCCTGCATCTTTCCGAGAAATGATTATGCTAGTTGTTCTCGAGTGATGAGCTCAAGGAACTTTTTCATTTTAGAGGGACGGAGGCAATTACTTCCTTGTTCTGAAGACATCTCCTTGTTCGTATGAGCCAAGATTGCACTGCTCATGTATTCATTGAGTGGACATTTAGCGCTTTGTTGAATATTGTAGGAGCAATCGCTTCTTTTCAAGTGAGAAACCGCTAAATGTTCATTGCGGTGCTCGCCAAAGTCTTGTCTTCTTCATCATCCGAGTAATCACCCAAAGGATCTTCATCCTCTCGACATTTTCATCGATTGTATCGAGTCCAAAGAACCATCTCGTAGATTGGTTTCTTCCTTTCGGGAGGAGGATGGTACTTCTTTTGAAGATGATGCGCCTTAGCATCATGCTTGACTTCGATACTTCTTCAAGATCGAGTTCTTTGGTGATATCATGCACAAGATCCCGTAGCTCTTTAACCTCGTGAGTGAGCAATCATTTCTTGTAAGTATTGATCTTGTAGTTGATCAAGCTTGTCTCCTGGTTTAGCTCTTTGATCTTCCAGCTTGAAGATGGAGTTGTTCTTCTTCCAACAGCTTGTCCGAGTTGAGGATCCGGTTTGAGTGTTTAATATTTTCTCGATTGGTTTCTTCGTAAAGCTCAACTACTTGTTCAAGAGTAATCGGGTGTTAGAAGATGGATGAGTAGATTTCGAGGAGATGGAGACGGAGATTTCGTGAAGTCTTCTCAAGGTGCTTTTCAAAGAAATCGAGGCATCATTTCTTAGCGAAATTCCTCCGGCCCCCGGTGCAGGCATCATCATCATCCTTTTGTCGTGTCATCCTTTTGGTGATGGTAAGTGGGAGGTTCATCAAGTCATTTTCGCTTATCTCTTCCTCCTCATCATCTTCAGATACAAGATTGATCACTTCAGAATAGTGATCTTCGCCCATTAACCTCTTCTTGTTCGTAAGGTATAAATTGCGTAGTTTGCAAGGATCGGCTTAAATGCCATTTGTAATCTTGTCCACCATCCGCCTGCTCAAAGGCTTGTATCAAATCAGGCGCCACTTCTCCGGAGAAACTTATGCAATAGAGTCGAATCGTAATGCTCGTAGGGAACATTGCATGGATGTATGTCTCAAGTCAAGAGCTCGTGCTCGCCTGCTTGGTTGATCTGTGATTCTCAATATTTCGTAGAGATCGAGCACCTTAACCTTTGCCATTTCTTGAAGCATTTAATGTGCTTTGGTGTGAGCTTGAAGAAGGGAAGTAGTCCCTTGTCTCAACATTGGGAGCCCGCCGCACTTGTTTGAGCTCGAAAGAAAGAGTTTTGAGTGAGCTTCAAAACTTTTATAGATATCCGAGTAGAAGTGTAGTTTAGTTTCGAGTTACCCGAGTAAGTACTTGTGCTCAAAGACTTGTTCTATCGAGACAATTGGTGTCTCAGATATCTTGTTGTGAGGCGGAGACTTGGAAGTCCGGTCCTCATCAACCTTTCTTTCTTGAACTCGAGAATTAACATTATCACAATACTTAGGAAATTTTATCAAGAAAACTTTAAGTGACAAGTCGATATCCGAGAGGTCAATTACCTCCATGGGAGGCTCAGATATTTGTCTCTCGTAGACTTCAGCCGCTCTCGAATCTTTTCGTGATGAAGGCCTTGATGCCTCATCACTTTCCATAGTGTGGGATGTCGCAACTCCGTCCCCTTGCACTTCTACTCGATCGAGCCTCGTGAGTAGAAAGCATCAATAATTTAGAGAAGATTTTAGTTAACCCAAGGTGAAGAATATTTATCATTGATTTTCATATACCTTCATACCGAAGGCTCAATGATTCGCTCTTCGTAAACCTTGTCATTGGTTTTCTTCCGCATTTCGCCTATCTTCCTCTTTTCTCGCTGGAGCTTAGAAACATTTATTTTGATGATTAAGCACATAAACTTATAACTGAAGAAGTGTTATCTTAAGAATCAATTATAACATGTGGCACAGGCTCAGATATCTTAAGAGGCGAGGTTGAGGGAACCTCCTTCTCAGTTTTTGAGGTAAGCTTTTCAGCTTCCTCTTGTTTTTGTGTTTCTAACTCAGCCTATAACAAAGAAATTTTATGAGTAACAAGATGTATAAGCATAAAAATTTTCACAAGATAAGAGTTAAACCGGTCAGCTACCTGAGTAGTTTCAGGCTGATTGGTCTCTGGAACTTGTGACCTTTCTATACTTTGGTCTTCTTGTCCCAGTGCAGTTTCTATGCTTGAAGTGTCTGGTACTTCATACCTTTCCTGAGTATGCAACTCAGTTGCCTCCCCTGGTTGATCATTCTGAGTAGATGTCTCAGTTTGATCCCTTTCATTGAGTTGGGGAACCTGCTCTTTTGCAGGATTTTCTTCAGCATACTGTATTGCTGGTAATTCGAAATGGAGTTCATTTACCATTTCATCAACCACTTGTGGCTGTTGTGGTTGTTGTGATTGTGGTTGTTGTGGTTGTCTGGAAGCAGAGGATTGATCAGTAGAATGTTCTTCCAGATTTTTAGATGTGGCATTTCCATCAGCATCTGCCAGCACTAAAATACCACTCATCAGGGCTTTTTGAAGTTGTGTATAAGAAACATTCCCTGATGATGTGTTTGCACCAACAACCTTTGCTATAGGTTCAGCAACCTGTGGTGTAGGTTCTTCTTCAGATACCTTATCACCGCCATCACATAGAACCTTAGCCCTCTTTGTTCTTTCTAGGACTCGAGAGATGATACCATCATCTTCATCGCCGAGCTCTCATCAAGATTAGGAACCGATTGGTCCATTACTCCATGGTTTCGCAGATAGGCTTGGTGTTTTCACCACTTTTGGCAAGATTTATGAGTTCATCAAAGAAAGCTTCGTAATAGTCTTCACATTTCGAAGCACTTTCTCTTGCCGAGTCTACTTGTTCAAGAGTTGATAACTCTTTTGCAAAGATTGATGATTTCATCCGCTTTATCACCATCGGCAATGCTCGCAGATATCCGAGAACCGACAACCTCTTTGGGTGTGTCTTCGATTTGCCAGACTTCTTTCTTGAAGTTCGGGCTTTGGTCGCAACCTTTCTTCGTATATCTTTTCGACTTTCTCTTCTTAGAACCTTTCGAGACCCAAGAACCTTTTTCATCAAGTTTGTATACTCATATTTGTAGAGTAGGTTATCGCTGGCTATTTCAAATGCCTCTCGAGCTCAATGCCAAGCTTCTCCAGAAGTAGCATATTTTCGCACTATATCCCATCGTGGCCTTTGGCTCAACTAGTCCTTTGGCAATCTTAGGCTCAAGCCTTGAATTTTCTTCACAAACTTCATGAAGGCGCATTTCCCTAGTTAAAAGGGTTTTCCACTTTGTCTTGTCGATTCAGCAAGAACATCATGATCCATCGCTTCGCTTATCCGTCAAGACCTCCTTGTAGACCATCAAAGCATCTATGAAGAATGCAAGCCAAGATATCCCAAAGGAACCATCGATGTCCGTTCGGATGTCGAAGCTTGAACTCAAAGGTGTATCCGATTTTCAAGATCACACGCCATCAGACAGCTTCTTTAACACCTTCAAGGAGTTCATCATCCTTGGTGTTTATTTCAAAATCCTTTCCAAGATTTTGAAACTCAAACAACTTACGTAGTTGTTAAGTCTAGAAGGATTTCCTTTCCTCGTCCTCAAGAATAGTTCTTGAACCTTTCGAGAGTTCATCATTAGGAGGTGTTTTCTTGTTTCCTTCATAGAATACAACATGAATTGATTCTTCAATTTTCTTCTTTGTTCTTTGTAAACTCAGTAGGCTTTGCTATTTGTGGAATAACCAAGAAATACACCTTCATCCGCTTTCGGTTGAAATGTTCTTTATAATCTTTCCCATTGTTTAGAACAAAACATTTACAACCAAATACTCTTGATGTTTGATATTAGGGGTCCGCCAACCAAGATTTCATAGGGGTCTTGTCATGGTGTTTGTTTATCAAACATCTGCTCGAGTGTAGCAAGTCGTGTTTACTTTCAACCTAATAAATTTCATTTATTTCAAAGTTGTCGCCTAGCATTGTCCTTGCCTTTCTTTATGGGTTCTGTTTCCTTTCTCGCAACACCATTTTGTTGAGGTGTTCTTACAGAGGAAAGTTGGTGTTGTATACCTTGCGGTACAAAACTCCTTTATGTAATCGGTATGTACCGTCGACAAACTCAAGACTCATGGTCTGCTCGATTGCAGATACCTTGTCATTTTTCATGACTTCAAGCTTTTCAAAGAAGTTTGGTATCTCCACCGGCATCGATTTGTGTTTCGTAAAGACAACCCAAGTGAATCTTGAGAAGTCATCTACAACAACTGCATTCATACTTCTTTCATGCATAACTAGTTACGTATGATTCAAAAGATCCATGTAATAGTTGCGTGGTCTAACACTAGAGTGTCCGATTTGACTTGAAAGAGATCTTAGATTGTTTCCCATCCGACAAAGTGTAATGTATACCATCCTTTCTCGAAAGATGTTCAGGAAGGCCAACCACTAACTCTTTCGGCAAGTCTGCTCGTAGTCTTGAAGTTCAAGTGACTCATTCTTTTGTGCCATAACTAGTGCTCTTCTGTGACCAGATTGACTCACCATGAGACATTCTTCAACAGGCGTATGCCCAATCGGCAACATAAAGATCGCCTTTCCGCCAACCAACTAAGACCGCTCGCTTGACTCATTGTCAATTAGTTTGCGATTTAGCTTTGAATTTTATAGTAAAACCTCGCAAACCGCTCATGCTAAATAGATTATATTTCAAATCCTTAACATGTAATACGCCGTGATTGTTAAAGTCCCCAATTTGACGCTGCAAAATCCTGTAGAGGGATTTAATTCTCCTCCAAGAACTGATATCCGGTCCTGTTGCAAGCTTTGTAATCACATCAGATTTGCTTTTTCCCGCCATGTGCTTTCCGCATCCACTATCAAATAGCCATTGTGCTTTAGTCCAGAAGCATTCCGCATACAACAGAAATGTGAGATTAGGTTCTCATATCTTTGATGGAACCGCTGTAATTAAAAGATCTTCCAGGGAATCCATTTTGAATGAATTTCTTTGAAATATTCTTTTTCTGACAGAACATAAGGAGGAATTCTATTTGAATGAATGTTAGCATTAGTAAGAATTATTTTCTTCCTCGTGTGTTCCTAGGTGCTCCATATGATGCTTTCAGACACTGTCAGTTTCGAGTTTGCTTTTCAAAGAACTTAGCTTTCCTTGCCGATTTCTTCTAGCCCGGCATTCAGATTTTCAAGGGCTTGATTTAACTTCCACTTCGATAATTGCTTTGAGCAATTCTAGCTTTCACCATCGCTCTTGCCCCGCTTGTACTCATGAGCAAGTTGTTTTCCGATGCCTTTGTAGCCAATACTGCTTTCGAGCACTTGAAGCTATCTCGAGATCTTTTCTCAAAGCCTTTGCTAGTCTCGTTGGTCCAATTTCTTTCGTAAAAGTGACATGGGAGAATTTGCCACCTCGCAATTCTACCCTTTTGAGAGACATAGCATCGTGGTGTTTACACTTTTCGGTTGTGTTTCTTTTCGTAGACGTGCCTCAACAGCTTTGTTTTTGACTTGTTTTTCCCACAAAGGTTTAGTCAGAATCGCCTTTCCTTTGTCAACAATCTTTGTCTTCTCACCGATACTATAGATTGTATGGAACCGCCTTTCGAGTACTTACAAATGTTCTTTTCTCCTTACTCTTATTCAGAGTGATAGAACAATCTGTCTGTATTCACTTAAGTCCTTTCTTTTTTCAAGGATCTTTAAGTAAGATTGTACTTCAAAGAAGAGTGTCACTAGCTTTGCATAAGATTGAAAAGATAATTCTTTCTTCGAGTTCCTTGTTCTTTAAAGAAGATCTTCATATTTCTTTCGTAATTCACCATTGCTTCTTTTATGTGACTTTTCCTCAGATATCTCGAGCTTTGAGAGATGCATTTTCAGCATCCTTTCTCTCGATACTTTAACTAATTGAGAATTTTCCTTTGAAAGAGAATTCTTTTCTTCTTCAAGGTTTTCGCTCTAGCTCGGATCATTAGAAATTCTCCTTCATAGATGTCAAGTTCTTTCCGAGATTTTCTAGATTTTTATTTCCTCTTCATCACTTTCATAAGTATAACAAGAAGTATGTTACCTCATCACCATAAGATGATTTCTATGTTGAGATGTCCGGACCACAATTTCAAAGAACTCCACACATTTCATTCTTCTTGAGGTCAAGTCGATTATATCATGAGTAACTCCACATAATTGGTGATGGTAAGGTTGAGTCATCCGAATTGTCATCTTCGTAACTGCTCAACGCCTAGAGCATCCATTGAATTTGATTTTCTTTCTTTCTTCGCTAACAAAGCTTTCTCGCTTCTTCAAGATTCTCCTATCTTTCTTGTCACCGTCCTTAGTTTGTCGAGGCGTGACAATCCTTCTTGAAGTGGCTGTGTTTCATACAATAGAAACAGATATCGCTTCCAATTTCGCTTCCTCAAGACATGATGCTTTCGAAATGGCTTGTTCAAATGAGCTTTGCATATTTTTGTCGGTGATAGTTTGAGCCTAGATGCTTTTTCAGCTTCTCTTTGGCTTTCCTTCTTTCAATTTCTCGACTGATGTATTTTCTCATTTGCTTTGCAGCAAGAGCATCCTCAGTTTATTCCTTGCTTTTCTTCTTTTTAGAAGTTCCTTGAGTGACTAGAGCAACGCTTTTGCAACTTTTCGCTTGTTTGTTCTCTTTGAGTTGTCTCAATCAACAGAGTAAGATGAGAGAAAAGTTCCACTAGAGTGATATTCGCATTCCTTGGTTAAAATAAAAGAATTTGGTATGCTCCATGTGGTTAAGACTTCGACAATAGTCTTAATCTTTTCCGAGGGGTATCTCGTTTTCTCCAAGAGTCGCCATGTCACTCATGAGAGTGGTAAATCAAATCAAGTTCTTCCAGAGTTTCAAGGTCCTTGTTTGAAATTTTGAAATTTCAACTTGAGAACTTCAACTTGTTTTCTTTGGTTTTCTGGCCCGCACAGATTTCTTCAATCATTGCTGTGCAACTTTCACTGCTTTTAGCACCCTACGCTTTTAATCGTATGTGCTCAGTGTCGATCCGATGATGATATTATGAGCTTGACCATCCAGACGATTTCTCGCATCTTCCGATGTCCGTAGTTCTCGGGCTTTGGTTCGTAAATGACTCGACTAGTAGATCTCCCACTTGTCGACGATCGGTTTGTGAAGATCCTTCGCTTTGATCTCCTCTCTACCATTAGAAACCTCCATGACTTGTTTGAGTTGTTGAATGACTATCGGGCCATTCTTTATCACTTCGATCATTTCATCACGTATGGCTTCAAGGTGGAGCATCATGTTATTTTTCCATTTCTCGTAATTCTCTGGTTTGAGAATGGGTGCATCACTCAGAGACATACCTGCACACTTAACACACAAATTAAATAGTCCTCGAAAATGGACAAAGTTCCTTCACCTATATGGGGATCTAGGTTCAAGATGTATGTTAGAACCTCCCCGCTCGATACCACTTGTTGGTCCAGATAACGCAAAGTAAAAGACTAGAGGGGGGTGAATAGTCTTTAAAACTTTTGTCGATAAAAACTATTTCTCGATATCAATATATATCCGATACTTAGAATCAGAAAAGGAAGACTTAATAAAGATAAGTGCGTAAATGCTTAAAGTGTGTGTGAGTGTTTGAAATGTAAATACAGAAAGGTAAATAACAGAAGTATAGTGGTATCCGGAGGTATGAATCCTCCAACTAATCCACTTCGGTCTTCCAGAGACCTAGAATTCACTAGAATAGATAATCGAGTTCTCCTTACAAAATCCTATTCTAAGATTCCTTTAAACAAATGGTTCCCAACCAAATGTTCCCCGAGTTGTTTCTGCTTTCACACCAAGTACTTCCTGCACTCGTAAACCTTTTGAGTTATTCCTAGCTTCCCAAGCTAAGTACTTCCTATACTCAATAACCTTGAGTTATTCCTTAGTTTCCCAAATCAAGTACTTCCTATACTCCAGAACCTTGAGTTATTCCCGATTTTTCAAACTAAGTACTTCCTATACTCCACGCCAGCTTATGGTGTTGGTTTTGGTTTGAGTTGTCGATGAGCTTCTTTAATAACTTATTCATTATTCAGATAGCTCGTGAATCAAGTATACTTAATACACTTTTCAATGTATGGTATCTTGTTCTTTTATCGACCCAAGTCTTAGATAAATGTTCAAGAGAATGAATCTTTATACTTGATCTTTCGCTTCAACTCTTTCACGAGAATAGTGCTTGTTTAGGATCAGTGAAACTTAGAACTTCAGGTTACTCAAGATCAAAAGCTTTGGTCGCAATGTAAAGCTTTCGAGGATAAGTAAGTTGCTTTGAGAGAGTAAGGTGTTCAGCCAGTGTCGCTTTCGCTCAAAGTGTGTCTTCAAGCCTAAGTGTTGATATTTATAGATGAATTTGAGTGCCGCTTGAATAGTATCCATAGCTCAAATTCAAACTATTGATATCTCGTATAGTATCAGAAGTGTTTTGTCTTCTTCTTAAGCCGCTGCTTTTTTATTCGATATCTCCGTCTGCATTAAATGCATTGTACTATACTTTTTGTCCTCAGAGTGCCAACGAACTATGCTTTATATCGTAGACTAGTGTTATCGATTCTTTGCACGCCCTTATCTTCAATCTTCAGATACCACTTATATTGAAACAACTTTGTTTGCAATATATATATTTCTTTCGTAAATGTGGTTAA
The DNA here is from genome assembly GCA_026545765.1 of Plantago major. NCBI lineage: Eukaryota > Viridiplantae > Streptophyta > Magnoliopsida > Lamiales > Plantaginaceae > Plantago > Plantago major. Next base: position 49,804 of record JAIFAC010000161.1, on the reverse strand, counting down.
TGCTCTAGGTATCCGAGAATAGATATATGGACACTTTCCTTGTTTTCGATAGGTTTTATTTCTCAGATATCTCTTGTGACGCTTTGTTTAAAACTATTCGTGTCTTCAAGATATCCGCTAAGGTATCCGAAAAAGCCAAAGAATCTTGTGTAGTTTCTTCAAGTCTTCAATGTCGCTGAGCTTGTTCTCGCTTGGATGTCTTCTTGGTCTTCTCTTCATAAAATAAAAATTACATTTTGAGACCTAACATCCTATACAAGATTAGCTAGACTATCATACTTAGTGAGTTTCCTCTTTTACAATGTTCAAGTGAACCAAGAGTACTAATCACCTTTCTGAGACTAAGATAAGTCATCATGTTGCTGATCAAAATCTAAACAGATATTTCTAACAAAATATCTAACAAATTTCCTAACAAATTTCCCAACAAATTTCCCAACAAATTTCCCAACAAATGGTGACTAACATATCACCCACATATAGTGGCTAACATACCACTCACAAATAAAACACAAACAAATAAAGATGAATGATCATATTATCACAAATAAGATACAAATATATACACTAACCTAGAGATGATTCCGTCTATATTCAAGCATGTGATATGAACTTTCAAATAATCGAAAGTTCATCATCCTCTCAATAGTCATGTCAAAATCCTCATCATCTTCATCATCCAATTCTTTCCCAGCATTGGTTTTAGCCATCTTTGCATCTTCGTCGGCCTTCATTTATGCCTCGAATGCTCTATCGAAAGCAGAAAAATCTGTCCACATGTCTGCATATGAGAGTGTACCGCAATTTCTACATACATAAAAAAAAAAACGAGGTTAAAAATCAATTATGCTAAGTCAACTACAAAATACAGTTTACATGTTAGAAATGGAATCACTACTACGAAAGACGAAGCATACTTACTCGACAGAACTATGATATGGCCACTCCGATGAATCTGGTGGAGGAGGCAATGGTGTAGGCGACGGTCGAGGAGGTGACGAAGGTGGAGAAGTCATCCTTAAAGTGTTGAGATTGATGATGTTTTGTTGGAAAAAAATAAGAGCTATCATTACAATTGCAATTCCAAGTGTATAATTGCATTCTTAATTATGATACGTTAAGAATTTTATGTTAATACGAAAAAATTACAATTGCTCCATAGTAGTAATTATTTTTATGTTAATACGAAAACATTATATTAAAATCACCAAAATCACCAAATTGTCTCCAAACATACAATTAAATCTTCCTAATCCTAGTACATATACGAAAATATCAAACTAAATACCCTACATACTTACAATCATCCTAACATTATACTAACAATCCAATTTCACAATAAATATATCAATTGCACATGTCAAAGTTAACACAATACGTAATATAAGCTAAACTAGCTAGTACGTACTTCCTATAAACATACAATTGCTCAAACTAGTCGAAATTAACAAAATTCCCAAAATTTAAAAAGTAAGGGTTTTAGCCAAAATACCTTCGATTACGGAGAAATTAGCCGAACAAAGATGAAATTGATGGACCACCCGAGTTCCTTGTCCCACGAGCTTCGAAAAGAGACCAAGATTGGCCGGAATGGTTGAGTTTTGGTCGGATTGGAAGAATTGCGAAAATGGAAGAAAGGAGAAGAAGAAAGAAAAGCAGAAGAGAATGGAGAAGAAAGGGCTTACTGCTCGTTTCTTCTAGCCGATTCAGCGACGGATTCGCTATCCGTCACTAAATAGTGGCGGATAGCCTATCCGTCGCAGAATCCAATTTTTTATTTTTTTTCTTTTTAAAACAGTCAACTCTATTTAGGGACGGATAAATTATTCGTCCCTGAATAGGGACGGATGTTTTAATCCGTCTCTATTTAGAGACGGATTAGAGATTTATCCGCCGCTATTCCTAGCGATTCGTTGATAAAGTGCCATTTAATCAATCCGTCGCCAATATACGTAGTTAAAATGAGTTTTTCTTATATATATATATATATATATATATATATATATATATATATATATATATATATATATATATATATATATATATATATATATATATATATATATATATATATATATATATATAAGTGGACAACTATCGGAGTTGTGGAATTGAGTACTTAATTTAATTTAAATTGAACTCATTTATAATATATATGTAAATTAGACTTTAATTACAAAATACCAACATGTATTATATGATTTAAGTCCAAGCCCTAATTCAACTACAACAAAATCAATTTATCAAAGGAAAAAACCCAATGAGGCCGTTTGGTTTGAACATGGTATTTGATATTCACAAATACATGGTATTTAGGCCCGATGAAAAAACTATGGTAATTTAAGTGGTATTTAAGTATAAATACCATGTTTGGTATCATTGTGCGGACATGATATTTGGAATCGAAATACCATATTTGGTATAAACAATATTTTCGGGTTTTATCGCAATGTACTATAATACCCTCCCACTATATTTTTTAATGAAAATTAATACCTAATCAAATCTTATTGCAAGAAAAAGAAAGCAACGATATGTTTATATCAAAGAGTGCAATTTCATTATTTATTCTACGGAAACATTATAGATGGCTAGGATATGATAGAATCACAAATGGAATTCTTTTTTATCTAATCATTATCAATCCATGGACATAAAGATACCAATGAATCACAAACAGTGATTTAACAAATCACGTTTCATCAAAATCTTAATTTGGCTTTAGTTGCATTAGTCGTAGTTGCTGGGAGTTGCCAGTTCTCCATTCCCTCTGGTCGAGCAGCGCCCATGGTTTTACCTTGTAAAAACAAAACAAGGTCTTCTGGTGATCACATAAGCTTTTCTTAGTCATCCCGGCCCCTTTTTCTCTGGCGTTGGAAACCACGAAATAAAGTCTAGAAGCTGCAACATAATGAAAATATATGGAGCAATTAAATCAAACCAGATGAATTTGATATCGATTCACGGATAGAGAAGCAGATGAAAATTAAATCACACCGGATGAAATTAATAGAGATTCGAATAAAGAGTGAAGCAATCGACGTGAAGAAGAGGGGGAGAAGAATTACCTCAGTCGAACGATTTTCCTGGCGGCGGCTGTGCTCTGAGTCTCTGAGGGCTGAGTTTGATGGCTGGCGTGAAGAAGAGAGGCAAGAAGAAGATCGATTCTTTTTTTTTAGTCAGATAGTTTCTGATTCTGATTGATTTTGTTCAGGGTCAAATTTGTAATTATATAGAAGAAGTATTTTGGGATCAAAATACCATATTCCAATAACCCACTCTAGCTAGGAGGGTTATTCTGGAAGGTATTTCGAAGTACAAATCGTGTGGGCTAAAAATTCCGGTATTTGATGAGTTTGGATTTTTTGCGGACTGTGGTATTTCAGATTTGTGCAACCAAACATGGTATTTCATGAGGTGTTTTCGAAATACCACTACAAAACACCCCAAACCAAACGGGCTGAATGTGTCTTCTCCAATTAAATTTGAAGTCCTAATTCATCTCCAACAAAATCATTTCATGATTAAAAAATAACCATAACAAATCTTTCTTCTCCACTTCTCCAATTAAATTAAAACCGATTAATTCACACTAATTCAAAATCCTTATTCAACTCGAAGAAAGATTATTACATTCATATACTTTTCCATTATTCGTAACTGAGTGCCACAACAACACGCGTAGCGTGTTCCCACGTTTTAGTATATATAATTATCAAATATAACATGTCCGTATTTACTTATATGCTCGTTAGTTGTTCACGATCAATCGAGATTTTTATCGTAGTGATCGGTACTCGCTCAAAACTGAGTCGAGCTTGCTCACAATCAAACTCGCGTTGACCGATCTCGAGTTGAGCTTTAACCGAGCTTTTTCACGAGTTGCTCACGACCAGCTTGATTAATTTACACCCACATGCCACTTCCTCATTTGAATTGCCCACTAATTGTCCATCCTTTTATTTTAATTCTATAGTTGTATCTTGTCAGGAATATTTGTTTATATTTTGATCAGCAACCTAATGACTTATCTTAGCTCAGAAAGGTAGTTAGTACTCTTGGTTCACTTGAACACTGTAAAAGAGGAAAATCACTAAGTATGGTAGTCTAGCAAATCTTGTATAGGATGTTAGGTCTCTGAACGTAATTTTTATATCTTTGAAGAAGACCAAGGAGAAGGCATCCAGCAGGAGAGTTCAACCAATTTTGAAGTTTTGAAGACTGCACAAGATTGCTGAAGACGAAGGTTCAGATACCTATGTCCAGATATCTTTGATAAACAAGTGTTTCTCAATAAACAAGTTTTGTAAAAGATATCTGAGAACACAAGGTTTCTAAACAAGGAAAAGTGCCCACAGATATCTACACTCAGATATCCTGGATAAAACTATGTTACTGGGAAACAATGTTTCAACAGGTATCTGGAGATGTGAAGGTTTCTGGAAAGGGACATGCAATGCTTCAGAAAGCGTGCATAGTTCCGTTGGCACTACAGGACAAAAATAGTACAATGCAATAAATGCGCAGACAGAGACATCTGAACTAAAGAGGAAATCTCTGAAAAGAGACAACGTCTTCTGCAGTACTATTTACAGATATCAATAGTTTGAATTTCATTAAGCCTAACGGATACTATTCAAACGGCATAATTTTCAACTATAAATATCAACACTTAGAATGCTTGAACACACACACTGAACACGCCAAGAACTTACATCGACGAACTCATTCAAGCATACAAGCCTTCAACCTACTTACTCTTTAGCTTACAGTTGCGACTAAGCTCTTGAATTCTAAGTAGCACGAAAGTTCTAAGTGTCCTGATCCTTAACAAGCATTGCTATCTGTGAAGGAGTTGAATCAAAAGATCAAGTATCTAAGTTTCATTCTCTAGAACATTTAACATAGACTTGGGTCAGTAAAGAACGTATCACCACACATTGTGAAGTGTGTTAAGTGATTCTTGTTCTATCAAGTAATCTTACATAACTGAGAAAGTTATAAAGACTACTCACCTGACAAACTACCTTAACCAACACCTTAAACGGCGTGGAGTACATGAAGTACTTAGTTTGGAAAACTAAGGAATAACTCCAAGGTTACTAAGTACAGGAAGTACTTAGTTTGGGAAACTAAGGAATAACTCCAAGGTTACTGAGCATAGGAAGTACTTAGTTTGGGAAACTAAGGAATAGCTCAAAGATTTCGAGTATAGGAAGTATCAATGAGAAAGCCGGGGAATAACTCAGGGGGGAACACTTGATTGGGAAGCTAGTGTATTTAGGAATCGAGAGAAGATATTTGTAAGGTGAACTCAATTATCTGTCTTAGTGGATTCTAGGCCTGAGAAAGGTCGAAGTGGATTAGTTGAAGGATTACGCCCTTCAGATACCACTATAAAGATCGGTGTTATTTAATTTCTGCAATTTATTACTTGTTTTATTTACCTTGCTGAGTATTTACACATATCTTGCTGAGCACATGCACTTATCACAGAAAAGTCTTTCGCTCTCTGAAATTAAGTATCAGATATCTTCACATATATCTGAGAAATTGTGTTTATCGACAAAAGTTGTAAAAGACTATTCACCCCCCCCCCCCTCTCTAGTCTTTTCCCTTTGCCGTTATCTGGACCAACAAGTCGTATCAGAGCGGGAGGTTCCCAAGCCTTCTACACTGAACCTAGATCCCAGATAAGTGCCCACTAACTGTTTTTCACCTACATTTGATTTGTCTGTTTAGTGTGTTTGCTGCAGGATGTCTTTAAGTGACGCTCCAATTCTCAAGCTAGAAAATTATGAGAAATGGAAGAACAACATGATGCTCCACCTAGAAGCCATCATGATTTAAATGATCAAGTAATAAAGAATGGCCCCATAGTCATTCAACAACTCAAGGTGTCATGGAGGTTTCTAATGGTAGAGACAGAGTTCCCATCGATGAAGAACCAAGTGATGGTTCCTCACAACAGTGTGCTTCAACCAAAGGAAGACCCATCGTCAAATTGTTTATGAGCCAAAGCCCAGAGAGCTCTGGACAACAGAAGATGCCAAGAGAAATCGACTAGATGGTCAGGCTCGCAATATCATCATACGTTCCACTCCAGAGCACATACAGAAACGGCGAAAGTGGTCTGGCAACTGATTGAAGAAATCTGTGCCGGCACTGAGAAAACAAAGGAAAATAAGTTCGAAGTTTTGAAGCTTAAATTCCAAAACTTTAAACAAGGTCCCACTGAGACTCTTGAAGAACTAGATTTCCGATTTACAACACTGATGAGTGAAATGGCTGCACTTGGTGAAAGTGAGAGATACTCTAACTCTGAAAAGGTTAAGACTATCGTGAGAAGCTTGAATCAAAACTGGGAACACACTCAGTATTTTTATTTCAACCAAGGAATGCCAAATATCACTCCAGTAGAACTCTTTTCCCACTTAGCTACTGTCAACTATGAAACTACTCAGAGAGAACAAACAATTGCTGAGAAAGTTCACAATGTTTCTTTAGTAACACAAGGTACTTCTGAATAGAAGGATACCAAGAAAATGACTGAGGAAGATGCTCTTGCTGTAAAGCAAATGAGAAAATATGTCAGTCGGGAGATTGAGAGAAGAAAAGCCAAAGAGAAGCTGAAAAAGCATCTAGGCTCAAAGTATCACCAATACAAGAATATGCAATCACAAGCTCACGAACAAACCGGCTCAAAGAATATCTAGTATCGAGGAAGCGTAAATCTAAACGATATCTGTTTCTATTGTCAGAAACCTGGTCATTTTAAAAGAGACTGTCCTGTTTTCAATAAGCTAAAGACTGGTGACAAGAAAGATAGAAGAAACTTCAAGAGAGGTCAGAGAGCTTTGCTCACTGGAGAAAGGAAAAAGATTCAAATCCAACTGGATGCTCTCGATATTGAGTCAGAATCTGAGGAAGAAGACTCAGATGACTCCAAACTACCTTCTCCAGAATTATGTGGCATCACTCATGAACTAGTTGACTTTGGTCAAAAGAAAAGGGAATTATGTGAGGTTGCTGAGGAGATCTATCCAGATTGCTCCAACATTGAGCCTTGCCTAATGGCTGACGAGGTAACCAACATTTCTCAATTCATAAATTATGAGAGTGATGAGGAAGAAATCAGAGATTTAGAATATTTCAGAAGAGAACTTGATCTCTGTATTGGCCAAAATTCGCTTTTGTCAACTAGACTAGCGGATCGGCCCATCAGGGCTACAGCCCAACCCACAATCCATTAATGAGTCCGCCTTGACTTCATACGTGAGTCGGACTCGAAAGGCCAGTTAGCAAGCCCACCTAGCTGAGTCATCCATGCAGCCAATCAGCCCGCATGCCACCTGACTAGTTCACACCTTGCCAACCCTCCAGCTGGTTGACAAGCTAGCTAGCTCACCCAGCTCGCCCGACCTTGCATGACTAACTCTATCAGTCAGCACCTGACTAACAGACTAACCAACTCTAGTAGCTTGACTGACTTAGTCAGTCAGTAAGCAACCGACTCACTTCCATTCTCTTGAATACTTGAGACACGGTCTGATCCGTTCCAACGACCTCCCCGAGATTCGCGGGCAGACTCCAACGATGGGTGGGTTATATAGAGAAGGCTGAGGAGATGTAGAGGGCATCGCATTCGAACTGCAACAAACCCTAGCAATCAACCTCCCACGCCTCCATCTCTATCAAGCTCTCTGATCAACATCAGCCGTCACCTATCATCATCCACCATCGCTCATCACCATCTGTCATCAACCTTCAACCATCCGCCATCATCCATCTCTGCTGATAACCGCCTGCCTAGCTCCTTCCGTAAGGTCATTTAGCCTACGTGTTCGTCCACCACGTAGCCGAACCGACTCAACCAACAGGATAAGTCGACGCTTGCCACCATCTCTCCCTCTCTATCTCCTTCATTTGATTACTCCTTCTATCAGTCATCTAACTTGAGCGTCGGAGTCCATACGGTCGGCACCACACCGGTGTCACCTTGGAACCTCACATCTCTGTTTGCTATTGTTGCCTTGCAGGTTGTCGGTGCCCCCAATCTCTAACCCTAATTTGATTGTAGATTTCTGAGCGTCTACAATCTCTACAAAAGAGAATTTCAAATGATCCGAGCTAGAGCCGACATTCTTGAAGAAGAAAAGAATTCTCTTGAGAAGGAAAATTCACAATTACTCAGAGTATCTGAGAAAAAGGATGCTGAAAATGCATTTCTCAATGCATAGATATCTGAAACGGAGAAGTTACACAGAAAGGTAATGGATATACTCCAAAAAGAAAATAAAGATCTTCTTTCTGAAAATGAGGAACTCAAGAAGAAAGAATTATCTTTTCAATCCTATGCCAAAGCTAGTGACACTCTTACTGAAGTGCACTCTTATTTAAGAGACCCTTCAGAAAAGGGAGGACTTGGACTGGACACACGAACAAATAGCTCTACTACTCTAAATAAGAGTGACGAAAGAATAACGTTTGTTAGTACTCAGCAAAATGGTTCTCAAATAACCTACAACATTGGCCAGAAAGCTAAGGTTGACAAAGGAAAGGCAGTCGCGATCAAACCTTTGTGGAAAAAACAAGTCCAAAAGAAAACTGTTGGGAATATTTCTGTAAAGAAACATAACACTGAAAAGTGTAATCACCCACAGTGCTATGTCTCTCAGAAAGGAAAAATTGCAGGAGCAGGCAAATTTTCCAACATCACGTTTTCTGGAAAGAAAGACGTTCCAGAGACTAGCAAAGTCACGAGAAAAGAACTCAGACAGCACTAGGTTCTCGAAATGGCATTGGCTATAAAGCCATCGGGAAACAACTCACTCATGAGTATAAACAAGAGCGAGAACGATGGATGAAAGCCAGGATTGCGCATAGCAATCATCAGAAGTGGAAGAAAGAACAGGTTATGACCACTCTGAATGCAAGGGCTAGAAGAAGTCTGGCAAGGAAAGTTTGTTGAAAAGCAGACTTAGCAATCTGACACGTATCTGAAAGCACCACGAGGAGCACCAAGGAACACACCAAGAAGGAAAATAGCTTTAAATGATAATGACACTAATCATTTAATTCCTCCTTATGTTCCAACAAGACAAAAGAATACCCAAGGAAGTTCATTCAGAAATGGATTCCTACAGGGAGATTCTTTAGTCCAGAAGGTTCTATTATTGGAATGAGAGCCTAACTCCATGTTTCCTGTCTTGTGTAGAACACTCTGAGGAAGAACCCGAAGTGGCATTTTGATAGTGGATGCGGGAAGCACATGACAGGAGACAAAGCAAATCTGATTAACTACAGAAAATGCGATAAAGGACCAATTATTAGATTTGCTGGATGAGATGAAAATCCAACCATAGGTTTTGGCAATCTGAAATTTGGAGCTCTTACAATCTCTGAAGTACTACATGTAAAGGGATTGAAATATAATCTCCTAAGCATGAGTCAATTGGTAGACAAAGGGTACACTGTCAAGATCAAGTCAAAACTATGCAAAGTAATTGACAATGAGTCAAAGGCATAATCTTGGTTGCTATGCGAAAAGGAAATCTTTATGTTGCTGACTAGGCATCTGCCACAACTGAAGAATGTCTCATGGTGAGTCAATCTAGCCACACTGAAGAAAACTGGCTATGGCATAAAAGAATGAGTCACTTGAACTTCAAAACTCTGAACAAGCTAGCCAAGAAAGAATTGGTGGTTGGTTTACCCAGAATGGTATATAGAAAAGATGGTATATGCTCAGCTTGTCAAATGGGAAAACAATCCAAAACATCTTTCAAGTCTAAAACTAGACACTCCAGTGAAAGGCCACTGCAAATGTTACACATGGATCTTTTTGAATCCTCTGTAACTAGCTATCCAGGAAAGAAGTATGGTTTGGTTGTTGTTGATGATTACTCAAGATTCACTTGGCTTGTATTTCTCAAACATAAATCTTATGCAAGGGTTGAGATACCCAACTTGCCGAATAAGCTTGAAGTCATGAAAATGACAAGGTATCTCAGAATCGAATGCACTATGGTACTGAGTTTGTGAATCAGTACATAAAAGAGTTTTGTACCTGCAAAGGTATACAACATCAACTATCTTCAGTAAGGACACCACAACAAAATGGTGTTGCTTAAAGGAAGAATAGGACCCTAAAAGAAGCAGCAAGAACAACTGAAATAAGTTAAATCTATTGGGTTGAAGCTGTTAACACAGCTTGCTACACTCAAAATACATGTTTGATTAACAAACACCATGACAAAACTCCTTATGAACTTTTGATTGGTAGACCCCCTAGTATAAAACATCTAAGGGTGTTTGGTTGCAGATGTTTTGTTCTTAACAATGGAAAAGAATACTTGAGAACATTTCAACCAAAAGCAGATGAAGGAGTATTTCTTGGTTATTCTCTGAATAGAAAAGCCTACAGAATCTACAACAAAAGAACGCAAAAGATTGAAGAATCTGCTCATGTTGTCTTCTACGAAGGAAACAAGAAAGTACTCTTGAATGAAGAACTCTCAGATAGGTTCAAAGAACTAATGATTAAAGATTCTGAAGAAGAATCCTCAAAAGAAAACAACTCTATCATTCACTTAGAGGATGAATCTGACGATGAAAAGCAACCATTGCTTAGTAACAACCATATGACTCTAAGATATGATGAAGAATTTCCTATGAGAATTCCATAAATGGAACAGGTTACTGAGAACCTTCATCATGAAGAGGTTTCTGAGAATGAGATTGCTGAAAATCAAATTCCAGATATCTCTAACACTAAAAAAGTGTCAGATATCCATGGAATTTCCCATGTTCCAGATATCTCAGATACTGCACAAGTATCCTATCAAGATCATATTGATTCACATTCTAATCAAAATGATATTGATCATACTAGTTCAAAACCCATTATGAAATGGATAAGAAATCATCTTGCCAAGGATGTGATCGGTCCTTTAGACCAAGGAGTTAGAACTAGGAGAGCAATTGTCGATTTCTCTTTATGGATGTTTCATCTCAAATATTGAACCTAAAACTATAGAAGAAGCATCAAGGATCAAGATCGATCTCGCAATGCAAGAAGAGTCGATCAATTTGATAGAAACAAAGTCCGAAACCGGTTCCATTTGTCGACGGAATATCCGTAATTGGAACCAAGTGGGTTTTCGTAAATAAATGAATGAGTCCGGTGAAATAACCGTAAACAAAGCAAGGTTGGTTGCTAAGGGATTCACCTGCATGTATGACTAAATTTTGAAGTCATATGCTCCAGCTTGCAAGATTGGACGAATTAGACTATTTCTAGCATTTATGCTCATAATGACTTTAAAGTTTATCGATGGATGTTAAAAGTGCATTCCTAAACGGTGAACTTGTCAAGAAGTCTATGTTGAAAACCACTGTGCTTTGAGGTTTCCACGTAAAGTAGAATGGTTTATAAGCTTCAGAAAGCTCTGTATGGACTGAAACACGCTCCGAGAGCATGGTATGATACTTTAGCCAAATACTTGCTGGAAAGTGGCTTCAAGAAAGGAGATGTTTATAAAACACTCTTTACTTTGAACCATAAAGGGAAACTACTTCTAGTTCAAGTATATGTTGATGACATTATATTTGGATCTAAAGACAAGCAATTTTGCTGAGCTCATGAAAAGTAAATTTGAGATGAGCATGATGGGATAATTAAACTACTTCCTAGGATTGCAAGTCAAGCAACTTAATGATGGAATATTCATTAGTCAAACAAAGTATGCAAAGGATATGCTCACCAAGTTTAATCTAAAGCCTTATGAAAAGAATATTAAGATACCTATGAGCATTGGAACCAAAATGACCTACACTGAATCTGACAAGAGTGTTGAAGAACACAAGTATAGGAAATTGATTGGGTCTCTACTGTACCTCACTGCAAGTAGACCTGATATTCAATATGCAGTTGGAGTGTGTGCTAGATTTCAGACAAATCCAATGCAATCACACTACAACATTGCCATGAAAATATTAAGGTATGTAAAGGGTACTGTAGAAGTTGGATTGTGGTATCCAAAAGACAGTGGATTGAGTTTAGTTGGCTATTCTGATGCTGACTATGCTGGATCATTGCTTGATAGAAAAAGCACCTCAGGAACTTGTCAATTTCTTGGTGCCAGATTAACATCATGGTTCAACAAGAAACAAAACTCAATTGCCACATCTACCATGTAGGTCAATATATTCGCTTGTGTCAGGCTTCATGATATTGTGGATACAACAACAACTCAGAGATTATGAGATCAATGAAGAGAAAACACCGATTTTCTGTGATAACACAAGTGCTATTGCCATAACTCAGAATCCTAAGTTTCATGCAAGAACAAAGAACATTGATGTTAGACACCACTTCATTAGAGACCATGTTGAAAAAGGCAATATAGAGATGCTCAAGATTGGTACTGAAGACCAACTTGCAGATATCTTTACAAAGCCTTTGCAAGAAAGCAGGTTCTTAACCTTGAGACATAGTCTTGGGTTAATGGAGCTACCAAAGGAACTGAAAAGTTCTAATCTCCAGACAGAACTCAAAGATGATTGAGAAAGGAAAAAGAAGAGATAAGATATCTGGAACAGGAATCCAGAATATCAAAGACAAAAGATGAAACACATAGCAAAAAGATTTCTGAGACGGGTACTCAGATATCAAAGGTTAAAGGGTAAAATGGCTATTTGAAGATTTCTGAGACAGGTACTCAGATATCTAGATCACTTAGTGAGGGGGAACACAAAAGATAAATGCGGTACAACTATATTCAGTCAACTACATCTCTGGTGTTTTGTATCTTTCCATTTTTATGTTAAGTTACACACAGTCTCTGAACTGACTACATAAGTCCAAAGACTGTCCCCTAGTCACAGAAAAGAGATGTGATTCAGAAGTTTACGCCAAATTTCATTAATTGGGCACAATTACAATTATCGATCAGGATCATTGTCAAGAAGCAATTGTGACCCTTGATGAAATGGGCTTGATCTTTAGATTTAGATCAATTTCAAGAAAATAGTGGATCAGAAAACACAGACGTGGCCCACTAAGCATTTAATGCAAAACGAATTTTACCCATGCCTATCTGCATTTGTACAGATACATATGTACAAAATCAATTTGTATGTATATGTATGTTGAGAGTAAGATACTATATATATAGGATTTTGGCAAAAGAAATCACTTTCGCCTAATCCAACATTCACACATACACAGAAATAGCAAAAACCTTTCAAAGTTTTCTGCAAATCTCTGTTCTTCGCTTAGTTATTCTGCAAAGAATCACTAAATTCACACCTTAATCTCTTTCCGTTTTTCAAAACCTTTCACTATTTAAAGAGATGGCTCCAAAACGTGCTTCTAACCAGAAATCACAATTGTTACTACCGGTGCATCAAAAAGCACCAATGTTGGTTATAACAAACGGTTGACTGGAGAGTTCAATCCTGATCATTGGACTTCAAATCACATGATTATTTGGGGTGGTGCCATGATTGAGGAATACCTTGTAGCTGCAATAGAAAACCAGGCTGACAGAAAGTTGGTACTTGATATGCTTGAAAAGGCACAAATCAAGGGCTTTATCCGCTTCTTCCCAAAGGAGTCTCTTCACTGGATATCCTGGAGTTTTACAACAACTCCACGATTATTTCCAAAGTCTCTGAAGGCACTGAGACAATGTCTATCAAGACTAAAGTCCAAGGACGAAAATCGCTGACTAAATAACTTTCGTGAGTCGCTTGAACTTCAAAATCTTGAAAGGATTTTGAAATTGACACCAAGGATGAAGATCTCCTTGAGGGTGTCAAAATTCTCAAAGGATGTGTGTGATCTTGATGCCGCATACACCCATCGACTTCAAACTTGTCGACATCGTAACCGCATATCCGCTTGGTTCACCGATGTGTTGTCATGTATCCTTCACATATGCTTTGATGGTCTAAGGTGGAGTCACCAGATAAACCAAGAACGCCGGATGATGATGTTCTTGTTGAATCAACAAAACAAAAGGCCGGAAAACCCTTTAATCGGGGAAGTACGCCTTCATGAAATTTGTGAAGAAAATATGCTTTGAGTCTAAAATCGTTAAGGGCCTTACGAGCCAAAAGCCACAAAGAAGCTATGGATCAAGATTTGCTACTTATCGGAGTGCTCGCATTGAGCTCGTAGAGACGGCAGACATCGCTAATAGTAACCTACTCTACAAATATGAGTATACAAACATGAAAAAGGTTAATGCATCTCGAAAGGTTCCAAGAAACGAAGATCAAGAGGTATCGAGGGTTCCGCGTACTAAAAAGCCTAGAACTTCACGAAAGAAGTCTGCTGGCAAATCAGTAGACATACCCATTGTGGATGTCGACTCTCAGATATCTGCCGCCACTGCTGATGAACTCTTAAATGAAGATGAACTCATCAATGCTGCTAAGACCACAACTGATGAACTCATCAATGCTGCAGAGTGCCTTGCTGATGAACTTATCAATGCTGATAAAAACAGTGAGAAACTTCAAACACTCTCTGCAGAAGCAGCAGGGATTGTTGATAATTCAGTCCCAGATTTCGAAGAGGAATCTGAAGAAGAGGGGGAAGCAATAATCCCCAAGGTTGTTGAAAGAGCAACTAGTTCAAAGGTTGCTGAAGAAGCAACTGTGTCCAAGGTCACTGGACAAAGCACACCATCAGAGCAAGTAACACTTAAGCATATTGAAGATGTTCTGGTGAGTGGCAATTTAGTGTTGGAGGATACTTCCATTGCCTCAACACTTAAAAGTCTGTCTCAAGCAAATATGGATAGGCCCCATACAGCATCACCTTCTCCATCCAGATCAGAATCACCACACCAACCACAACAGCCAATAGTGGATACTGTTGAGATGATACTTAAGTTACAGCATGAGATACCAGCATCTTTCCTTGCTGAAGAAAAACCTGTAAAAGAACAGGTTCTCCAACTAAATGAGAGGGATCAAACTGAGGCATCTGCTCAGAATGATCAGCCAGGGGAGGCAACTGAGTTGCACACTCAGGAAAGGTCTGAAGTACCTGAAACTTCAAACAAAGAAGCTGAAATGGAACAACAAGACCAAAGCATAGAAGGGTCACAAGTTCCAGAGACCAATCAGCCTGACACTGCTCAGGCTGAATTAGAAACAAAAGAACAAGAGGAAGCTGCAAAGCTTGCCTCAGAGACTGAGAAGGAGGCTCCCATAGCCTCACCACTTAAGGAACCTGAGCCTGTATTACATGCTCCAACTGAGAAGAAAAATGATGATGCTGAGAAGCCTAACTCATCAGAGAATCAACCAGAGACTCACAAAGTCTCTGAGGAACAATTCTGAGCCTTCTATTGAGAAGGTATATATCTCAGATATCTATATTCTTCACAATATTACTCTGATCATTTTTCTAAATACTTAACACTTTCTACTCATAGGCTCAAACAGAAGTAGAAGTTGCTGGGGAATTGCCCACTCAATCCCCTCAACCAATGGAAATTGATGAAGCCACCAAACCTTCATCACCAGAGAGAATACGAGAAACTGTACACGTTTCTGAGAGACAAGTATCTGAGCCTCCTACTGTGGAGGTAATTGACATCTCAGATATCAAATTGTCTAAGTGTTTCTCTCCTGATAAATTTCTAAGTGTTATGTTGTATTTTATTCTCAGGTTCAAAAAGAAAGAGAGGATGTTGACGATCAGACTTCCAAGTCTCCTCCTCACACCAAGATATCTGAGGCACCTGGAACCTCAGTAGTCCAACCTTCTGAGCCTGTTGATGTTGCATGTAACACGTATACTGACTACTCTAAAACCCAGATATCTACTAAAAGTTTTGAAACTAACTCAAAACTATCTCTTTCAGGCTCAAGCTAGTGCCTTAGTGGTCCCTGAAGATTTGAACAAGGACCTACTTCCATTCTTCAAGGCTCATACTCTGCCAAAGCATCTAAAGTGTTTCAATAAATGGCAGAAACTCAGATGCTCTGATTTGTTTGAGATCACAAGGGTCACTGATCACCCTTCCAGAAGAGCAAGAGTATTTGACTTGGAGAATTATGTGCATGCAATGTTTCCAACTGAGCAATATGCATTTGCCACATTGATGAATAAGAACTTCATAAAGGAAGTAGCACACAAGCTCATTGAAACCTTTAAAAGGCGTATGGTCGCACGTAATGGAGATGGCATTCAAGCCAATCTTGCCAAAGTCCCTACAGTGCATACCCTCTGAACAAGAGGAAGTAAATGGGCAATTGGTCACACTTCCTGAAGTGATCAATCTGGTTTTTGAAGGTGAGGAGGAAACAGATGAGAATAATTTTGAAGAACCTCCTTCTGACCATCAAAAGGATGATAATGACAAAAAGGATGATGATGATGCCCCTGCACCAGGGACAAGAGGGATTGCACAAGGAAACAATGCCTTAGTTTCTAAAAAAGCACACTGAGAGGACTTCACAAAATTCCCCTCCTCCATCTCCTCAGAAGTCTACACATCCATCTCCCCAACAAAAAGACTATACTGAACAAGTAGTTGAGCACTCTGAGGGCAACATTCAGAAAATATTGGATGCACAAGCCAGAGTTGCTCAACTCAAACAGTTGTTGAAGGAAGAACAACAGCTAAATCTTCAACTGGAAGAGAAGATAGTTGAATCCAAGGCAAAGCTCCAAACGATTGAAGATCAAAACATCAAGGAAATGGAAGCTTATGCTGAGATGAAAGAACTCCAGCTTGATGTTCAGGCAATTGCTGAAGAATTAGATACTGAGCAAGTATCTGAAGAAAAGCATGATGCTAAGGCTGCATCACCAAAAGAAGTACCATCCTCCTCACTGAAAGGAAAGAAGCCCATCTCTGAGATGGTTGTTGGGCTAGAAAATATTGATGAAAATGCCCAAGAGGATGAAGATCATTGGGATGAAGACTCAGATGATAAAGAAGACAGAACCTTGGCAGAACATGCAAATGTTCACTTGGGAGTTTCTCACTTAAAGAGAAAACTGATAGCTCCTCAAAGCTTCAGTAAGAAACCAAATCTCAACTCCCATGATTACATGGCCAAATACCAGGTTCTGGCAACACTAAGAAAGGAGTTGTCTCAACAAAATGAAGAAGTAATTGCATCAGTCCCTGCTGAAATGAAAAAGTTCACTGAGTTAATCACTCAGAGAACAACAGCTTGGTCATTGCTCAGAGAGACCTAGGCATGGTGAGGGATGATGACAATAATCTTGCTGAAAAATCCCTCAATGAGGCTAGCTATGCTGCTGGAAAAGCAGATGTTACTCAAGGCCCACTGGCAGAGCTCACTGATAAGGAAACAGGACTTATCAAACAAAATAAGGAGCTCAAGGTCAACTTCGGTTGGTCATTGCCATAATTATCTACAAGGAAATTTTGAGTCACTCGTAATCCTTTCAGGACACCGAGTCACCAACATTGACTAAGGGGGAATGATATCAAGGACAAGGGAAAGGATCCGGCGCTTAGAAAGGAAGAGGAAACAAGAAGAAATCTTCCCAACCACCACTCAGAATCAATGAGCCCTCCTCCAAATCGCTTCTACAGATAGTGGACACCACTCAGCAACTTCCTGAAAAAGGAATGACAACAAGGGCCAGGGCACAGAAACCTCCAAGGAGAAGATAAGTAAGAGGGATTGAAGAGTCTTCTGAAGAAGAAGAAGGACAAATCAAATCCCAGGGAAATGAAGAAGGCTGTAAAATTTTCACAAGAATTGATCTTGATGATGATGATGAAGATACTGATGAAGATGAAGCTCCTCTTCACAGAAAAAGAAAAAGGGTTGATAGCCTATCTGAGTCCATAGCTGCAAAGCCTTTAGCAGCTAAAACACCCTCTAGAAATACCAAGTCAATCCAGGGTGGTTCTTCAAGCAATACCCCAAGGGAGAATTCAAGACAAGGGAGGAACAGGCTGAGAGCTGAACAAAGAAAACTTCAACTACCACTCAGGCCTGAAGAAGCCAAGATTGAGTATGTGAAGACCAACAATGACTCCTCCGCTCACAGTGCATTAATCAAGAATGGCTACGGATTTTGGAACTCAAGCACTTATCGGTAAATGAAAATTTCCGTAACCAATCCATAAACAACTCACGGCATGGAGAAAGACAAGCCGCTTTGATTAACACCAACCACATCAAAGCTCGTCGATTTTGAAGTAATCAAGAGAATAGAAGCCATGAAGAAGGACCTCTCGATGATTGTCCTTATGGAAAGTCGATGATGTGCATGTAATTCCTAACATCATCGAATGTGCAGTACAAGAGCAAGACTTGTCAGGAACCCTATGAGTCTTTCTACATGACTGAAGATCAATACAAGGGTGACATCAGATATCTGAGGATCATATATGAATACTTCAAGCTATCAGATATCAGAATTGAGCATGCCTGGAAATGGGGAAAGTATATGTGGGTCAAACAATTTGCCAAGAAGAATTCCACCAAAACCTACAAGGAAGTTTGTGGATTTGCCAGAAACACTGAGATGATAGTCAGGACCTTGCTCTATGACTACTCAGATGATATCAAAAGGTTTGGGGATAGGGAATTTGCAAATTGATCCACAGATCTGCTGATTGAAGACTTGAAGATTTTGAAGACTAGAAGACTAGTTTATTAGGATGTCTACTTGGAGCTTGGTTACTCCTGTTGTCCTAATTTAACTAAGTGTTTCAGATCTTGTCGATCGTACGTAATATGCTTTATTTATTAAGTTATATGTGAACTTTCTTTGTAACATATCTGATGAACCTACTCTCAGATATCAATCTATAAAAGATAACTTGTCAGCAAAGATCACACCTTGTGATTTGGTTGATGTTTACTTTCTGCACTTAATTAAAATGAATTGAAAAGATCATAAGAAATGATTAAGTGTTAGATTGTTCCCTCTTCCAAGTTGTAATAGGTTTTAAAGATAGTCATCGTTGACTGATCAAAAAGGGAAATTTGTTAGGAATATCTGTTTAGATTTTGATCAGCAACCTAATGACTTAGCTCAGAAAGGTGGTTAGTACTATTGGTTCACTTGAACACTGTTAAAGAGGAAAATCACTAAGTATGTTAGTCTAGCAAATCTTGTATAGGATGTTAGGTTTCTGAATGTAATTTTTATATCTTTGAAGAAGACCAAGAAGAAGGCATCCAGCAGGAGAGTTCAACCAATTTTGAAGTTTTGAAAACTGCACAAGATTGCTGAAGACGAAGGTTATCAGATACCTATATCCAGATATCTTTGATAAACAAGTGTTTCTCAATAAACAAGTTTTGCAAAAGATATCTGAGAACACAAGGTTTCTGAACAAGGAAAAGTGCCCACAGATATCTACACTCAGATATCCTGGATAAAACTATGTTACTAGGAAATAATGTTTCAACAGGTATCTGGAGATGTGAAGGTTTCTGGAAAGGGACATGCAATGCTTCAGAAAGCGTGCATAGTTCCATTACCACAGACAAAATAGTACAATGCAATAAATGCGCAGACAGACATCCGAACTAAAGAGGAAATCTCTCAAAAGAGACAACGCCTTCTCAAAAGATTATTTACGATATCAATAGTTTGAATTTCATTGCTTCAACTGATACTATTCAAACGGCATGATTTTCAACTATAAATATCAACACTTAGAATGCTTGAACACACACGAACACGCCAAGAACTTACATCGATTTAACTCATTCAAGCATACAAGCCTTCAACCTACTTACTTTTAGCTTAGCCATGACTAAGCTCAATTCTAAGTAGCACGAAAGTTCTATGTCCCGATCTTAACAAGCATTGCTATCTGTGAAGGAGTTGAATCAAAAGATCAAGTATCTAAGTTTCATTCTCTAGAACATTTAACATAGACTTGGGTCAAGAAGAACGATCACCACACATTGTGAAGTGTGTTAAGTGATTCTTGTTCTATCAAGTATTCTTACATAACTGAGAAAGTTATAAAGACTACTCACCTGACAAACTACCTTAACCAACACCTTAAACGGCGTGGAGTACAGGAAGTACTTAGTTTGAGAAACTAAGAAATAACTACAAGGTTACTGAGTACAGGAAGTACTTAGTTTGGGAAACTAAGGAATAACTCCAAGGTTACTGAGCATAGGAAGTACTTAGTTTGGGAAACTAGGAATATCTCAAAGGTTTCTGAGTATAGGAAGTACTGAGAAGTGGGAACACTTGGTTGGGAACCTAGTGTATTTAGGAATCGAGAGAAGATATTTGTAAGGTGAACTCAATTATCCGTCTTAGTGGATTCTAGCCGAGAAAGGTCAAGTGGATTAGTCAAGGATTACGCCACCTTCGTATACCACTATAAAGATCAAGTTATTTACTTTCCGCAATTTATTACTTGCTTTATTTACCTTCCGAGTATTTACATATCTTGTCGAAAGCACGCACTTATCACGTAAAAGTCTTCCGCTCGAATTAAGTATATCTTCTTCACGTATATCAGAAATTGTGTTATCGACAAAAGTCAGAAAAGACAATTCACTTCGCCTTTTCCCTTTGCCGTTATCTGGACCAACATATCTAAACATGTTATCACAAATAAATAGGTCACCTGAGAATCTGACGTTATTATAAGTGTATGAGATGAGTTGCTCAAGTTTCATACCAAGTGAATGAACAACTTTTCCCTTAATTCAATATATGGTGACATAATAAATTAGCGAAGAGATTAGCTGCAAAATTTTCAAAATGTAATTTATTTTTATGTAATTTTTCCCATGTATTTCCACATGATTCATTTATGAAAATACAGTAATAAATTTTCGCCAAACAAACATAAATAAAATATAAAATGAATGTGTCCATATATATTGAAAATTTAAATTGTTTTACAATTACTCGAATACCGTAGTTTTTAGAAAATTATTGTTCTTGAGATTTAATTTTGTTAAACTCTAAATTTAGATTTTGAGTATTTTTCCTTGCTTTTACTGAATTTCTTTATGCTGTTACAACCATCCATAACACTGCATGTTTTCTTTTAATTTTCAAATGCTCTTGTTCATAGAATAGCTAAGGATAATTTCATTGGCTGTGATGGCAACTCTGTCTTGCCTTTCTGAGCTGTGAGTCACATAAATGCAAACAGATGAAGTTTTTCTACATAAAAACAAAAGATCTCATATTGATTAATGTGAACTTGATTGTTGGCTCGTGGTTGTTGCCAGAATGCTCCATTTATCAATTATCCAGAGTAAATAAAGAATATGCTACAATTGAGTTGACTTCGTAGTGTCAAACTGGAGCATCCCAGCCACACATATGGAGTGTTAATTATAGTATCGGAGAATTTTAGAAAATTCATTTTGATCTACATCGGTACATTTTCGATTTTAGATTTCAGTAGAATGCTCAATTTGCGAGACTATTTATCAATAACTATTTACGATTAAGGTACTAAATTAGATAGTGCAATAAATCAAGATCAAGCTAATTAACCTAACTCACTTCACGGAATTCGATTAATTGAAAGTCGATTGAAACAAAATTGATGAAAAGCCTACAAAAAGAATCACGAGGAAGAATTTGACGCTGAGTGGACAAGTTCACGATATTCATAACCATCAATTTTCCATGCCTATCTTTCTATTTTAACATTCGTCAAGACGTGAATGCGACTGCACATCATAAATCCAATTAGTACCTAAATTATACATAGTTATTAATAATTAGACCTAAATCGACACCACCGTAGAAGCATCAAAATCGAAATGCCTCATACCGGAAAGATCAAAATGGATTTTACCCTGTAATTTCATAGTGGGCGGAGTGATAATTTTAAATAGATTCGTTTTTAATGTTTGAAGGCTGAAACCTAACATTATCGAAAATAAGATACATAATTCTTTTTTTTTTAAATTAGGGGGCAAATGTTTCATTGTGCCCCGCCTCCCGGTGCGGACCACCTACCCCATAAAATACCTCTCTCTTTCTATTGGTCCATTTAATTTGTCAACATACTTGATAAATATTACTTGGTTAAATGTTGATAAATGGACCAATAGGAAGAGTGGGGTAATTTAGGGGGTATTTAATGGGGTAGGGGATCCGCCTCCACCTCCCGAATCCGCCCTTGTAATACATTTGACTTATTATAGCCTTCCCATATATACTTGATACCTTACTAATTAAAATAGGATTGATACCTTACTAATTAAAATAAGAAATCATCATACGTCCAACAAATAATAAAAATTCTTAATAAATTATAAATTTTTGTTACATGTTTATTACTTTTGTAGATTTCAAATAGAACTACACGATAATATTAGTGTATAAAACTATTTGGGATAAGGTAATTTAATTTAACGTGTGCGGGCATAAATCACCTGTAACTTCCAACCACTTCTTCCCATACAATAAAGCTACAGCATTTTGTTACAAGTGTTTAATTATAATTGTTTGCCAACTGAAACAATTTAATTTAAGGGCCAGAAATACATAAACTTAATTAATTAATTATGGGTAGCACGCAATCAGAAACTCACGAACCAGAAAGATCACCATTGACTACAGTTTTTATCGGGAAACCCTCGCCATCAATGTATTTTGCGCCACTCATCGATCACAATGAACTGTGGTTGGGTTTCTGGAGCTGACTTTTATCATAATATCATTAATAATATCGTGTTGACTTTTTCTATAGATCGAATGTACAGAACTGTATTTAGTACACATTTCTACATTGATTCAATTGCGTCCACACCCTCCGTTTTACCAATGGATGAATATCTTGGGTTTGGAGATGTGTTTCAGTTTCTGGAGAAACAGAGATAATGTTTCAGAATTTTCCGAAATTTTTATAATATTGCAAACATAGAATGAAGATTTATGAAATACTGAAATATTGAGTATGTTTTGATTTTCTAAACAATGTGATTTTCAAATGCAGGGTTTCAATGTCGTCGACGTAATATTCTCCTTTATTTATTATTTTTAATGGTTTTTTTTCAATTTTCAAGCACAATTTTTTTATTATATAATAAAAATGTTTAACATATGGTAGTGTGTTAAGTAAATGCAGTGTAACCAAGAACACGCATTTTAAGAAGTTCACACTTTCATGTTTTTATAATTTTGACAATTTTGCTTTCGCTCTCTTGCTATCACTCGTATTTTATGGTGTTCTAGGTTTGACCCACAATTGTGAGTGTTCATTATGTTTCTAAAACAAAATGTTATGCAAGTTGTAGACAGAACTAGCATAGAATTTTGAACTCCCTTAATTTATGTGAAGTGCTACAGCAAGTTTAGCTGTTCTATTTTGAACAATGCCAAGTAGGAAAACAAGCGAGCACATCGAATTTGGATGAAATGTTACGCAGTAATTGATTTCTTTACAGCAACAAATTAATTTATTTACCATCAAGTAAAGCCAATTAGTCGCTTAAATCATATTTGTAAAGCTCCCTAATATTCATGGGATCACAATAATTTTCATCACCGTTCAGTAGTTTGTCAGCAACAATGAGATTAGCAGCCTGTGTAGGATGATATGCATCCCAAAACACATAATTCTTCCTGTCATTGCAAAACCCAGAACTGGAGTCGTTCGCGTTTCTCCCTTTATAGCAGATGAAAGGCGGAAAATATCCTCCACAACACGGTGCTTCACTGTTCTCAAATCCTGCCACATCACGTATCAACATACAGTACTCATCAAAGTTTTACTGAACAATGTTCAACAAATCAAGATTTTACTACACTTACCATAAACGCGATAATTGAGGATCATATCTCTGAATATGTCATAGGAGTTGGCATACAAGAAGATAGCATTAGGCCTCTTGGCTCTGTTCATCTGATCTAGCTTGTATTTCAGCTTCTGATTGTAGCCTCGAATAAGACCATTTACTCTGGTGGAGCATTGTCCGCTTGGTATGAGATTGATAGCACGAATGAATGGTATGCATCCTAGAGGTCCAAGTCCAACGACCACAAATTTTCGAGCCCCTAAGCCATACAGTCTCTAGTGTGCACAACATTGTATGACTAATTAGTCTAGTGACATTTCAATGTTAGGCAGAATTAAGAATAACGTGTTATGTACCTCAAGTTGAAAGGTTAAATTTGAAACCAAGAAGTTTTGGAACAGAGTTGGTGAGACTTTCTGATCATCTAGAAACGGAATTGAAGGTTGGAAATAATTTAAGACATCATTTGATCCAATTGTTAGAGAGAAAATTGCCGTCTTTAAGAAATTGCTAATGTTCTGTTCTCCCACAACATTGACCATGTATTTTCTAGTTTTCTCAAAGTTGCTGATTTGCTCCTTATGGCAATCTCCCAATCTGTCATTTCAAATTCACCAGTTAATCAATTTTCACATCATATTAAATTCATGTTTATAAGTCTGAAATAACAAGTGAAAGAAGACAGACAAAGAGAGTTCCTGTCTGATCCAAGATCCCGAAGCTCCTGAGGCATAATTTACTCCCATGTCAAGCTTGTTAGCAAATGCATTGGGGTAGATATGGTGGAAACGATTTGGCTCCAAAAGCTTGACCTAAACAGATTTAATAACCGAACATTACTTATATGAACTTAATTCATTTGAGACACGATAAATGCTTAAACAGAACGAAGCAGTACGAGCAAGAGACTTTTACCTACAATGTCAGCAATAGTGAGACCATTAGTAAATCTACCGGTAGGCTGACCACCTGAAGGAGTAAAGTCAATGCCGTAAGGTGGAGAATCAGCCTTTGACAAGGTAAATATGTAGTTGTTATTCCCTGCATCAACGAGCGAGTCTCCAAACAAGAAAGAAGTGAATGAAGAGCAGGGCAAAATTTGTGATTGGAATACCATGTAACATGTGAAGAGGGCTATTGTATACAAAATTTGAATCTTCATTTTCATTTTTTGTCAAGTGAGCTAATTATCACATGCATGATTTATATTCAGTAACTTTAAGTGGTAAAGAATGAAAGAGCTGATTTTGCATGATCTATCTGTTAGAAGAAGGTACAACTTTTGAACTAGTCCATGGGAATTGGTCCAAGAATCATGAGCAGATTCTCAAGTATCAGTATGCAAATCTAACTAACTTGAGTCATTTGTACATACATATATGACATTTGCCTGAGGAATGATGTAAGTTTCAGTTATTGCATCTTTTCATGGACTCAAAAATGGCATAGTACATCGATCACTGATGTTTTCTGTGAATATTTCATTAACCACAATGTGGTATAAATACATGCTACAACATAGAGAGTTCTATACTAAGTATAATCTAACTAGGTTAGTCTAATTCTACTATAACTCTAATTCTAGATTCCTAAATATAGTAAACTAATATTTACAATCTATCACACCCCCGCAGTCGAAGCGGGAGGAGGTCGAACACTTAGACTGGATCTAAAATCTTCGAATAACACACGAGGCAAGCCTTTTGTAAATATATCGTTAACTGATATCCGGAAGGAACATGCAAGACTCTAACTTGTCCACGCAAGCACTGCTCACTTAACAAAATGAATGTCCATCTCTATATGCTTGGTTCGTTGATGTTGTACAGGATTTCCAGAAAGATATATAGCACTAACATTATCACAGTAGACAATGGTAGCCTTGGAGAGGGGATGATGAAGCTCAAGTAGCAAATTATGAATCAAAGATGACTCGGAAACAACATTAGCCACACCACGATATTCTGCCTCAGCACTGGATCGAGACATGGTCGGTTGTCGTTTCGAGGACCAAGAGATAAGGTTGTCACCAAGATAGACACAATACCCAGATGTCGAACGGCGAGTATCAGGACAACCACCCCAATCTGCATCAGTGTATGACATGACTGTAGAACACGAAGACGGA
Organism: Plantago major; assembly: GCA_026545765.1. Taxonomy (NCBI): domain Eukaryota; kingdom Viridiplantae; phylum Streptophyta; class Magnoliopsida; order Lamiales; family Plantaginaceae; genus Plantago; species Plantago major. The sequence goes on along the minus strand of JAIFAC010000161.1, from coordinate 23,916 downwards.
TATAGGTGTAGGCCGAAATCAAGTGTCCCTTGTAGATACCGAATGATGCGTTTCAACGCATTCATGTGAACATCCTTGGGGGTCATGCATATGTAGACAAACCCGCCGAACGGCATAGGAAATATCCGGCGAGTAAAAGTGGCATCAGAGCTCCAAAGAAGACTTCGATAATGAGTCGGATCCGCAAAGGAGTGCCGATGCTATCGACCTTCGCAAGTTAGTCGATGAAAGCGTATGATTTACAGTGAAGACATACCACCGAAAGCAATAATGTCTCACGATACTTACGCCGAGAGAGAAATGCACTGTATGCATTCCTATAGTAACTGCAATACCAAGGAAGTAATTCAACGGACCGAGATCCTTCATAGAAAATTCAGAAGCCAGCATAGACATGATCGATTGGCGAAGAGTACTAGAAGAGGCAGTAAGAATTATATCATCTACATAAAGTAAGATATTTGCCATATCCGACCCTTTCCTGTATATAAACAATGATGTATCTGATTTGCTGTTGACAAAACCCATAGAAGAGACATAATCCGCAAATCGTTTGTACCAAGCTCGTGGTGCTTGCTTCAGTCCATAGAGGGACTTGCTCTGATACCATGAAAGAATGTTTTCTGTGAATATTTCATTAACCACAATGTGGTATAAATACATGCTACAACATAGAGAGTTCTATACTAAGTATAATCTAACTAGGTTAGTCTAATTTTACTATAGCTCTAATTCTAGATTTCTAAATATAGTAAACTAATATTTACAATCTATCAATCACCACATATCATTATGATTTTCAATCATAAATGTGCCTCGACTAGTAATATGTGAATTTGAGGGGACGCACCATAATGTTATCGATACCGATTGCATTTACCATGTCAAACTTTAAGCCTTCAATGATTAAAACACGTTCCAGAATGCATCACCTTAACAAAATATCGGTTATTTATGAAGTATCCCATTTTGCAACCATATATAGCAACTCTGTACCTCAGGATGCCATGGTCCTGGTTCTTAACTGCGGTCTATTGCATTGCAAACATGAAGCTTTATTTCAAGCTGTTTGTACATAGCTATAAAATCTCATTAAATTCATTATATTAGGTGTAAATGTAAAGTTTTAGAAACCTCCAAGAATATAGAAACAGATTTGTTTAAGAAGACTAATAGTAGTCCGTCTTGTTGCCTGTTGGTACTAATGCAGAAGTGTAAATAATCAGTGCCTTTACAGTTGTTAGCTCTGTCCTTAATTAATCATGTGTACCCATAAAAATAAAATATTATTATGTGAATTATTAAACTAAATTGCAATTAGTTCCAATCAATATATTTCCGGCCTGTTCTAGAAATTGAGCCAACAGAAACCATGATGGGAGTCTTATACTATCAGAAGAATTTACAGATATATAGAAATTATCATGAAGAAATTGAAAATGTATATTATAGATCGGGATTGGTATTCAACTTCAATTCTAATTTGTGTTCAATGTTATTTACAATTATAATTTTTTAACCAAAACATACTTTCTTATTCCAAAGCCAATAAGTACAAAGGTCGATATAAAGATCTGACAGACATAAATCCAAAAACAACCAATTAATCTAAACAATCTACATGAGCAATACTAGACTATCCAATCGTTGCACGAAGGCAGACAATAACTTATTATCAATACTAAGTCTCATAGAAGTTCTACTACATTTGGAGAGTCCAAAGAGACCCTATATTTGTACTCAAATTATCTATGTTTATCTTCTCGTATCCGGTTAGGTGTTAAATTCTCGAATTCGGGTTGCGGACCCATTTATTCTGGATTGACTATAAAACGACATTTTTTAGATTTTCTTTTTCCTATTATTCATTCCTGTCTCTTTCTTTTCACTCCCATCTACTTCTCTCCAAAATTTTATAGGAAACTCTAACTTCCATTTCTCCCATTTTCCATTTCTCCCATTCGCGATCTAGGTTTCTGTTGCGTGTTCGATTTCTCCCTATTGTGATCTCGGTGGTAAGTAGACCTATGGATTAGCTTAGAAATCGGATCCTCCTGAAACCCTAACTTCATATTTGGGGGTAATTGATATTTCTGTTGTTGCTCGGGATGGATAATGTTGTCTCTTCAATTTTTGACGATGATTCGTTGTTCATGGGAGATGAGGAGTCACGGTTGTTGTCAGTGCACAAGTACTCCGGCGAGAAGTTCGTCGTCAAGGGCAATAAGTTCTTCGTCCATGGCAGAAGTGAAGATTTTTCCAACAAATGATGAGAATAGTCGTGATGATAATGAATTTATGTGTTGCTTAATTAGTTTGAATGGTCTCTTTTATGTTTTTGTAGAAATGTTTTAATATAAATTGTCTATATCGTTCGTCACGCAAGCTTTTCAGATAAATCATGCTTACTATATAGATTTTCTTTTTTTATAAATTACATGTTTTAAGATAAATCGCCTACGTTGCTCGTTATCGCTTTTTTTTCAGATAAATGGCCCATTAATGATGTATTCAGGAGAATTGCTGAAACCACTATTCCCTATGCTTTTAAGAGAAATCGCTACGTTGTCATTGTTGGTTGAAATGTTTCGTTGTAAATTTTTCCGTGATTATTTTCAAAATTGTCTATGTTGTTCATCGTCACGTTGTAGTTTTTTGTTACGCATTGTTCGCTTTTAGACGATTGCCTAGCTTTTTAACACGACAATCGATATGTTTTTTGTGATTTGTTGTTTGTTTGAATTTTCAACGCTTTGTGCGAAATTGTCAGTTTTTAACATATATTGTCTACTTTTTAATGTTTTCCATTTTTGTGTTTAATCGTCTAGCTTTTTACCATATATCGTCAGTTTTTATGTAAATTTTATGTTTTAGCTTTTAACACATATGGTCTAGTTTTTAACAATATTTGTCTAGTTTTTCATGTTATATCTTTCTTTTAGCAAGGTTGAAATTGCCTAGCTTTTTAGATGATTGTCAGTTTTTATGTAAGTTGAAAAAAGAGAAGAAGAAAGTTGTCAAGAAAATGATTCTCAAGGATCTAAGAAACCCGTCATTGATGATTTTGAAGAGGTGGATTGGATGATTTGAAGAAGAATGCTATGAAGAAACTAAAGTAATCAAGAAAAATTAAATTCTAGTTTTTACAACATATCGTCAGTTTTGTAACTAAATCTAGTTTTGTAAACGAATTGTCTAGTTTTATTACTTGTCCGTAAATTTACTCACCAAAGGTAATATAATTGTTTATATTTTAGTTTTTACATTATATCGTCTAGTTTATGAAAGAAATTTCTAGTTTTATATGATATTAAATTTACATTATATCGTTTAGCTTTTTTGCACGTTTTTGATGAATCCGTCAAAAGATTCAAAAACCATCGTGTCAAGTCGATAAAAATGTATAATTGTCTAGTTTAACGTCAAGTGACTTTTATTCTCCTATATATAGGCTCATCGCAAAACTACTCTATTACCAAAACAACGAACAACGATATCATGTATCTCCTAAACTAAAGGCGGATTATTTGTCAACCCAGCAAACAGTTTTAATATTTACACAATATTAAAATTGAACTATTACAAGACGAGAACCGAACCTATAATCTTTGGGTTATAGCACCTCAACCACATTAACAATACTGACTTACATCAATTTATTAAATAAATCTCGAATTGAAACTAATAACTTGTAAGTGGTACTTAAGACAATGCAAAATTCTAGTAATTGGTATATTAATATAATACTCTATATTTAAAAAACACTCTAAATCGCAGTAAAACACTCTTAGAAACTTATTTTAAGAGTGCACTCTTAGAAATTTGCGGGATTTGGGACAACAGTGCACTCTTAGAAATTTATTTTAAGATCGGAGTAAAACACTCTAAATCGCCCTACTTAAAGTAGGAGTGGCAACTAGTTGCAAACTACTCGCTCAGATCTTTTTAAAGGTTTTGTTTTTGCCAGTTTGGGAGTTTTTCTTAAAGTTTAACGTTTCCTTTTTTGGAAACCCACTATCTCCACTTATTAATTTTGTTATCACTCTCTTTCCTACTTTATCTATTATTTCTCTTATTTTTTACTATCTACTTACTATTTTATTTCATATTCTTAAAATTCACAAAACTAAAAGCGTAAACTCAGAATCGATTTAGAGATTACTAGAAGATGGACTTGTGGGCTACAATATCTTCCAGATGGGAGTCCTATGCTTTTTTACCGGGAAGATTCCCTTTCAAAACTTAAAGCGATTGGAGTGATTGTATGAACTAATTAGTAGGGGTGAGCGCTGGCGGATATTTATAAAAATTCAATCCAACCCACCTATGGCGGGTGATTATTTTTGCAACTCACAAGGTTCGGGTGATGACAATATGTATGGATAGGCGGTGAAAATAGACAAAAAAAAAAACATAAATTTGAAATGTAAAATGAATCTATAACTCCCCAAGTAGCAATGATCATAAATAAAGTTTCAAATCCAAATTAAATCATACAGCAATAGTGGATATCCAAATAAAATAGGCACAGCAGATTCGGGTCTGCTACATTGGAGTCTAGTTTAGTTTGAAGATTCTATTTACATTGAAGAAGTAAGAATTCAAGGAGAAAACAAGAAACGCTTTCATTACATACAACTATGAACTATTCTTTATTACTAACGGCGGTGGTGGGAGTGGTGCCACCATACCAATGACGGGTTGAAAATCTTTCAACCCACGAAAAATTTAAAAAAAATATTTATGGCATGGTGATACGCTGGTGGTTTGTAGCGGGTTTGTCGATGGTTTTTTCACCCCTACTACTAATTAGAGTGAGATTGTGGAGTAATTGGCCGGTCTTGGGTTTGGGTTAGTACATGGGCCCAATATATTAATTGTATTTTCCCATTGATGAATGGTGAGTGACATGTAATATAATTTGTGTATATAACTCAATTCGATTTAATACCACCTACAAATATAATGAGAAACTTTTAGAATGACCGAGCAAAGTAAAAGTGGGATAGTTTGGAATGGACATTATAACCTTTGTCGTCACATACTATAAGGCCGGATTTGTTGTTTTGGAACGTGGCACTGCTGAGTAATTAAACTCATGATTCTATTGCATGATTAGGCCAGGCCGAGTTTTGTTTCACAAAAGATGAAAATAACTTTTGTTTGACCTAATTTGATCATCGACCAAATTTTGATTCCAGATAAAAACTTGGTTACTAGGCTATGAATTATGATTACATAAATGATAGATATCATTCTGAACAGAATGTACATGATATCTATTTTGTGATTAAGTAGGGAATGAATGGACTTATCAATTGTTGAGCTTTAATGTTGGTTTGTTTGGGGAGATGTGATATTAGAGTCGCGATCAATCTTATTTTAGTAACGACCATATCTTATATAAGAAAATTGTTGTTGCGCATAATATATATGTCACAAATCAAACAATCCGGCCATATATATGCAACTAATACGATGAGTAGTCCTACATGTGTTTTTGTTTTCTCAAATTTGATTCATTTTGTGATTAGGGACCTTCAAAAATACAAGTGACAGCATGATTAATTGCATATGAATAGTCCGACAGAAATCAATGTAGACTAAGCCAATTAGTCAACAATCATTCAGTACTATGTTTACAGCCGAGTTAAGTGTATATATCAAATTCAAATCTCATCATCTATGCTTGTATAGCCCTCAAAGTCACGTCATGTATGAATCTAAATGTGTTAAAAGTAACCTTTAGATTTTTCCGAATGTATATCATCTCATTCTTACATGTGAAGTCACTCTTATAGTTGTCATAGACTCGTAGCTAGTCTATGATTCTTAAATCGTGGTCTATGTGCCAGCTTACTTATACATCCTATAGGCAGGATATCATATCTTGTAGTACATGATTCATGGATATATCACATATTTTTCAAAGTGAAGTGTATATCCTCTCAAAACTATAAGAAAAGTCTTCAAAATGTGTGATCATGTTATCATCGACTTTATCAACATATAAGTATCGATTAGGGCAGAGGGGCGATCGCTAACCAAACTCGGAAAACACCAGCAAACGAGTGTGTTTTATCGGAAATTGTTTGATATACACATATTGACACCCCTTTTGTAAAACCATGTCTTATTCTAGAAATATTTAATTTATACTTATAAAGGATAATCGACCCAACCTATATGCACAATAGAAACTACTTAAATCATAATTACACAATAAAAAATTATATTTAATCACAATATACTATTATCGACCAAGTTAATAAATATTTCAAGGCCAACAATCCCACATGATTCAATCAAATTCGCTAATATGGAAGCGCTCAACCAATCCGTTCAAACTAAAATGAATTTTGGACTCCACACCTTGAACTACACAACATTACTATGATACTTAAAAAAAATAGATCAAGAGAGCATATGCATGCCTATAACATACATCGCCGAAATTCCAAATTGGTGGGAACTAAAATCCTCGACTAACAAGGCTTAGCTAGCTAAATATACATACAGACGTGTTAGTATTTTACAATGATATACAAACACTTGTTTAACCTTATGTGATTGTTTTTATACTATAAGAATTATATAAAATGAAACATCAATTCAAATAAAGTCCAATTGAAAAGGAAAGCTGTATAATATTGTATCCTGAAAACATCGATCGATTTTTCGAAGTCTGAGCTAGCTACTTAAATCGGCACATTAATAATTGTAATGAGTGTCGTGAATTGATCTGTAATTGCATGCTAGCTTTAATTTTAAAAACAACGACAACCCCGCCTATAATCTTAGTTCATCGATCGACATTAATTTGTCTACAAATGTCAAATTCTTGCATGTGTACCTAATTTGATTTTTGTTGGATTTGATTAGACCTAAGATCGATCACTATCCAGGACATGTCATTTGATTAAGATATATTTAAACATGCACGGTTTTCCTAATTTTGCTAATTATGAATCACATGATCCAACTTCATTAGATTTTGTACCCTGAAATTAAAGGGACCTATTGATGCACCTCACAAGTAGAAATTTAGGACAATCAAGTGGGGTTAGTCGTGTTTTACATGCATGGGCTGCTGCACCGATGCTTAATTAATTTCATCGCATGCACTATTAATAATTACTTAATTTTATAGTGCATAATGCTAAAACATAAACTCAAAATGTGATAGATCGGATCTGAAACTTTTAGACATGGTTCGTGTATGGACAATTAATTAAAGCGCGCGTCAAAAGTGGAAGCGAAGTTTAATGCATCGACAAAATAGAGAGTCAAAAGGTTCCCATAATATGAACAAATACAATAGAGAAAGAATTATAAAATTCTCGAGCGTGCAAAATCTACCAACTATATAAGTTCGCAATTGGAAAGCATAAAGAAACTCTTCTATGTAATTCTAATATAGTTCTTCAAAGATGATCAAAACTTGAACAAATGACATGTGGGTAGGGCGATAAACAAGTCGATGCGAGTCGATCTTAACCTTATCAAGCTGAGCTCGTGTCCATGTACAAGTCGATCACGAATTCGAACTCGATCTTTATCAAGTTTCAAAATTAAGAGTTTGAATTCAAACTCGCGAGCATCGAACTTGCTCAGGAACGATTAAATTGATTTTTATTTTTTTAAATCATTTAAATTAATATTGTTAATTAACATGTTACTTCTTTTTTAACATATTATATACATACATTAAAAAGTATTGTATATAGTTTTAGATATAATATTAAATGTATATATAAGTAAAAATGTACATGTATATATGTATTTAGGCCATGTTCTCTTTATCCGAAAACTCATTAATTTCAGTTTAGTTAAGTTCTGCTTAGTTGTTTTTTATACTACAATTCAGTTCAGTTAAGTTCAATTCAGTTCACTTCAGTCCAGTTCTGTTCAGACGAAGAGAACATAGCCTCACTTATATACTTGAAAATTGTTCACAAGTAGTCGAACTTTTTACCAGTGTTTGTTACTGGTTTAAAACTGAGTCGACCATTCTCGTTGACTGAGCTCGAACTCGAATCGAGATTTCTCACGAGTAGCTCGCCAACAACTTACGTTTACACTCGTACATGTGAATAATGAATGATCCACGGTCAAATCGCTCGAGTTCGATGGATTAGAATCCACCGCTCGACAACTATATGTATAACTAGTGACGGTAACTTTATATTGCAATTTTTTTCCCGCATTTACATGGTCATAAATCAATTGAACAACCATAGAACCCGTACATTTGACAATATTTTGATAAAAGGATCACATATTTTGAATTAGTCCATCGTTCATATTAACATTAATGGTGCCATAGTACCTTCGCCTCCATGTACTTTTTTATTTGTCGCTTGACGTTGGTAAATGGTTTATATTAACTTCAAAAAATCGCAATCACCACCAATCTACCATCCATTCTCTCTATACAAATTTCACATCTGAATTAAGGAAAATTGGTCCCCGGTAGTACGTACGTAAAACGGTACAAGTAGTCTTTGTACACAGTAGTAGTCCTAGTGGCATACATTTTCAAACCCATAACATGTTAGCAATGGTACATAATAAATGAAAGTAATGCCGATTTAACATGGTTTTGGAGTACTTTGTGTTGCGCTTACTGAATGTTAAGTTATTAACTATATATCTAAATCCAGCATATGATATGATTGATTTAATGGCACGAGACTAGTAGTAACGTTAATTTAAATGGACTCTTCACAATCTCAGTGTTGAGAGGTTGGCACCTCAAGAAGGAGGATGGGAGTCATGTGGCTTAGACGCATGTCAATAAATGCAACCCTTTGAAAAATATTCACTCATTAATTGTGATTCGGAAAATACGAATTTGGATGTAATCCAAATACGGCGCGCTAAAATGTTATACCATGTATTTTGTATGTAATGGTTTACAACAATTTCATGTAATTATAGATTAGTTAAAGGTTATACTACAAATTAATCGGCACTAAAATACTCACTAACTTTTGCTAATACTAGTAACTTTTGAGATAGAGAATACTAGAATGGTTGCAATACACTTAAAAGCCAGTTGTCTAGCTAAACTCTTTCGTGGGTTTCATCGAGCATGCACGAAATCACATTGTCTTGAATTTTAGTGAAGATCTTAACAGGTTCATCTACCTTTAAATGGTCATAATCGTGATGGATTTATTTTGGACTTTTAAAAGACTCACAAAGATAGCTGGCAATATTCAGAGTTGCAAAGGAAAAATGAAATGTATAGAGTATTAAAACTTAGAAGTAGTATTAATGGCATTAAGGACTAACTGAAATCTTGATCAAAAACTTGGAGCAGTATGCTTTTTCAGCAAAGGGGTTCAACCACCACCAACTTGTTTTTCCTTGTCCAGCAAACCCTTCTTTAATGTTACCAATTCAATTAAATTCATATCTCTTACCTGTGTTTACTTGTCTTAAATACCCCTCCTCTTCTTTCCCATTTTCCTTCTATTTCTCTCTCAGTAATCCAAAGATTCTTCACAAACTTTCAGCAACCCCATTGCCTCAAATATCAAACAGGCCACTCTGCTTTTCCTCTTGTGTTTTCCCTTTATGTTCCTCTTAGTAGCATTGCTAGAAAAGCTTCTAAGAGGAAATATAACCATCGGCTTTTAATATGGGCGCCTGAGTCTTTTCCCTTTAATTCTTTACTCTGTTCTCATAATTGTTCAATTGAGTTGCATTTGTTCATAAAAAGGCAAACATCCAAAAGATGGAAGTGAAGAATCATATCAAAACTGTTCTAATAATGTCAGGCAGGTTTCTTAACGAAATCCTGAGTTTTCTGGTTTTCACTCTGCTAGACATTCTAGATTTCGTTCTCTGCTACGTTTACAATGTAGCCGATTTCTTCATCGAAGCCGAATGGAAGCCCTGTTACTGCTCCTCCGCGAAAGAAGTCATCACCAGCAGCGGCAAGATCCTTGTATCCGAACAAGGAGAGTCGAAAATCGTTCATCTTAGCTGCAGCAAGCTGCAACCAGAAGAGAGTTCCGACACTCTCTACACGCGCCCCTCTCTCGTATCGGACGTGTCGAAATCAACCATTATCCGGTCCTCGAAAAGTATTAGCAAACGAAGCGGGCCGTCTCGCTCGTCGTTCACCGTCGATTCGACTATAGTCGAAATGTTGCAGGGCAGGATAGACGGCCCGCAAGCTCTTCCTAGTCCTAGGTGGTCGGATTGCGACTGCAAAACGTGCACTTCTTGGGCTTCCAATAGCAAAGAGACTCTTTTTGTCAAAGTCGATGGAGCTAAAGGTATTGTAGTTAGATAAAAACAGACCTATTTAATTTCGTTAGTTAGCGTTACATCTACCCTGCCAACTTTAATAAGTAATGACGTTTAACGTGTTACATTTTGGGTGCAATTTTACAGAGAACGTGCAAGAAGATGTTTTGTTCATTCACGGTTTTATTTCATCCTCGGCGTTCTGGACTGAGACGCTATACCCGAACTTTTCGAAGTCAGCGAAATCGAAGTACAGGTTTTTCGCGGTGGATCTGCTCGGCTTCGGGAGGAGCCCGAAACCGAGTGATTCGTTGTATACGTTACGGGAGCATTTGGATATGATTGAGAAGTCTGTTCTTGAGCCATACAAGGTGAAATCGTTTCACATAGTAGCGCATTCTCTGGGGTGTCTTTTGGCACTTGCTCTAGCTGTCAAGTATCCTGGTTCTGTGAAATCACTCACGTTGCTTGCACCGGTATGTTTTAATTTCTCCTTGTTTGTTTCTTGGCTTTACATTTATTTCCTTTGAATCTATCTACTTGTGCTACTAGTAAGTAGTAACGCTCCAATATTGGGATTCTCGCGCCATTTGTCATCAATTCCTTATTGATAAGTTTTTCCTAAGATATTTTACGCAATACACATTTGGTTATAAATATCACATGTTTCACTATAAACTGTTTAATTTTTTCACACTATGTTTTAAGTTAAACATATAATGTGTGTTAAATATGTAATGTGTGTAATGAAACATGTTACTTCTATAAAAAAATATGGTCCTTTACAAAAGTTCGCATTCTTTATGAGTGACTATAATTCTAACGAGGACTTACTAACTTAATCGGCTACTAAGGCTCTGTTCTCTTTAACTGCAATTTTCTGAACTGAACTGAATGGAACTTTGAAACTGAAATGAACTGAAGAAATTATTTTGTAATAATAATAACAATTATATGATGGTATATATAATCACAATTAAAAATATATATTATTTTTGTCATCTTTCTCACACTCTTCCTACTCTTTTTCTATCATTTTACCTATTTTACCTTTTTATTTATTATTGTATAACAAAACTTTAAAACCAACCGCGTGGAAAACAATATGCGAATGATAACCCGATTAAAACCGAATTTTAATTGTCGTACAAACTGTCTTTATCTAGTTTTTTTGGAATCGTGAAATTTATTACAACTTGAAAACGCTATAAGAGCATGGACAATGTTCGCAAATAAAATAATTAAAAGCTTAACTAAAATCATCAAGACATAAACCATGATGCTCGCGCCAACAACTTTACATACAACAACATATTATTTCAATATTTGTGATAATGTTCTTTTATAAAGTTCGGCCCGACTTTGGTTTGGTTTAACTTGTTTTGAGTTTTGAGTCATTTGAAAGACTTGAAGAGTTTGGTTTGACTTTGATTTGGCTTAACTTGTTTTTTATTTGTTAAGTTTGAGAAAAAAACTCAACGTTAGCTTCTGAGTTTAATTCTATTGTTCTGATATCTTCCAACAAAAGAACATGTAGAATTTTTGTTAGGGATGTACATGCAGAGTATGTGAACCAGATTGTACTCGTGTTCCTCGTAGTTTATCTTAACTCACATTTTACGGTAAAAAAGAAGGGTAATTCAAATTGTAACTATATTCTTTATTTCATTGATCTACTAAAAGTCGTATTAAAAAGAAAGAAAGAAAAAAAGTTGAAAATAACTCAATTGGACAAATTTTCTTATTTTTCTCGTACAAAAGATCGGGTGTGTAAATAAATGATATAATAATAATAATAATAATAATAATAATAATAATAATAATAATAATAATAATAATAACAACAACAATAACAACAACAACAACAACAACAACAACAATAATAATAATATTAATAATATGAATTTAATGAATCGAATCAAGACGAAATCCGAATCGAATGAAGCCAAATAATGTAGCCTAATTGATAATGAATTGTACCTTAGTTTACATTAACTCCTAAACTGATGTATTTTTAACCAAATAAGGTCACGGTGATTGTTAGCTGACTAGTCACTTTACTTTAGAAATCTACATACATTATCTTTTCAAATCATTTTTCTTTTTTGGTTTAAACGATCGATAAGGCGACTGCCAAACACACACATGACTAATAAATTCCACTATTTCGCATATTAAAAAAATATTTTTAAGCTAGATTTTCTATTTCAACTTCTTATTAGGAATTTATCACTTAGTTTTAATAGAATATATAGGAGCGGTACGTAGCACTATAGTTAATATATAGTGTTATATTTCTAATGATTCTTAGATTTCCCATAGTCAGTGTCACGTCAGTTAATTATAATGCAAGTTTTGAAAATTGACATATTGTCCAACGATCATTTCGGTGACATAAAAGTTTAAAACCTGATCATTGGTCGAATTGATCCGAGTAGCAAAACATATCAATCATGCTTAATCACCAAACATGACATCATTCATCAATTACTCTAAATCTGCCAAAATTTAATTTTTGCAGCAAATCTTCTTAGATGTAATGAAGTAGTTGAGACCCTAACTACAACTTCGATCAGTTTTGAAACAACTTCTTATTTGCTGTTTAATGTTAAATGTTGCTATTTTGAGGAAGAATTGTAATGATGGGTTTACCATTACGTTGAATAAATGGTATGGTAGATGGGAATTTTAATTAATTAGGACTATTAATCTTTGCAGTGAGAATGACGCAAGTACTTTTATTACTTACTTTTAAATATTACTCCCTTCCTCTCAAAGAATTAATCTCATTACTTTCCGACACTATTTTTAAGAAAGTCAATTGTTTATCGTCATTGTCATGTAGATAAACGATAAATAATGTAAAAGATATGAGATAAGATATATAACGATAAATAACGAAAAAAGTAAGAGATAATAGCTGAGTTAGTAATCGATTTTTTTTTACTATTTTAATAAAACTAGCCATGACGCTTATAAAGTTAAATACGCATATTATCGTCATGGCGATGAGTATTAATGTTCAATAGTAGAAGTAATGGATTGTACTGTAAAATGAACCCCGTCATTTTCAACGTGGTACTTTACTTTATAAAATTCAAAAGTGTATTCAATTTTTCCTTTCTTAAATGTGTTTGGTAAAATATTTGCAGCCATACTTCCCAGCACCAAACGGAGAACAAGCCACGCAGTACATGATGAGGCGAGTAGCTCCGGCGTGTGTGGCCTTTCATCGCTTTTATGGCGCCCTTGCTTGTTGGTACGAGCACATCAGCCGGACCATTTGCCTCCTCATTTGCAAGAACCACCGGTCTGGGAGTTTTCGCTAAACTTCTCACTCAAACAGGTTTGTATTCGACAAATTTTAGTTACGTTGAAATTAATCCATTTATATTAAATTTATGACATTACTCTCGCGTGGATGAAATATTTGTGAACGCTTGTACGACAAGTGGGTCATATATAAACTTGGAATTTCTACTAATTTCCGACCTTAAGTCAATTTCTTGAATGAAATCGTCAAAACCACCACATGTTATGAGTCTTATGACTTAATTTAATACTCTAGTACTATTGAATTTCTACCTACTGTTTGTTCTAGTATTCAATGCTATCAATATATGCAACACGATTAAGAACTTTCTTTTATCATCTATTTTATATAAAAGTCATTTACAAAATGCAATACCAGTACAGTTAGATTAAATTAAAGAAGTTTGCATTTTCATCATTTATTTGAAAAGAAATCGTTCCTGATAGTAGTAGTATAGCTGTTTTAAAAAATTTCGGGAGCTATGCATCAAATTTTTAAGTGAAACTTAAATTAATAATAGTAAAATAAAATTTATTTTCGTAAACATTTATTATGATCACTACAATTATACATTCACTAATTTAATTTCTTAATAATAATAAATAAATATAAAATGTGGGATTCGACGTCCCCTAGTTGCCGTTAGCGGGCCATCAGTAGGAATACTCCAATTAAATGCTTATTATGAAATATAAATGTTACAGAGTAATACAGTATATATCTGGATATCACAGAAATATAATTATGATGATTGTCATAAAACGCGTTTCACTGTAGTTTTTCATAAAACGTGTGTTGACTATTTAAGCTGTTGTAATAAATGATTGGAGCGGAAAGGTAATAAATGGACATTTATCGTTTTACTATATTCACCAACCACCTTTATTTCCATCAATTCAATTTTTGCCCCAATTTGGTAGTTTCTTTTGCATAGGGTTTTGCTCCAATTTGCCTCACTGGGGCTGAAAGCCTGAAATTAAACCTTTGAGGAGTGGGGACAAATTCTAATACTGCTTAGCTATTAAATCAATCTTTTCACATGTGTTTATGATAACCTACCCACGTAGCTTCTGAAAAGATACTTTATTTTCAAGATGAATTACATTTCACCCTAATAAATTTTCTAATAACATCGTGATTCCTGACATTTAAAGAATAACATATTATACAATTGTACATAAATTACAAACCGCCTAAAATTTATATTGAAGTCAAACACGCCCTTAATTTTTTATTTTTCTAAGTTTAAATAAGAGTAAGACACGTGTCCACTTTAAATTAAAAAGAATAAAAATATATTTATTTTTTCCCAATTAAGTTTAATGTGGCATGTCCTTCCGGCATTTTTGAATTTTAAAATAAATTTTATTATTATTTTTAAATTAATTTATGAGATTAAAAGGAAGCCAACACGATCCAACACGTAAATTAACTCATGATGAAAATCAATTGCCAAATTCAAGAAAAACATCTAGAATATTATGGTTTATATTGAAAGCCATTGATAAATATACATAAAATATCGAGCAATTCAAAGGGTACATAAGGAAGTGTCTTACTCATTATATACTTTTTTAAAAATTTCGCAATTTATATTTTATTTTAATAAAATTTCATTTTATTAAAAATTGTCCTAAGAAATTACTATCACGCCCATATTTTTTTTTTCTATTTACTTAAGTTGAGGAGGTGATGGTTAAATAAAAGAAAGGTAAGAAGAAGGAAACTAGAAAATTCAAAGGCTTAAAATAAGGCCATGTTTGAATGGTAAGCTTTGAAAATAGAAAATGGATCAATCTGTAATTGTTAAAATGTTAAGGACCTAGATGAGTGAAAGGTGTTTATTAGGTGAGCAGATGTAAATTTCCTATTTTCAATATTAAGCAAAAGATGTTTACGCTTTCGTTGGCGACAGAAGAAACCTATTAGAGAAATGACCTCATTTCATTTTTCAGGTTGAGAACATACTTAATGGAAGGCTTCTTCCTTCACACACATAATGCAGCATGGCATACTCTCCACAACATAATTTGTGGTACTGCTGGAAAAATTGAAGGATACCTAAACGATGTCCAGAACTGACTCAAGTGTGACGTCACAATATATCATGGCAAAGACGACGAACTTATCCCAGTCGAATGTAGTTACAATGTCAAGTCCAAAATCCCACGAGCACAGGTGAAGATCATCGAGAAGAAAGATCACATCACGATAGTTGTGGGAAGACAAAAGGCTTTTGCTAGGGAGCTCGAGGGAATTTGGAAGAGTGCAAGGGGTTGATTTAAAATAAAATGTGAAGTCATGTGATCATGGAAAGCTTTGTTTGGTCAAATTAATTAGGGTAAAAAAGGACCTGGAATTTGGCAAGTTTTCTCATCTTCTCCCTTGTGTTGTGAAGTTTTTATATGGTAGGACTTGTGATATGTAATCACTAGTTATTTTGAGGCATTTATAGTGCCATCACTTATAAATCTGGCTATTTGGTAAGTATCCAGGCCATTATAAAGTACAAATTTATCTCACTCACTGATTTAATCCTTTGGTGTAATTTTATCATTGACGACAAGGGGTTTCACAGTGAAATTTTATATAATATATTGAGGGGGTTTGACGTAGTTTTCATATAACTTGAGGGAGTTATATGCAATTTACCCATCACAATTACTACATAACTTTTTTTATATTCTTAAATGACTTTTTCACTTAGACAAAGAATTTATTAACAATGCGGCAGCCTCTTATCATCTTGACATACCATATGAAGGGCCAACCACACAATACCCACTTTGAATGCTGCATGTATTAATTTTAAAAAATAATTATGCATATAGTTTCGGCCTCTTGTTAGGTTTAGAATCTTGCTCCCATTTGTCTTTGATTGGCAAATTTGGAGCTAAAAGTCCCTGTCAGGCTGTCACGTTAAATGCTCTGCATTAACTCCTCAATGTGAAACGCAACGCGTTTATGGCTAAACGCAACACAAAATATTTGTAACTTGACTAAAATGCCCATAACTTAAAAAAAAATCTTAAAAACTTAACGAAAAATTGAAATAACTCGTTTATGTAAACACAAAAACATTAACATGCACAATCGAACACAAAATAACAACACTAAACATAAATCGGAAAAAAATGAACGAAATTTTTTTTTCGAAAAATAATTTCGTTTATACAAATGTTTCTAAAAATATAGAAGTAATTAAAAAAACCAAAAAAAAAAAAAAAAACGTAAAAAACTGGAAATCATGATATGGCCGGTTTTAAAACCGGCCATATCATGATCTGGCATGTTTTAAAACCGGCCAAATCGAGAAATGGCCGGCCATATCTCGATTTCCAGTTTTTTAAATTTTTTTTTTTAATTTACAAATTGATTATATATAGTTTTCTATTTTTTTTATGTTTTTGCAAATTGAAAAGTTACTTATAATTTTGCAAATTGAAAACTTTTAATTTACTTTTATTTATTCAAAATGAAAAGTAAAAGTTAAATTTAACGGAAATTCGAGAAATTAAACGGCAAACGATTTCATTACAACATGAATTTTGACTCATTACATTATAAATACGCAACATAACATAAATTGAAAGCTTAAGCTTAATATGATTTCACTACAACGAAAACCATTGACGTAGCCGAACGGAATAATGTTGCATCTAATGTCTTATTCTTTCCTCTGTTTGATGTTGCCAGGTCAGCCATAGTGGTGGAAGTGGACATTCACGGCCAACGCACAGCCTAATGTAGTGACTGTTATTGACAAACCCGACTTTCCACCCTTGGTCTGCCAGTGGAGGGCCCGGAGATGTTGACTCCATGTTTGTACGACATTCAAAGGGCAAGTATGTGGTAGACCATAGAAAACATATGTGGTGAATACACGCTGATATCGTCAAGTAGTAGCCCCATATTCGGGAGTGTAAACCAACATCGCTCACGATAGTCCTCGCAAACCAACCGAGTGCATTTGATATTTTCAATTCGCCTTTTCCCCAACTCCGCTGATGTATAGATGTTCATTGTTTGTCAACTCCTAAAGAAGTTCATGCCCCATACGCACTCCACTCGCTTGTTTATATATTGTATCGAGTTGTGCTATACATCCGTATCCACAGCTCCCATCGGACCGGACGCTACCCAACCTCGAATGTAGCGAGACCTTGTGGTGGCATCCGACTTTGATATCTCAATGATCTACCACTACTTGAATACGCATCAGATTATTAGTGTCAGAGTCCTTCGAGATCGTTCGGGTCGATCTTCCCAACGGACTAATCATGCTCCTAGTCGCTTCAGTCGCCTACCAACTTTCTTCTTCAGTCTCGATCGCGGCTCATCCAGTGCAGTATGATGCATTTCATCCGATTCAAGTATGATCTGAAGTTCCTCCGCGTGGCGTATTCCCTACGTCCTCGTATCAAATATCAAACCGTCCTGCATCGTCAGCTTTAGTCCGTATGGTTCCCCATGAAGAGTACCCGTAACTCATTGATATCTCTAATAGATGGACGCTTCCTCCCGGCCACACTTTTGTTGCAATTACATGCATGGTAGTCCCTAACCGGTACGCAATGCGTGATCGCATTCACCGGATCAACGCTGGATCTTTCATGGACTATTTTCTTAATAGCAAGATGTGAAACCACACCTCCTAGCCAGAAGATTCCAAGGGTCGTGATGAGGATGCTTCACGACGCTTTCTCAAACTCGAGTGGATTGCATCATAATGCATTTCAAGTAGGTGATGCAATTGGGAATTTTTCGTGAAACTTAAGTTTGCGCTCCCAACCAATACTTGTACTCGAGGCGACTGACTCGCAACCAATTTACATTGTTGAATGTCACTTTGGGCATAACTCTAATTAGAGGATAGTAGTGCATTACAAAATAAATTTAATTATTTAAATTGAATTACATGTTCGTGTCACCCAAAGTGTAGGATGTCTTTCGTCCACGCTGTACAAATCGGTCAGGAATGGTCCAACCATACTCTCACAGACGCCATGAACCTAGGTTGACGCTCTCAGACCTCTACCATTTATGCAACAACCCTTCATATAGTTCCAGTATTTTTCACGATCTTTTGCCATCTTAGCTTCTAACGCTCATACTTTTTGGTACCCCATCATTGCACTTATATATTTCGCACATCCTTAGATATATGCTCCGACACGAGGTGTGCCGCTCGAAATACCTCCTTTATGGCACGGACATTGCCTAACTCTATCCGTAATAAATACCCCGTAAGACACCACATTCTGTAAACAACGCCCGCAATCGTGTAAGCCTCCACACATAACTTGATGTCTTCTCGTTCGAGACGAAAATGAAAGCTATGTGGTAGTTTTGCCCAGTGGGTAAAATGCCAATCACTTCCACCAATGGCATGTCATACAAATTTGTATTGTACGAATATCCATGAGGACAACTTGAGGAACAAACAGAGCAATGACTTCAGATTAGGATGAGCTAAGAAAATCTTGCTAATATGTCGCCCCAAGTTTGACCACATAATATATGTAGCTATGTTAAGGTAACAGATGGACAAAATATTCCATCGGCTCCATCTCGCCCATCTCCATCTGCTGATCAACTGTCAAGATTGATACGTGTCGAATGTAATCGAATCAGGCACAAATTCTTTTTGAGTTGAACAAACGCTGTTATAGGAGTCATTCCGCACGCAACATTTCCACTACGTGACGCCGCTTCTTCATCATTGAACTTCGGGACGTGTGCCAATGGGGTATTTCCCAGCACGGATTGTGTCTTTAGAGACCGCCTTCACAACAACTTCCACTCGCCTGCAACCTCTCATGCGCTTTGACTTAAAAGGGCAAGAATGCTTTTACTCCCGGCTGAATTTCTCGATTTTACCGGTCTGGAGTCGCGGACTTATGGGCACCAACACACTCACAACCCATGTACATGTTTTTGGTCTAGAATGCGATCGCGAAAAATATATTTTTTCTACCAATAACACGAACCTGTAAGTCAAGGTCGCACATTTGTATCAAAATCTTCGAGTTTTGAAAAGTCCGCATTTGGGAATTCATCGACTGTGACTAATCACTTCAAGAACTCATATTATGATGGGAATGGAAGTGTTCGAATAGAAGTGTTTGAAATGTTCGGAATGGAAGTGTTCAAGTAGGTGCAAGTTAACCGAGCTTTATCGAGCAATGAGCTCGAGCTTTTTTTGTAGCTCGATTAAGTTTTCGAGAGCTCAAACTTTGTAAAGTTCAAATTGAAAGCTCATCGAAAGCACTTCAGTTATTATTAATTATATAATATATAATATATATTTAAAAATTAAAAAACAAAACCCTACTTCATTTTGGGAATCTTCGAGCCGAGCTTATTTTGAGCTTTGTAAGTTTTCGAGCTCATGAGCCGAAGCTAAATCGAGCTTTGAGCTTTAAAGGTTCGATTTGAAGGAGAAAATCGAGCTCACGAGCCGAGCTCGAGTCGAACAAATTCTTTCGAGCTCGAGCTCAAATTTTGTAACTCGATCGAGTCGAGTTTCAGCAATGATAAACGAGTTTGCATATAGCTCGCCTCGCCTGTGCCTAGTTTGAAGTGTCGGAAGTGTTCAATTTTACAAGTTTCAGAATGGAAGTGTTGAAAGTGTTTTTTTGTGTGTTGGAAGTGTCAGGTCAGATATGTCACCACCCTCTCATTATATAGAAGTAGGAAAATGTTCAGTCGAGTGGGGTCTGCCTGGGCCCTGTGGGGGTGGTCAAACTAGTCAAACCCACCAATCAAAACAAGTAGGGTCTCATCAAAGTTGAATGGTAAAAATAACATCACCGACTAGTTTAACAAAGGACCGGTCCACTTTATGGTTTGACCGGTCAAACCTGCAGTTGACCGTCAAATATGATCGAAATGTAAAATTCACCATGGGGTCCAGATCTCATACCTTCTCCGAGCTCAGGATCTCATACCTTCTCTGAGCTCTTCCACTTCCTCCGGGCGAATGATCGATGGACATGTCGGCAAAATGTCGCCCATGTTCAACTCACCATGGGGTCCAGATGAGTTACTGATTTGAAGTCCGAGGATACTTGATGCATACCACATCATCCCTTTCTGTTCCCGGACGGTCACAGAGTGTTACGCTCGACTCGATCCTCGGGCGAGCTTTCCACTCGGACGGCCATACGCCGGACGTAAATCTTAATCCGTTTGAACGGAGGAACATCCTCCTCCTCATTGTCATCCTCTTCTTCTTCCTCCTTACTTTCTTCTTCTTCTCCTTTCTCCTCCACATGCCTTTCCTCTGCATGACTTTCTTCAACTTTTTCGTCTTCGGACGACGAATTCAACTCCACGACTGTTTGGAGAGGAGCCACAACTCAGACTGTATCTTCCCTACCAGCTTCGAACATGCCCAATTCCGGGAGAGACTCAGAAGTATCCTGCACTTCCTCAACATTGATCTCTGGGTCCCGGACGAAAGGGATCCGATTAGGATTAATGCTAGTGTTATAACCTATGTTTCGACAAAGGTTTTGGATCTCTATCTAAGTTCGGATTCGCACGCTCGACGCGGACGTGGATTGCTTATCGTCCGAGTAGATGTCTCGTGAACCGTCATGACACCCTGCACATGCGAACACTCCGGGTAATCTTGCTTGTCAGGATATTTCGAACTAAGGACATTTAAACGTAAAGACGGAGAGCTCACCTCGGATTCTTCACCACTCCGATTCAAAAATTGTTCAGCTCCTCTTTGATCTCCAACATCACCAATGTCAACTTCCTCAGAAGTATTTGATCAGACGCCGGACGCTGCATCTAAAGAAATTTAACGCTTTTGACTATCGCCTTTGACATCCTAGGGAAAGAAAGGAATTTTATGAGATTTAAAGTTTAAAGTCCGAGAGTCCGCTTATAACTTATGGTTAAAACCCATAAGGGGTTTGAGAGAACTATGTTGTCGGATGTAGTTAGTTCGGGTTAGTACGCTAGTACAAACAACTTAGAGGTTCCAAAGAGATCTACTACATACGTCCGAACGGACTACATACAACACTTATCCGAACGAGAGAAACATGCAAAGAATTTCCAAAAGACAACTACTTTAACAAAATTGAAAGACAAGGAGAGAACACTTACTTGCAAAAACACAAAGTGTTGGATTGAAGGCAGCTGACTTCTTCGATCGACTGCTTGCTTCAACTCACTGCTCATCTTGATCGACCGCAATCGCTTGATCACTAAAAGAACTTCGATTCACTCGCCATAAATTTCTCTCTAAAAGTGACGAAATGAAAGCGATCGTGCCCTATTTATAGGAGGATACTTCGAAGCCCAACCGGCCACATCAATTCAGGATTAAATCTCGGCCGTCGATCAAAATTCATCCAACGGTATAGTTCAAATTACTAGGTGAAATGACGGATCCGTCCAAAATATTTATTTCACGACGATTAGAATTCCAACAACACTTGGAACGTCAGAGATGGCACCCCATCCTCTTACGGACGGTCGACCATCATAAGTAACACGGACTCGTTCGCTCGTATGTCCTTACCGGACTATCCTTAAAAATCGACATTAACAAGAGATAAAACCCCATCTTCCGACGGATGATTTATCTTAAGCACATGGACTCGTCTGCTCGATGTCCTTAATCGACAATCCTCAAAATCGATTATTAAGTAACGGACTATCGTCTGCATTTGACCGCCCCAAAAATCAATTATTAATAAGAGATAAAACCTCATCTTCCGATGGATGATTTATCTTAAGCACATGGACTTCGTCTGCTCGGGATGTCCTTAATCGGACAATACCGGAAAATTGATTATTAAGTAACACGGACTCTCGTCCGCTCGGATGTTCGCATCGGACTATCTCAAAAATTGATTATTAACAAGAGATAAAACCCATCTTCCGATGGATGATTTATCTTAAGCACATGGACTATCGTCGCTCGGAGGTCCTTACCGGACTATCCCGAAAAATCGATTGTTAACAAGAGATAAAACCCCATCTTGCGATGGATTATTTATCTTTCGCACACGGACTCTCGTCCGTTCGGATGTCCTTACTCGGACTATCCCAAAAAATCGATTATTAACAAGAGATAAAAACCCCACCCCATCTTCCGATGGATGATTTATCTTAAACACATGCATTTCGCCCGCTCGATGTCCTTAATTGGACAACTCAAAAAATCAATTATTAAGTAACACGGATTTCATCCATTCGGATGTCCGGATTTCTGACTATGCCGAAAAATTGATTATTAACAAGAGATAAAATCCCATCTTCCAATGGATGATTTATCTTAAGCACTGATTTCGTCTGCTCGGATGTCCTTAATCGGACAATCCGGAAAATCGACATATAACACGGACTTCGTCCGGCTGATGTCCTTACTTGACTATCCCAAAAATCGATTATTAACAAGAGATAAAACCCCATCGTCCGATGGATGATTTATCTTAAGCACACGGACTTCGTCTGCTCGGATGTCCTTCCGGACCATCCCGATTTCACCACCAACAAAAGTGTTCCTTTCCTACGCCACCCACGCTTAATCTCGCCATACAAATACCAAAAGGACGATAAAACGCATTTGACTAAACACCTTTTTTCTTCTTATGAGGGATGATTGAACGAAAAACAAAAATGTTCTCCCATTTTAAATCAGGTTCCACAACTATCTTTTTACAAAGATACTTGGAAACTAGGGAGACATATGTTGATAATGAAATATGTCCAACCATAGATGCCTTTGGAACGTAATCCTGGCATGCTTGGGTCGTCTAAGGTCCAAGGCCTCAAGGTCCCACCCTAAGGCCACCTTTTTGCTGACCTCCTGAGTGAAATGATGAACTAGACGCCAAAGATGAGGTTCGACCCAAACCATGGTCCGAGACCATGAGGGTCCGACCGGACGATGATCCGTATATAAGTTTCTAACCTCATAAGGAACCTGTGAACCGTGATGAGACAATATTCTAACGCCTCATTTTTTTTAGCGGTCTTGTGAGTCTTTGTCTTTAGTTTTGTAGCCTTTTTTGTTCATTTTACGCTTGTGTTTTGTTTATGTTTTGTAGAAATCTGTCTTTTTGAGTTTAATGAGAGCAAGTCGTTTAGCATGGTTTCCGCCGCCGCTTAGATTTTACGTAGCCTGCATTGAAACTTCAGGAAGGTTTCGCCATGGGTAGATTTAGCGAGTGATCATCTTCAGAATTTAAAG
This sequence comes from Plantago major, assembly GCA_026545765.1. Classification (NCBI taxonomy): domain Eukaryota; kingdom Viridiplantae; phylum Streptophyta; class Magnoliopsida; order Lamiales; family Plantaginaceae; genus Plantago; species Plantago major. The sequence goes on along the minus strand of JAIFAC010000161.1, from coordinate 124 downwards.
ACTTGTCAAGGCGAATCGGTCCATGAGAAGGAATTTTTAATGAGCTCCTGCTTTGAAGATTGAAGCTCGCCATGCAAAGGACCTGGTCTGCCGCCAAGTAGATTATGCGTAGCCGGATATATAT
>JAIFAC010000160.1:0-159079 GCA_026545765.1 Plantago major | reverse complement strand
GAAAAGGATCGATGAAGAAGAACTACAAGCTTTCATCATCGATGATGAATCGGACATGATTATCTTTGGAAAATTGAAGCAGATAGAAAGTTTTCTGCTTAGTTAAGAAAATGGAAGAAGGGATGAATGCAAGTAATTTGTCAGGTCTCAAAATGTGTTCTATGGTTGCATTATATAGACAAAGTTGAGATGTGTGACTCATTTATTAGTCATAATGAAGTCACAATGCATCGATTTCATTAATCAAGATAAGATGTCCCAGATATGTGACTCATTTCTTAGTCATAGCCGAGTCATAATGCATCGATTTCTCATTAATCAAGATAAGATGTCCAGATGTATGACTCATTTCGGCTAAAGCAAAGATAAGATGTCCGATAAAGCAAAAAATAAGATGCCCGATAAAGCAAGGATAAATCACAAGACTTACTTTCTTCCAGTAATTCAAATAATTCAAACTCAAATTCATATTCACATTCACAAAACCATCTAAGAATGTTTAAATACCGAAACCTAACTTGGTCGGAAAGGAAACTTAATACAAAACGAATTCTAACAACTATTAAAAATTACAAAAGTGCCCAAACTTATAAAATGCAATTTTAACCTCCAAACGATCTTCGGCGAATCCATCGTACATCACGGCAAAGCCATGTTTTTACTCGTAACACCGCTTCGCATGGAAACACTAAGCTTTCATCGAATCACACTTCATTTTCACATCAAAAGCACACCGATTTTATTACAACTACACTGAAGAGTAAAATACAAACAAGCCACACTGGAAGTAAAAACAAACAAGCAAACTAAAACAAGCAAACCGAAACAAGCAAACTAAAACAAGCAAACCAAACAAGCAACCTAAAACAAGCTCTCAACTTCACCATTACCGATGGAAACAATTCTTCATAGCAGCATCACAAACTCCCTATGTCAAGTCATTGGTTAGCATAGTTCCCCATAAGTGTCATCCATGTCCATCTTCTTCTCCTTCATCCCACGTTTTCCTTTCGCAAACTCATTGCCTTCCAACTCAAGGTATCGGGGATAACTTTCATTAAAGTTAACCCATCCTCGCTCAGCATCCATCGAGGAGTTGCTTAACTACCACCTCTAGCCATCTTCTTTGCCAATGCACTCCATAGGACGCTTGCTAGGCGTGACATCGACATCGCCTCACCGGGCGCTGCTCCCACTACTAGCACTCACCGCCGATTCCATCGGTTGGTCATCATCAACTAGAACCTCAACCCTGAGTTGTGCGCCTTCGTATGTTTCCTCCAAGTTCATCCTCGCTTCCCACTGGGTAATCGCTTCACGGCATCCCACCGCTTGAATAGGTTGAATCCGGCTACAACCGGACTTCTCTTCAGAATTCCGGTCGCTTTATACATATCGTTTCATTGTAGCCAATTCGATCGCCGACAACCCTAGTAGCACGATCCACACAAATCACCCACCAATTAATGTCATCTCTCATCCGCTTAAATCGAGACGGCGTGAATCATGACCGCTTTTTCCAAACCGACATCCTCCCATCTCTCCGCACATCCTCGAACTTCTCTCGACTTTCAACAAACTTGCATACCTTCCGATTCGTGCTAATGATCGGATTTGCTAACGGCCATGTAACAAGAGATGAGAACCAAGTCCTCATTCAGGTTGTAGGTGAGCCACGCCCTTCGCTTTTATCGTCGCCCTTCCTTCCGTGTTCGCTTTCCTTTCCCACGCCCGGATCGGTTGAATTTCAGTGCTTCAGAACAACTTCCTATGCTTATAAAACATTGGTGTTTGTGAGATTGAGAATGGTAATTGAGTGTAGGGTCTTCGCATGAAGCCAACAAAGGGCTAACAAAGCTCTTGGGTGGAGAGGTGTTTTGTTGCTTTTTCATGCACGCTCAGAAGTTTGTGTGTTTTCTTACATCCACCTCAGAGTTTCGAGAAACAAGTTTCCGGCCCATGTCGCCGGAAAATTGAAGTGGAGATGGTCAGTGTTTTGGAGTGAAGAGAGTGTTTTAAGTTTAATTAAGAGAGAAAGAGGAGTTGGAGATGGATGATCCAAATATAGTCAAGACTCGATCTCATTTTATAGATCTCAAAAATAAAGTCGGTGATTTTTATTTATTTTTGCATTTTATTTTGAAAGTTATAACCGCTTAAAATTTAAACTAATTTTCAAAAAAATAAAAGGAGTGACACATGGCAAAGAACCTATCGGGTCGCTAATTTAAACTCACCCGCCACTATGTGACGAAGGCCGACGCGCCAAAGAATATTGTCACAGAGCCGTGGACGAAATGCAATGCAAATTGCCTTAGCATTAGAGTATAAATTAGATGAGCTTATTAGAGGATTACACAATCACTTTTACATGAATGCCTAGTTGATACCATAAGTTGATTTGAGCTAAGCTTAAAGAAAGAAGTAGAACATTGAACTTGAAAAATCAGTTAAAAAATATGCGAGGCCTTAGAGGAAAATCACGAGCCGGTCCATGTATATTATCCGAGTAAATAAGTCCAGCACTACCATGTGGTAAGACTTTACTATACTTTTTTTTGAAACGGCAAAAATTTTATAGATAAAACTTAAAGTGTTTACAAGAGCATAAGAAATGCTTAAATGAAGAAAACATTACAACTCAAAACCACATCGATCTCATACTAACAATATAATCTCAACCAATTACAAAACCATCACATTAACTCTAAACCATCCAAGGAGAAGCTCATGTCGTGCCCCATCACAAGGTGAAAGGCGATCTCCAAAATGCATTCCAATATGAATAACAATGTGGGTTGTCAACGGAACCATTAGCATCCTTGACTTCATCCCATCGACATCACAAGAGTAGCAAGTACCAAAGCATCAACGGAGCCATTAATATCCCGATTCCAACAATCAATTCCAAGATAATTCACAGGGCTTCAAAAAGTCGAATCCAATTCATTAAAACCATCAATTCCTTAAACCACAAATCCTTCACTCCCCATCAAAAATCGGAGGTCTCAAGGTGCTAAAGGATTTCAAGAAAACAAAAGGCAAGAAATTTAAGAGATGGTCATGAAATACGAAACAATGAGCACTACTAGCCAACACCCCTACACCCTATGCCTACAAGGAGAAGTAGAAGAAATTTACAAGGTCACGATTCACAGAGCGCAAATCATATTATCCACCCCCCTATACCTAATGTTCACAAAAAAATCCAAAAGCAAGGAAAACACACCCCTACACCCAAAGTTCCCAAGAGAACAAGGGGCAAGAAGTTTAAGAGATGGTCATAGAATACGAAGCATTGAGCAATACTAGTCACGCCCTACACCCTATGCCACGAGGAGACAAGTAAGCAACTTAAGACGTGTTCACGACTCAACGAAAGAAACCATATTATCCATCCCCTACACCCAATGTTCAAGACAACAATTGGCAAGAAATTTAAGATGTGTCTCCGTTCCCCAAAGTGTAACACCACAACATGACACCTCGAGATATTTAAAACTAAATCACATCGGTTTAGCCTCGAGGTGCAACTTAGTTATCAATACTCCTTCGAGTACCAACAACCAAGTCCCTTACCCTTTAGTGTATGAAAATCAAAACCAACCATTCTGAACTCACAAAAATGGAAGCCAACGCTTGTTCCTGCAGTCAAAACAAGTATTCCTTCTTGCCAGATTGTCAGAAATTAACTTGAAATTCAATATGATCAAGATCCATTTATTGCAACAAGAGGTGATTGAGATGACTGCATCAAACGGAAGGAACTCGGACCAAACTTCACACGCTTCCATTTGACTAACACCTTCTAGTACCCTATATGATATCATCACACCACCACAATTGCTCACTTTCAAAAGTCACCAAAGACCATCATTTCCAATGATAATCGGCTCAGACGGAATCATGACATGTCCCCACCACCACATTTCATCACGCTGCAGCTTTCTTTTGGTCTCGCCGCCTGTTCAAAATTTCAGCCTCAACATGGTCAATTGGTCACTGCGCTTCAGACAACATTTATTTTTAGCTCCTCTGCAGTGTCACATAGCCTCTGTCGGTCCCACAAAACCAAGACAGTAACTGCAGCATCTAAAAACACCTTGAAGTCTCCAACAGCTGAGAAGACTGTATCGGACTTATTCATCGCAAATACATTTCGAAGACCTAGCGGAATATGATCACGGCCCATCACATGTAGTAAATCATACACGAAATTAATTGTTGCTACATTCACTCACCCTGCAGGGGTAATTAATTAATACTACATGGTGGAAAGCACAGATTCACATGACTAACAATGTACAGAAAAGCAATTATTCAAACTTGTCCCTCACAAGGCTAGCATACTATTTGCCTTCATATTTATCAGTTTAACAGGTAACTTGAGCAGATAAAATAGGGCAAGAAAATCTCCAGCACATGTCCATGTCAAGCAAGACGTTCTTGCCTAGTCTTTTCTCCATTTAGATCTGGTCTGTAGAGAACCTCAAGCCTTCATAAATCGACTTTCTTTTATATATATAGTAAAAAACGAAAATGAGAAAATTTAGTCACTATAAAAAACATAATAACTCAGGCATTCTAAACTAGTGGCAACTAAAGAGACTAAATTTTAATCTGATTATCCGCAAATGATAATAATAAATTCAAGTACACATGTATTTTACCTAATATACAAAGACAACATAGAAAAAGAAAACAAATCTTCATGAGAGTGAAGTATCATAGAGGTTACCAAGACCATGTATTTGTAATTTTCTTTCACTAAACTACAAGAGCCCAAGACGGTTAGAGATAGCTCACCAAAAGAAGTTGCATTGAAGGTAGCTAAAATGATAATAATATCCATGTCACAACACTAACTTGCAAACAAGAAAAAAGTGATGTAAAAAGCCATGCTGATTAGTTTGAGAAAACAAAACATAAGAAATGATTAGGGATTTGGAGGATAAAAATAGTTGAAGAAGAGATTATCTACCTCCGACCACAATGGAGTAGACTGTGGACCTGCCGGATGAAAGACCAAATCGGCGAGAGTTCAGAGAAAAGAGATTTGAAAAAAAAAAAAAAATTGCGTGAATGCAGTGATTTCTCTGATCGATTACAAGGTCCAATCGAAGAGAAGAGAAAGAGTAAAGGATACGGTGTGAGTTCCGATTGAATGACAAATTGACAATTTCGACTCAATCGTACGACATGACGTCAACGAGACAGTCAATCGACATCACCATTCACCATGCCACCTCATTAAAATGGTCAAATAATGTAAAATTAAATTAAAAAATAAAAATTAAATTTAAAAAAAAGAAAAATTAAATTTCATAATTTGAAATTAAAAAAAAAGAAACATAAATAAAATTTATAATTAATTAAAAAACGAAAAGAAGGAGAAAATAAAGGGTGGGAGATTTCCCTCCAAGAAAACACGTGCCCCTCTTATATTACTCACCTATTTTTACTCCTCTTTCTCAAGAACAAACCCTAATATGTCCAATTGACCTGAAATTCGGCCCTAATTTCTCCAATTCGCCCAGATTCTTCAATCCCATGTCGAAGTTCTTCAAAGAACTCAGATGGAATACGCCATATGGAACACCCAACACGTAGATATTGTCACCGTGGGCACTTTCTAAAAGGCTTACTTCATGGACGGATGTAAATCCTGTCAAGATGGGTCCAATGCTTAATAAGGTAATTGCTTAATTTTCCGCTTAGTTTCTTGATTTATTCCGCTTTGATCCCCAATTTGTTGTTTAGTTGGTGTTTTGTGAACAAAATTCAAATTGTCGGAGGATAATACAAGAATGAAGATCAATCAAGCAAAAATCAAGGCTATGATGGAGGAAAACAGAAGATGAAGATGTGAAAATTGTGGTTATTATCGTGTAATTCGCTTCAGGTGGATTGTTATGTTGAAGTAGCTAGTTCGATTGTTAATGTGATTGATGTTAGGTATTTTCCGTCATTTTCGATACGGACATTGAGTTCATTTTGGTTGTTTGATTTTCTATGTTAATGAAGTTCCAAGATTTATATTGGTTGTTTTGAGATCGAGTTGTGGCTTATATTTGTATTGAATACAACTAAACAACAAAGTTTGGATAGAATTAATCAACCAAACTGGGAGAACAATGATTCATCCAAAATTACACCAAAACTGAACTAGAACTAGAACTAACTGCAAAACTGTAACAGACAAAACTGTAACAAAACTTGGAAAACTGTAAGAGAAAATGGGAACTGTAACAGAATTGGAGCAAAGGAGAACATATCAGACATAAAATGAGTACATAAGTCTTAGAAATTCAATCCAAAAGATAATCCATTACATGACATAGTACTGATAATCAATTCATCCAAAATGCTAATGATAATCCATCACCTTAACTGTTTTTTAATTAATTATAAATTTTATTTATGTTTTTTTTTTAATTTCAAATTATGAAATTTAATTTTTTTTTTGAAATTTAATTTTTATTTTTTAATTTAATTTTACATTATTTGACCATTTTAATGAGGTGGCATGGTGATGGTCGATTTGACTGGACGCTGCCATGTCGATTTGGAGTCAAAATTGTCAATTTGTCCTTCGTAGCCATGACCAAGAAACAACGGGACTAAATGTCATGTGGTGGATAAACGATGCACTTCAGGCGCCTATATGGCCTATTCGGCAGATCATCGGTGCCATTCTCCTGCTCGACCGCCCTCCGCCATTGCCTAAGGAGGAGAGGAGGATGTGCATTTTAATTACCTAGGGTGTGATTGGTAGGAAAACGCGTGCATTTTAAGTCAACCGTTATTTTTACACGCTGCTTTAGGCCCTTGCAAAATTGAGTGGTTTTCACCCGCCGATCGATCGTAGGAAATCTGTGTAAAAGTCGTGTGTTTCAGAAACCCCGATTGGTACAGAACTTTGTTTTACACGTTAGTCTGTATTTGTAGTTGTAGGCCATGCGAAAGGACAAATTCACCCTTACTTTTGCACGCACATTTCTCACTGCTTAGTAGTGTTACAAGAATACATGTAAAAAAGATGTTTCCCTTTCCCTCCAAATTTGATTTTATTTTTAAAAATCCCTCCAAACTTTATTACTAATTGTCATCCTCTTAACAACTTACAACCAATTAAAGTACCTTGTTTCGCTTTTTTTTTTTTGGTTTTTTATTTTGAAACGTCTAAAACATATAGAACTTCAATGTTTACAAGAGTATAAAGAATGCTTGGAAAACAAAATACGCTTACGACCACGGACACCTGGTTGTTATTCCATCATAGATCCATCAACAATTCCGATTTTTTTTTTTTTTTTTTGCTCTTGGCCAATTTTTAGCAAATTTCAACTTGTCCTCTAGGATTTTCCAGTCTGATCTTTATTGGTCACCCAACCTCACTTGAATTGATTTTGGCAGAACTATCACCTTCTTGACAAAATCAAGTAAAGGGCTTGCTCGTATTTTGTTTTTTTGTTGTTTTGTTATTGCAACCGAACTATTAAGATAGTTGGAATTAATTTAATCACCATAAAAAAAAAAAATTAGTATAATTGTCGGAAGAAACGCTATATCTTTATAACTAACTTGCTTGAATTCTTTATTACTAGTTTTGCCATTGTGGGTAAATTATTTGAATTGTCATTGTGAAATTCCAAAAGGTGAATTCAAAGTGTAATATAGCAACGAACACCCCTTTCATTAAATAGAAATAGACTACTTGAACACTTACATCATTAGTAGACAACTAAAGAGCACGACTAGAAGATAATAAGATCCCTTACTCTACTTCTATAACGGGTTAGACAAAAACCCGATGTTGTAGACATATTTTGAATTAGAAAACATAATTTGCAAGCTCTTTAGTAAGCATTCGAGTCGATCGTCAATCGGTGGTCCCTTCTTGATGCGCTTGGACTTTTCCTCGACCGCTTTACTAGAACTCCCTACTACTTCCCGCTCGGGTCATGTTGATTCAATTAGACACATTGAAAATCAATTGTCATTTGGAAACATGCATCAACAATTGTTAATTTGACATTTTAGAAAATTGGGACAACATACTTTTAATGCACTAATTTGAAATTGAATATGTGAAGATGCATAGCATATTTAATTCAAAACTTTGGAACTTTTGTCATTTATCAAAACTAAGTACTCAAGCATTGTCAATTCACATTTGAAACATACAAAATCAAAGATAGTCAACATACTTGTAATCGGATTGACATTCAAACACACTTTATCAATAATTTTGGTTACACTAACCTAATGGACTAAGCATTAAGGTCCAAGTTATAACACCTCTTTAGTGATTGTATAACACATCTAACATTAAGCCTCTACTTATTTAGTGGTAGATTTCAAGACAGAGTACTGTACTAGTAACACAAATCACAATACAATACTAAACAATGAATTGTTGATGTTTTACTTTGATAACACCATTAGCATCATAATGAGCACATTTAGAGGCAAACTTTAAGTTATCACGCGGTTTAACTTCAACATCCCATTAACATTTTCCTAACAAATAACTTAAAGATCGTGATATTTTGAACTAAAATTACAAAATTAATCCACGGATGAATGTAAAGAATAAACCTTTCCAGTGACCTCCTTCACAAGCAAAACCTCGTCCGAATCGAGGTAGCATCCTTCATCGTTGGTGCATCTCTGTTCTTAATCTTCACTGGATTCTGACCATGTGTCCGCAGGTTGGGGGCACCTTTCCCGACCAAGAATTGTCGAGTAACCATAGTGTTTTTTACCATGTAAGTGTGGATATTCCATTGCTTTCCCAAGCCTTCTTATGTAGGTTGCCTGAACTTTTTTTGGGATTCATGCGATACCTTCATGGCCGCCACGCCACGCTTAACCATAGGTTGTATGTGCCGATCGTAATACCAAGTTAAAGCCACCAACATTCCAAACCATATTACCATGAATGCCCTTAATTTAGCTCGAATCACCAACACCAAGGTTATAATAATAGTTTGGGATTTTCAAAAATTATCATAGAATTTAACATACCGATCTGCATTAAAGTGCACAAATCAAAGCCAAATAGAACAATGAACAATAATTCGACAAAAACAGAAAAATGTTAAAAAAAACAAACATTCTCTTTCATAATTAAATGCTAAGAACCATCAATGCAAGACCACACCTGGAAAAAGATTAAATACTACTTGTATTTCGACAACTTTAATACCTAGGGAACACTAACTAAATCTCAAGCAACTAGAACAATAAATGTAACGAACAGAGCAATTACAATTTCAAATATATAGTTGAGAGACACACATTAAATTCGAGGGGCCACCATAAATTAAGAGAATGGAGCATAAAAAACCGGAATACTGAGTAGAAGAAACATATACCTTTCACTCAAAGCATTTCTCCACGAGTTGCTCATGGCCTAATGTACCGCTACTAAAGCCCCGTGAAGAAACACAAGTTCAATTATTCGAGTCACATGGAAGATTTCAAGGAAGAATCAAAGAATCAAAGGAATAAGAATTACTGGCGATTATGTAGAACAGAGAAGAAGAATTAGGGTTTCCTCCTTCAATGGAATAGAGAAGAAATGAAGAATGGAGGGAAAATGTGAAGGGAAATTCAGATTTATCATCTCAATTTAGGGTTTGGAGGGTACAATGGGATTTTCATGTTCAATTTGAGGGGTATAAATGACATTTCGCGTGGCCTCTATTTGTGTTTCAAAACCCCTCTATAGATGCGTTTCAAAACCCCTCAATTTTCGAGGGGTTTCGAAATGCATCTATAGAGGGGTTACAAACCCCGGCCCTCATCCGAACGCGGGCTTTACAAATACAAAACGCAAACACGAAAACACTACCAATCAATGCAAAATGGCCGGTCAACCCCTCAAAACACACAACTTACTCCTACCAATCACACCCCTAGTATGTGAAACTGATTAATGAATTTGGGTTTTGGGAAAATATGGGAATTATTCCACCAGACCCCTTATTATTATTATTATTATTATTATTATTATTATTATTATTATTATTATTATTATTATTATTATGTATCCCAAATTAAATGTCCCTATATCTAATTTAAATACATGGAAGGACATGTGTGACTTAATTAATCTGGAAAAAATAAATATATTTTTTAATATTTTAATTTAGACCGTACACGTGTCTTACTCTTATTTAACCTTAGAAAAATAAATGAAAAATCTAAAACAAATAAATAAAAGGAAAAGAATAAAATCAAATGAAAAAGAAAGATTTAAATTAAGGATGTGTTTGGCTCCAATATGAGTTTTGGATTGGTTTGTAATTTATGTACAATTGTATGAAATAATATGTTATTCTTTAAATATCAGGGACCACGATGTTATTAAGAAATTTATTAGGGGGCAAATGTAATTCACCCTTTTAATTAATTACATGCATGATTTTATTGATATTATTCAATAATGTATATACAGTTATACTGTATTTTAGAACTCTAAAACTACAATTTGATTGTATCTCTGTCTATGTAAAATACATTCAACCTAGATAGCCTATATAATTGAAATGTAAATATACAAGATCATCGTATTATTGAAATGTGAATACACATTTTCACGTATTATTGAAATGTAAATATCGCTCGATCAGACATTGTCGAATGGAAACATTACGATAATAAAACGATTAAAATCTGAAAAATTAAGATATATCTATATACTTAAATTGAAAATTTAAATAAACATTAGGAATTATAAATGCAGAATAATATTAAAGACAAAAAATTGAATTAAGTTATTTTGGAACAATTTAGGAGCATAATAGTACATTCAAGTGGAGTGTAAAGGTAAGAGGTCCTTTTTTTTATTTCAATTAGCTTTATGGGGTCTTGATTGGTAATTTTAGGGTAAAAGGGGTTTGTGGCAAGAACTTTCCCTTCTTTATGGCATTGCATCAAGACTTGAAAAGGATTTTGGTTTGGCCAGAGGAGTGTAGCCCATTTTTTACTTTTTGGGCCTAGTTGATTCTGCATGGGAGATGACTTTTTCAACTTATAAGTTCAAGACTTTTTTGGCGAATGAGATGGTGCCACTTGGTTCTTGGCTTTGATCTGAGATTATGGTGTTGGTGTAGGTAATATTCCGGAATTACCCTTGCCAGAGTTCGTCACTTTTTTGTTGAGGGCCAATTTGACATAAGGTACTCATCTATTTTAATTTTAAAAAAAAAATACTCAACTTTATTTTTATCATGAACGAGTACTCAACTATTAATTTTCTATCACATAAGGTACTCATCTATTTTAATTGTATCACATAAGATACACAACTTTATTTTTATCATGAACGAGTACTCAATTATTAATTTTCTATCACATAAGGTACTCATCTATTTTATTTGTATCACAAAAGATACTCAACTTTATCTTTATCATAAATGAGTACTCAGCTATTATTATTCTATCACAAAAGGTACTAAGGTGGATTTTTGCTAAAATGTGATGAGTTATGCTACGACCTAATTAGAAAATTGTGATCTCTAGTATTTACCTAGTTTTTTAGGTGAAGTTGCAAATAAACAAAGAAAAATTGAAAGTGCGATTTATCGCACTTGTTTTATTAATTCGCCTTTCTTCGCTTATTAACCGGCTCGACAATCAGAAGTTGTTTTCTATGGATATTTTGTAGAAAATATCAAGTCGGCTTGAACATTGTTTGATGGACTTAGCTTGGCTAGTTTGGGCCTCAAGGAAAAAGCAGGAACAATTAAAAGGAAGGAGCTGGTCGATGTCTTTGGGAATAAGGAAAGAGTTTGTGTTGTTTTGGACACAAGGAAAGAATTTGAAGCAAGAAGGAAACAAGATTTGTGAAGATAAAACTTAAGGAAAGTTTCCTTCTGACATAACGCAAGAAGCTGGCAAAAGATATTCAGCGGTTCTTCTTTTGCTGATCGAAGCGCTCAAGCATAAATAGAAGAAGAACGTTTGCAAGAAGACTACGCCTTTGATCATCATCGATTCATATTATTGAGATTTAGGTTTTCTTGATTTACTAGACATTGATTTCGATTTCTCTTGTGAATAGTCTCTAAGGATTGAGATTTACTTTAGTGGAGTCGAACTAGAATAGGTTTTGTCTATCCGTCTAGGTCAGTGTTTGCGCTTAATCAATCGTTTTGTGATTGGTTAAACGTAGTTTTTATAATTCTACTTTTCTTGATAGTGGAAATTTAGTCTACGGCACGGTCACTATATTTTATATATACTGGCTAGAATTTATCTGTGGTGTTCAGTATTTTTATCCGCTACAAACGCTTCTATTCACATCGCTCACTCTAATGTAATGAGCAAGGTGTGAAAAGTCATAGTCTTTACCTTCACTCTAAATCAAAAGTCTCTGAGCCTGATATCAGTAGTGATGAATCTGATGAGATGACGAATGAGTTGTTTTCTAAAGAGTTCAACACTCTCCTTAAAAAATTCAACAGAACCTATTTTATGGTTAACCCAAGAAGTAGCTCTCAAAGTACTCCTAAGACTGCTGATAAGTTCAAGAAATCCATTGAACTCCCTGCTTTTGATCCCAAAAAATAGAAAAGGTTATGTGTTTGAATGTCTAGGTTGGGGTCACTTTCAAAGTGAATGTGCTAACACTCTTCAAAGAAGGAAAAATTTGTTGGTAAACTACGTAAAATCAAGTTGCATCTATGTCCTCCTGCTCGGATGATGTTGGAAATCAATGTTAGGTCAATAGTGACAACTCAACATTGACACGTATGATCTATTTCGATTATGGTGATTCCTAATCGTGAAAAGATGATGATAATGAAGTCTCAAACAGTGAAGGATTAGTTTCTACTAACTATAAATGTTTGCATGGTTCAGTTGATTTATCTGTTTTGAAGAAGAGTTTACACCGGAACAAATGGTGGAGGAAGTGAAACTCATGTATGAAACTCTCGTAAAAGAATGGAAGAAAATCAAGAAACTGTCAAAGTATCTTGAAAAGGAGAATTAAAGCTCGAAAGAAACCACAGTGAAACTTGAAGTGGCTTTGACTAGGAAAGACTCTGAGTTTGAAAAGATAACCTCTGAACTAGATAGTGCTGGACAAATCATTGCTAAATGGAACTCTGCTACTGCTAAACTTGATGAGGTTCTTGATATGGGTAATGAAGGAACTGCTGATTTGGGTTACAATGGTTCTTCTGACTCTTCTTTTGATGTTTTTGCTAATAAACTGACACTGAGTCTGCAAAAGAAAACGTTAAACCTCTTTCTGAATTAATCAATGCTCCAACTTTTGTCAAAGAAAAGGGTATTTTGAATGAATAAACAAGGAAAACTTATGTGTGTCAATACTGCTTTAAAACTGGACACAAGAAACATTACTGCTTTCTGTATCATAAAGCTTTGAGAAAAAGTAAGAAAGGTGAAACATCTAGTGTTGAGGTCAATGTTGAGTCAACTTAGAATTCAACAGTGTCAGTTTCAGAGGCAAAAACATCGGGTGCTCTAGTTCAGAAAGCTAAATCCAGAGGAACTGTCAAAAACCCTAAAGAAAAGTCAAAGAAAGTTTGGGCTCCTAAACAAAAGATAGTTTGCAATGTTGTTTTCTCTGTTGCTTCGTCTAACACTGCAGGAAAATGGTACTTTGATAGTGGGTGTTCAAGACACATGACTGGGACTAAAGACTACCTTACTGACTTTGTTCCTCACCACACTAGTACGGTAACATATGGTGGAAGGTTTAACTGCTAATCTTGGAAAGGGTGTGTTAAACATTGATGGTCTTCCACCTTTGAAAAATGTACTCTTGGTAGAAGGTTTAACTGCTAATCTTATAAGTGTCAGTCATTTGTGTGATGATGATTTGAAAATCAAATTTAACAAGCATTTTTGTAAAGTGTTTACTCGCAAAGAGAAAATCTGTGTCATGACAGGTATCAAGTCAACAAATAATTGCTACGTGGTGGTTGATCCCCATAAATGCAATATTGCAAAAGAAGATGATATTGAGCTTGACTTGACTAATCTTTCCATGGTAGATCAGTTTGTGCAAACTATGACAGGTACTCTTGAGATGGGCATGATAGGCGAACTCAGTCACTTTCTTGGTTTCCAGATTCAGCAACAAAGCAATGGCCTTTTTCTATATCAAGATAAATATGCCAAAGATCTAATCGAAAGTTTTTGTCTAGAAAATTCTAGGCCCTGCAGATGTTGGAGACAATGCTTACCCAACATTGTACATATCAATGATTGGAAGCCTTCTGTACTTATCAGCCAGCAGACCTGATATCATGTTTTCAGTGTATGTGTGCGCCAGGTGTCATTTCCAACCTAAAATTCCACACTTGACTGATGTTAAAAGAACACTCATATATATATCAGGAACTGTTAATCTTGGATTACTGTATGCATGTGATACAAACACTAATCTAGTGGGATTTAGTGATTCTGATTGGGCTGGTGATCAAGATGATAGAAAATCTACTAGCAGAGGTTACTTTTATCTTGGTTCTAATTTAGTGTCTTGGTATAGCAAGAAAGAATCGTTTCACTCTCAACCGAATCAATATGTAGCAGCTGGGAGTTATGTGACTCAACTGGTATGGTTGAAAAATATGCTGGATGACTAAGGTCTTCAAAGTGATACCGTGTTGATGTTCTGTGATAACATTAGTGCCATAAATATTTCTAAAAACCCTGTTCAGCACTCACGCACGTAACACATAGACATTATGCATCATTTTCTTAGGGACTTGGTCAATTTGCAAGTAATTGATATAGAACACATAGATACAACCAATCAACTTGAAGATATCTTTACCAAGCCATTGGATAGTGAGAGATTCTTCAGTCTTAGGAGATCTCTTAGTGCAGGTTTCTCTGTGATTTTCGTTGAAACCAATGTTGACTAAACATCACAGTCAACATTGCCAGTCAGAAAAAGTGATGTAATTTTGTCCTGCTTCTTTGTTCTATTATTGTGCTTCTGTGCTTGTCTCTGGTTGTGGCTGCTTTACGACTCAAAAAAGGGGTTCTTTGGATTTGAAAGACTGCTTCAAACCAAGGTTTAAAGGTCTCTAGTTTGGGGTGTGTTTCTTTTCATATAAAAACCCATTTGTGTTGATTTTGGTTTCTTTTGCTATTCGTAACCTTATTTCACACTTGGTTGTTACTTCTCCTCCTCAACAATACAAAAAAAAAAAAAGACTCGAAGTGTTCCATCGAGGGTCGTGGTCATTAGTCCAAATACTACGTACCTATATACCGGCGTGGCAACTGCAGCCATATGTCTGTGAGGGTTGATGGCTAGTACTGTAAACCGATACGCACAAAAGTGCCGCCTTTGGTAATTCCATTGGTTCACTTGCAAAATTGAGTACCAAATTGCACAATGTCGCCATTGAGTTTTTCTTTATGCTATGAGACGTGTGTTTACCTTACTCCGCATAAGCTTAGGCTTTGGACGGGATTCATACGTGTTCCAATTATTTGACATGGTTCACTGTCTCATGGTCATCCCAACTCAAAAATTTTAAATCGCAAATTTGGAGGAGGTGTTAACTTTCGAGGGTGTTTCTTTGGCATTCTCTTCTCTTTCTTTTACCTCAAAGATTAGTTGTTAAGTCGATCTTCACTCTCTTTACTTGGTTTCCTGGTTAGCTTACAATAAGAGTGGTCTGATTTCCAATGTTGCCACCAATGATGAGTCAACATTCACACTACAAGTCTAAATATGGAGGAAGGTTTTTCTTAGTACTCTACATAAAATTACTTTTGGGACTAAGGATTCAACCTCAATAGCGGGACCAAAACCCATACTACCTCCGATAAACTCAAAATCCATAACCCCAATTGCTACAGGAATATCATTTAGTCGACCTATGCCTGTTTGAACAGCCATATGGAAATCATTCCAAGTGTAACATAACAAGAAAGTTCTGTTTTAGGGACGGAAATTAGGGACGGATAAAATCTGTCCCTAATTTAGGGACGAATCGGCATTTTTAGGGACGGATTAGGGACGGATAGGCCTATCCGTCCCTAATCTGCCTTAGGGACGGATTATATAAACCGCCCCTAATCTGCCCTTGATTAGGGACGGATTATATACACCGTCCCTAATCCGTCCTTAATTAGGGACAGATTTTTTATCCGTCCCTAAATCTGTTGACCAGAAAAAAAAAAAACATTTTTAGGGACGGATATCTATCCGTCCCTAAACTTAGAGACGGTCTTAGGGACGGATATCTATCCGTCCCTAAAAACGATTACACATTACAGAATACGGGCAGAATCCCTCATTTCCTCATTCCTTCTACTTTCTTCCTTTCTTCTCCAAATTCGCCCCAAACATTTTCCGCCAAATCTTTATTCCGCTAATCTTGGTCTCGTTTCAAGCTCGCCGGACAAGGAGCTGATTGTGCATCAATTTCAACTTTCATCCGCTATTTTTCCGAAATTGAAGGTATTTTGGCTAAAACCCTTACTTTTTAAAATTTGGGAATTTTATGAATTTCGACTAGTTTGATCAATTGGATTGTTATAGGAAGTATGTAGTAGATAATTTAGCTTATATTACGTATTGGGTTAGCTTAATTTGAGGTGTGAAATTGATATATTTATTGTGAAATTGGATTGCTAGTATGATGTTACTATTATTGTAATTGTGTAGGGTATTTACTTAGCTATTTTCGTATACGTACTAGGATTATGAAGATTTAATTGTGTGTTTGGAGACAATTTGGTGATTTTAATATAATTTTGGAGTATTAACATAAAAACAATCAATAATATTTTCATCTACAATTTGTAATGTTAATAGATATATGGAAGTTTAACTACTAGAAAATTGAATTGTAATCGTAAAATGCATGTAATTCATTACCAATTGTTACCGTATCATAATTAAAAATGTAATTGTAATTGTAATGAAACTAAATTAGTAATGGTATAAATGTTATAACTACCAGTGGGATTGAATTGTAATAGTAAAATGCATGTAATTCATTACCAATTGTTACCGTATCATAATTAAAAATGTAATTGTAATTGTAATGAAACTAAATACGTAATTGTATAAATGTTATAAATCTAATAAATTGAGACGCAGGTTAATTGTTGAATTATGAATCCCGATCGTTCATGGATGTACCGTCTTAAAGTTAATGGCGTAATTCAATCTAGTTTTGTGGAAGGGTTGAAGCCTTCATTGCTTTTGCACTTACACGCACTACTTGTTCGAGTGGGGATGATGAAGTGCCCTTGCAATGCTAACAAATGTATGAATAGACAATTTTGCCTCCTAGAACGGTAGTCGAGCACTTGAAACGTAAGGGGTTCAGTGAGTATGAGGTATGGTGTTATCATGGTGAGGAATCAATACCGTTCATGGACTATGGGAGTATTCCTAAGCGTAAAAGAAGGAAGCAAAATGTGATGGATAGTACTCAAAATACGTCCACATCTGATGCTAATCCTGATCATGAGAGGATTGAGCAAATGGTGTATGATGTTGGGTCCAGAGTTCATGGACACCGATCGGGATGTGGAGGAGCAACCGAATTCGAGGATCGTGTGTTCTTCGACTTGTTGAATCATCAAAGAAGCCAATTTGGCGGGGTGTCAAGCAATCGAATTGTCTTTGTTGTCTCGGCTAATGAGTTGTAAGGCGAGGGTGGCCAATCAAGTGAGCTTCAATAACTACGCATAATTGTTATCGAGTGTTGCTCAACTAAACCTAGTACCCACCAACTTTTACCAAGCGAAGAAAAGATGCAGGGTCGGGGTTGCCTATGGTAACCATAGATCGTTGTCCGGATGATCTATCGGGGAGGATGTAGATCTCATCAAGTGCAAGTTTTGTGGTAAGGACCGCTATAAGCGCTATAAGGAGGGGCTTCAAAGAAACGCCAAGAAAAATCTCCCACATAAGAAAATGTGGTACTTCCCTCTAGCACCTCGTGTGAAGAGCTTACGCTCAAGTGCTTGTCGATAAAATGCGTTGGCACAAGGAGAGAGTAAGGAGGCGGATGCATGGGTATAATGGACTTCAGACGTTGGTGCCACCGATCCGTGATGAAGTCGGATGTGTTCTTGCAAATTTTAATTAAGGAGCCGATTAAGTTGTGGGAAAATGGTATCACCGCATATGATGTGTCAACGAAGAAGAACTTTACCTTGAGAGCAAAGACTATTGTGGACCGTGAGTGATTTTCCGCTTATTCAATGCTATCTGGAAGGAAAATCTGGGTTTTCATGCTTGTCCACATTGTTTGGAGGACACGATGCATTCTGATCAAGGAGAGCGGGAAAGAATCTTGGTTTGACTGTCATCGAGGTTTCTACCAAGGAACCATCCGCTTAGGAAGAACAAGACTCAATTCTTGAAAAACAAAGTAGAGATTAAAGGCCCTCCGAGACAACTTTCATCAAGTGCATGATACTTGGAGATTGATAGGTGGGTCTTATGAAAGTGATCAACTTGGGTGGGAGAAGCATAACAAGAAAATTGAGAACAAATGTGGATGGAAGAAGAGAAGCATCTTCCGGGACTTGCTTTATCGAGCGCCTTCTTATACGTCACATGTCGATTTCATGCACATTGAGAAGAATGTGTTCGAGAACCGCTTCAACACGATTTGTAACATTCCGGAAAGACAAAGGATAACGTTAAATCTAGAGCCGAGTTGGATACATGGTGTAAAAGGCCCGAGTTGACAACGCGGAATGAGAAGGGCAAGTGGCCAAGGCATGTTACACGATTGAATCAATCTAGGAACAAGTCGTTTGATTGGGTTAGGGATTGAAGTTTCACAATTATGCCTCAAAGTTGGGCGATGTGTGGATTTGAAGAAGACGAAGATGTATGGAATGAAGAGCCACGATTGTCATGTGTTTATGGAGCGGCTTCCGGTTGCATTTCGAGAATCGCTACCTAAACGTATGGATGGCTCTCACCGAGTGAGCTTATTTTTCAAGAATTTATGCTAAGGGTGGTTGATGATCAAGTGTTAGCAAACCTTGAAAGCAACATACCATTGATTCTGCAAGCTCGAGCGTATCTTCCCACCGAGCTTCTTTGATTCTATGGAACACACGGTTCACCTCCCACACGGCGAGGCTTCTTTGGACGGTTCAATATCGATGGATGTATCCATTCGAGAGGTGTGTAATATATGAAGACAATCATTCAATTCAAATGTCCGAATTTTCCAAAGTCACATTATATTACCCAAAAGTATATGCATTGTACTTGGGAAAATTGAAGAGGTATGTCAAGAACAAAGGTAGGCTCGAGGGATCGTCAATGCATAATGCGCGTAGAGGAAGTCGCAACCTTCGGCTTCCTATTACTTTGGAGACCATGTTCCCACAAAGGCATCTAGGCCGCCTCAAACGCAGTATACATTCAAGTTCAAGAGGATGATGATGATGTTATTTCGCTTAGGGTCTCGGAGACCCATGGGAAGAAAATACATCATGGCCGAATGATAGTGAAATGTTGTACCAAAGATATGTCCTCTCGAATCGCATCAAGTTGATGAATTTATGGTGAAATTTGTGGGTGAGTAGCTTTCAACTAGGGCTTCATGAATTTGAATATCTAACTACTAGTTAACTAATCATGCATACCAATCGTGTCCATAGGGAGTTCAAAGAGCGTTGTCCGGAGAAGAATCCAATATTGATGATGATGAGATTGAGTCACAACTTGAAGCGAAATTGGAAATGTAATTCCCACCTTGGTTCAAGGAGTATGTCCGAGATCCTATCAACAACATCACATCTCCTTACTTAGTAGCTCTAGCGGAGGGACCAAGTAAAGGTCTCCACATTCTCATCGTACATAGTCAATGGTCTTAGGTTCGACACGGTTGAATCTAACACGAGCAAGGCCACAAGCAATTCAGGTGTGTGTTAGTGGGCAAGATTTATCCGATTTGTATGATTTCTACGGAAAGTTGAAGTTTAATCGTCGGCTTGAATATTCGGTTTGCCTTTGAAAAGAACCTTTCGCTTGATGTCGATCGGTATGATCCTACTCCACCGGTACGAGGAAGCACGAAAAGATGAGATGGTCGACATTAACCATAGGAGGAGGTACCGTAAGCACGAACCGCTTATCTTGGCTACTCAAGCACGCCAAGTGGTATTCATTGAATATCCAAGCTCGAAACGTGACAAGGCGCATCGGGTCTGCGATACATATACGGCCCGCCTGAGTAGAGTACGTTAAGAAGGACGACTCAATTACCAACTCGTACCAAGAAGAGGTTGTTGATGAAAATGAGAAATGTTGTACATGCTCTGATGAGTACATCGAAATGCATGAAGACCAATATGTGTACTTAACCAGGCGAGGAGGACGAGGGTATGTGTATACTGGTGGTTCTTGATTACAACTTGTTACTACAACTTGTTATATATGCTTTATTAAGTGTCTATTATATATGTTTTACCTGCCAATTCATCTCGTCTTTCTTACTAACACTTGTTGTATGAATTTGCAGATGCCGAGGCATAGGAGGTCCACATACCGGCCCACCGCCATTAGTGGTACTAGTAGTGGTCTGATGCGGGTAGTTCTTGGGGTTATGACATCGGGAGTTCACAACACAGTGCTCGAGACTCCCAGCTCGAGCGTGGGACGCCACCCATGTTTGCCGACTTATCCTCCGACGGTGTCCTACACCGCTCGACACCCTTGCTAGTTGGAATGGGAAGCCGGTTTTGTTCCCGAACGGGAAGAAGTAAGTATTATGCATTTGTAGAACATAACTTCAGATAATTACTAAATGTTACATGAATATACTAATAAAGGTTGTTTCATGTCTATCTCATTTGTAACAGGCTTTGGCCACCGGGTGCCTCCGAAAATCTTGGTAAGATTATAAGACTTCGAAGGGAGAAGCCGGGTGAAGGAGGGGAGAAGTGGTCTACGCTCCCGGAGAGGATGAAGCATCATTATTTTGATGAGATGCGGGTAAGCTTAAATGTTACAAAGCTTTATCCATGTTCTTTGACTTGTTGTGCTGATTGAGTGGTATGTTAGCCACTGTCCTGGGGTGATATGTTAGTCACCATTGTGTTAGTAAATTTTAGGACAATTTGAGTGGTATGTTAGCTTGTACTTGGGTGATATGTTAGTCACCATTCTCGAACTTGTTGTCCGATTTCGTGGTATGTTAGCCACAGATTGGGTGATATGTTAGTCACCATTGTGTTAGTAAATTTTAGGACAATTTGAGTGGTATGTTAGCCACTGTAATTGAGTGATATGTTAGTCACTGTTCTTTCACACTGTGTTGATTTCGTGGTATGTTAGCCACTGTACTTGGGTGATATGTTAGTCACCATTACTGAACTTGTTGTGCTGATTTCGTGGTATGTTAGCCACTGTACTTGTGTTTACTTTAAATTCCATTTTCATTAATCTATTTGGGCTTGCTACTTATGGAAATGTTGTAGAAGTACTACTATTCTAATGCCCTCATTCCCCAACCGTGGCCTGCTTTAGACCTGTTGGGTCGAGTGTTATAAGAGGATGGTTTGCAACATGAAAGCCTCTGGGTAAAGCCACGTGGATGGGGATGATGAGTGGGCACGCTGGTGGAGTAATCGAGAGATCCTTTGGTCATGGACATGGCGGAGAAGAACAGAGCGAACCGCGACCGAGGCGCCGAGATGGTACAGTGCACCTCCGCATCATTATGGGTCGCGGGCTGTTGTTACAGACCGCCAGATGTCGGTTAGTATATATGTTATTTCTGACTTGCAATATGATTTGTACTTATGTTTTTTGCTTTCATTTCTAACAACTTTCTACTTGTTTGCATGTTCTTCAGCTCCATGCGGGAGCCCACTATCGCTTCTTCACCACTTCAAGAAGGCAAAATGAAGAATGGCATGTGGATGATCCTAGGAGCAAATTGGGGTATGTTTCTTTGTTAAGGTTCACATTTATATTTGTGTATATTATGGCTCGAGCGTATCTTCCTAAAATCAGATCTCATTTCGTATGCACTACACTATTGTAGATCGAGGTGGAGCGGATTATGGAGGAGAGGATGATCGATGGTCATGAACTCACAATGAGAGCGGACCAAATATTCTTCCAAGTTAATCCGATGGACGCTAAGGGGTCGAGTGTATGGGCTCGGCATTGGGCCCTTCATCGACACCCGCGGTAGCTTCTCCCGTGTCGCAGCAGTATACTCATCACATGAAAATTTCTACACTCAAGAGCGGTGAATGAGCCGATGAATCCTCTCAAGCAAACGATCGATCAACTTCTAGAGCAAAGAAGCTCATATCACTCGTCGGATGGATGAGATGACACAATGATGTTCGCATGAACCAACAACCACCGCCTCCTCCGGTTCTTAGATGCTCATGTACTTACGTTGTTCTAGATACATACTTTTCACACTATTCATTTTATTCGGATATTTAGTCTTTTGTTCAGATATTTTATCGAATCTCTATTTTAATTAATGCAATTTTATCACTTTCGGGTATATTATCTACGACTACATTGTAGAAACAGTGAAATGTAAAAACATAAAAATTAAAAAAATTAAAAAATAGCATTTGACGGATAAATCCGCCCTAAACCATCCTGCTGATTGGATGGATTTATCCGCCCCTAACCTTAGAGACGGATTAGGGACGGATTTATCCGTCCCCACAATGACCATTAGAGACGGATATTATCCGCCTCTAATGGTGTTTAATTAGGGGACGGATAAAATCCGTCAAGTTGTGGACGGATAATATATCCGTCCCTAACGGTTAGAGACGCCTGTTTAAGGCGGCGTCCTATCCGTCCCTAACGGATTAGGGACGATCGGGTAGTTTAGGGACGGATAAATCCGTCCCTAAACCTGATTTTTCTTGTAGTGTCAGTTCAACAGAGACTTTATATGCCTTATTTTTTGTGTTGATGTGTCTTTTCTTTCCTGTTTTGCTTGTTTTTGGGTTCGAGGGGGAGTAGATGTGTCTTGTAGTTCCATGGGTTTGCATTTGTTCCTGCTTGAAAAGTCACCATGTTGGAGTTAAGATTTTTAGTCAACCTCCCTAAGGATTGTCTAATTTTATCTGATTTCTTTGACTCGACAGATAACTGTACTACTTGCTACTTTAATCCTCAATTAACAGTTGTCTACAGTTTGTATGCTTTGATAGGTGAATCTTTCTAGCACAAACCCAACAACAACCATCATGACTTATCTTGTAAGTTGTGTAAATGACCATCCACTCTTATCCTAACACTGCCCTCCAGCTGATCCAACCTCTATTCCTGCTTCTGCTACCACCTTTTCCAGTGTTGACGATAATGTGAGTCAACATCATTTCTCCGCATTGGTACTTTTTCTGCAGGTCCTCAACAGATTACCAAAGATGTTGAAGTTTTCAAAGAACTTTATTTTCTTTCTTTCCTCACAAAAAGGGGGAGAATGTTTTGTTCAATTGAACTCTTGGTATTTTGTATTAAGGGGGAGTTGCTTGATATTATCTTTTTTTTTTCCTACTAACTACTTTGTTTTGGTTTTTGTGAAGAAAGGCAAGAGTCAAGGGGGAGATTGAAAGTGCGATTTATTGCACTTGTTTTATTAATTCGGCCTTTCTTCATTTATTAACCGGTTACAATTTTAGTTGTTTTTCTATGGATATTTTGTAGGAAATATCAAGTTGGGCTTGAACACTGTTTGATGGACTTAGCTTGGCTAGTTTGGGCCTCAAGGAAAAAGCAAGAACAATTAAAAGGAAGGAGCTGGTCGATGTCTTTGGGAATAAGGAAAGAGTTTGTGTTGTTTTGGACACAAGGAATGAATTTGAAGCAAGAAGGAAACAAGATTTGTGAAGATAAAACTCAAGGAAAGTTTCCTTCTGACATAACGCAAGAAGCTGGCAAAAGATATTCAGCGTTCTTCTTTGCTGATCGAAGCGCTCAAGCATAAATAGAAGAAGAACGTTTGCAAGAAGTCTACGCCTTTGATCATCATCGATTCATATTATTGAGATTTAGGTTTTCTTGCTTTACTAGACATTGATATCGATTTCTCTGTGAGTAGTCTCTAAGGATTGAGATTTACTTTAGTGGAGTCGAACTAGAATAGGTTTTGTTTGTCTATTCTAGGTCTAATGTTTGCAGTTTAATCAATCGTTTTGTGATTGGTTAAACGTAATTTTTGTAATTCTACTTTTCTTGATAGTGGAAATTTAGTCTACGGCACGGTCAGTATATTTTATATATACTAGCTAGAATTTATCTGTGGTGTTCAGTATTTTTATCCGCTGCAAACTGATCTGTTCGTTACTGTGTTCACTGCTGTCGTTTACTGTTGAAAACGTTGTTGACTCAATACCATAGTCAACATCGTCTGAAATTTGTCCAAAGTACCAATCCCGGATCAATAGTTCTAATTTCTAACAAAAATCAATTAAAATTCTTTAATCATCCTTCTTCCCGTTTAACCTTGGGGCTCAAGTTGAGCCGCTCAACTTCCAACAATTTTTTAATTTCAAATCTTATCATTAGCAATTGAGTAGGTTGAGATTATTATGTCACATGTGTTGGCTGCAAGCATGCAATCAAACCATCATTGTCCAATTGTTTTCATGCCTATGGTTTGTTTCAATCGAAGGAGTTTTGAATCATGAGAACCGGGTTATTCAAGTCCCGGATTAAAGGTTATGATAGACCGGTAGTGAGGGTCTTAGTGTTCCCTTTTGAGAAGTTTTTTTGCTGTGTTGTGACTTGTTACTCAGCTTTTCTGATTTCCTGATTTTCATAATGAATGAAAGATGACTTGTTGCTAACACAAAAAAAATTGTAAATTTTTCTATGGTTATCTGCAATTTGAATTTCATTACAAAAAATGGATAAATGCTAAAATGTCCATGCTCTAATTCAGTTGAGGCGCACGACACGTTATTTTCCGGGGAAGAATTCATCGGGGTACCTTTTGTGATAAAAAATTAATAGTTGAGTACTCGTTCATGACAAAAATAAAGTTGAGTATCTTATGTGATACAATTAAAATTGATGAGTACCTTATGTGAGACAAAATTAATAGTTGAGTATTCGTTCATAATAAAAACAAAATTGAGTATCTTATGTAATACAATTAAAATAGATGACTACTATAAAAAATACAATCCAATATCAATTAAAAAACTTTTAAAAATCTAACTCCGATCGAGTTACTATTCATCAATTTCAAATTTTAACTCAAGTTGAGTTTTGAATCGAATGCGAAAGACTCCGTAAGTTATTAGGAATTGCAAGGAATAATCCAGCCTCAAACTGGTATAACAAATCAGATGTAAAATAATGAAATTGAGAAGATGACCAGTAGTCAGCTAGTTCAATGGAAAGGCATTGAACTCCAGCTATATCTCTCACGAATTTCACTGTATACATAGATCAAATCAAACAACAATCGCCTTAAACTAGTAGCAACCTATAAACAGTCAGACTCATGTATAGAAACAAACAAAAGAATTAAGCCATATTTCACTAAATTCAATCAACTCTGATCCCAACCTCAGACTCTTCAAAATCTGAAACAATTTCATTGATACTTAATGGCAAACTGTTGGAGAATGTAAGACATGGCTTCACCTTTGGTACCATAACAGGCTCAGCTTCATTGTTAAGAATCTGAAACACTCTCCTCATGCAAGGCCGTTCCGAACTGTCCGGATTCGCACAGCTCAAACCCACAAGCAACAGTCTCTTCATCTCCAATTCTTCGAATTCACCCTTCATCCGTTCATCTGCAGCTAGCACAACATTCCCTTTAGAATAAAGTCTCCACACCCAGTCCACCAGGTTCACCATCCTCTGCGTTTCGCCTTCTCTTTCAATCGGCCTCCTTCCACAAGCAAGTTCAAGTATCACGACTCCATAACTGAAAACATCCGTCTTGTCAGTGGCTGTTCCGTACTGGAGATATTCAGGAGCTAGATACCCCATTGTTCCAGCAGTAAGAGTCGACACAGGGCTTTTACCGTGATCCATCAGTCTCGCCAACCCAAAATCACCTAACCTCGCATTACAGTTAACATCCAGCAGTATGTTACTAGTCTTGATATCTCTGTGAATCACTTGCTGCTCACATTCTTGATGCAAATAGGCCAAAGCTGAGGCAAGCCCAAGTGCGATATTGTATCTAAAGCTCCATTTCAGCGGATTGATACCCCCATTTTCATAGTCATGGTACAGAACATTATCTAGACTCCCATTAGGCATAAACTCGTAAACAAGCAACAGCTCGCCTTTTTCAACACACCAACCCAGAAGCTGAACTAAGTTTTTGTGCCTCAAACAAGCTATAATCGACAACTCAGCTAAAAACTCTGTTTTCCCCTCGTGGGAGTGTTTCGACCTCTTTACAGCTGCGATAGCTCCTGTCTCCACGAAATAAGCCTTGTAAACAGTGCCGAACGCCCCATGTCCCAAAATCCTGCTCGGGTGAAACCCTCTAGTAGCAGACTTCAATTCCTTGTAACCAAACTGCTTAGGCCCGGTAATAAGCACTTCCGTGCCACGTTCTATTCGGGTCCTGGCATGCCATTTCCTCACAGAAATGAAACCCAACAACACAAGCAGAACGAAAAAGAAAGCCGGGAACCCTATCCCGAGCCCTAACCCAATCCGGTGGCTCCTCGAATCAGAACCCATCACAACCTTCACAGGAGGCACAGAATCGTCAGAAACATTGTAAGGCGGATGGGTACGATTACGATTCATCCTAAGGTGACGAAACCCTAGGGTTTGAAATCCCCAATTCTGAACATGGTGAACCTCTGTGCTCCCTTCAGTAGAAGCAGAGAAACCCACAAACATAAACTCCTTAAAATACCCAGAGAGATCGATCTCGACATCCACAACCGATTCTTGCGGCTTCAAAGTCGAATAGCTCATGAAAACCTGCAGTTTCTTGTTGTCGTTTGAGTAATCAATCCAAGTAGTAACGAAATTCCCTGACTTGAGATGAATCAAAGATCGACCAAGATTGGCAGTTTTGATCGAAATCAAGCTATCAATATCCAAACCCACATGATTATCATCAGGATCATCGAAGTGCAGATCCAATTTGGTATCAAATTCAATCGCAATGAACCTGTTCTTGGTCAACTGAGAAGAGTTGACAAGGCCTAAGAAGCCTCCCGGGCTACCGAGCGTCTGGTTATCTGGTGAGAGGAAGAAAGTGAGGCCATCGCCGAAGGAAGAAGTGGGATTGATGTTTTCGATGGAGAAGGAGAATTTGGTGGAGAATGAGGCTGTGATGTTGGTCTGTGGATCGAAGAAGCGGATGGGAGTGTTGTAGATAGCTGAACCAGAGGTGGAAGACGGAACGCCTTGCTCCCGGGTTAGACCGATCACTCCGTTTCGAAGATACGAGTCTCCGAGAAGGGTCAGGTTTCGGAGTGTGAAGGAGGCGAAATCGACGTTCACATTCTGTGATGACCCAACGTTACAGCAACAACAAATGCAGCATACAAGAAGCAGTAAACAAACAAGCTGCTGAATTGGGTTCATCATGATCAAGTTTGATTGATACAAGGAGAAGAAGAAGATGATGATGATGATTAATTTGATTGAAGGAGGAAGAAAAGTTGCAGAAGAGTGTGTGTTGGTTTGAGTGGAGAAGAAGAGTGGTGGGAAGAGGGAGTTAAACGGTTAAACAAGAATGGGCGCGTGCCTGGCTTTTTCTTTTTTTCTTTTCTTTTATATTTGTGTTTCCGGGTATTACCGGATATTTGAATTAAAATGAACCGACTAACATTATAATTGTATTACAGTCGAAAACATATTAGCACCAACACTAATATTTTTAGTGTTGTTTTTTACTGTTGTCATGATTTTAGAAATTCATGTAAAATGTATATCCATGAAGTATTATGGCTAATATTGTTCAATTGAAAATTTTACCATTACGATTTGAGATTAATTCGTGGTTGCTCGATTTTGACTGTAAAAAGTCAAAACTTTACAGCTTCTACAACATGTGGGAGTAGATAATTAGATGAACTGATTATTGTTTAAACAGAATATTATATACTCCCTCCATCCCATAAAACATGTTCACTTTTTTCATTATTTTAGGCGTCCCGTTAGAGTTGTCAATTTTCATTCTTTGCCATTTTATGAATAATTATATGATTTTAATATATAATACTCCCTCCATTCCACCAATTTCTTTCCATTTTGTTTTTGCACAAATTTTAAGAAATTTGAGTAAAAAATGGGTTTATATAGATGAAGTAGTAAGTGTATAGTAAAAAGTAAGAAAGAGAATTGAAAAAGTATGAAAGAGAGATATTAAAATATTAATAATGGAGATAGTGGGTTTCCATAAAAGGAAATGGAAAGTTTTTAATGGAACGCACAAAATGAAAAAATGAAAAGAAATCTATGGAACGGATGAAGTATTATACTATTACTAAAAATTGAACAGCTTCTAAGGAACCTGAGTACATAATTAGAAACATCATTTCATCAATTCCAATATTTTGAATATGAAGTCAATAAAATTAAAAGGGAATAAAGTAAGATGTAGTAGTACTGCAAGTTTTTCAGTGGAGTATCATCATATTCATATCATATTGAGTGAGTCAGATAAGATATGAGACTTTTTCTGTATAACGGTTATATTTTTTGATCAGATTTGTTTTTTTCATTTAATAATTCTGGTTTGGAGGCTGGCTGGCTGGCTACCTGTGGAATTGAAGATGTGACTTTGGTGTTAGTGACCGAGTGTGAGGTGTCCCCCACCCCGATATATGCCGGCCGTTTATTAATAATTGCTAGCTTCCAAAATAATGAAGATGTAAATGTTTAATCCGGCTCAACGAGGTATATTGAATAAAGTATGAGAAACAGTAAATAATGTAAACGAAAGATTTTTTTATTTATGTAAGAAAGTTGAGTTTAAAACAAACCAAATGAAAATTGAGAACATTATATTTTACAATTAGAAAAAAGCGATATTTGATATACTACAAATCAATGTTTAATGGGATAGTCATATTGACTGTCCCCTTAAACATTGATTTGTAGGTATATCAGGTTACTCAAAATAAAATCGACAATACTTGTAAATAAATATTACACTAGAAAATAAAATTACAATACTTGAAAATAAAATTACAACACTCTAAAAATTTAAAGCACAAGATACGTTAATTTAAATGCAAAACAATAAACTAAAACATTACACAAATTTTCTAATTCTAATATTTTATCATTTTGACGTTTTCATGTGATATTTTATATGCAAGTGTAATCCATAAATTTTTTTTAGATATTATTAATATAACTATATAATAAACATATAAAGTTACATAAATTAAAACACTACACAAAATATAAAAATGAAGAATTAAAAGATAAGGCTACAAAAAGAAAAACCAAACAATGAAAGAAAACACGAGAATAAAAGAAAAGGAGAAAAGAAATGAAGAAAAGGATTAGAAAATAAAAAAAAACATTAAAAAACTTTTTAAAAAAAGAGCTGAAACCAGTTCCAGCTCTGGAACCTGCTGGCACGCTGCTGGAGCGTGCCAGCAGATTCCCCTCCACTGGCTCTAAGTTCGTAAGGGCAGCTATTCCAAACTATCTTATCCATGTTAACTTCTCTCTAAGTACATACTTAAACCTCCGGAATTTACGGAGGGTCTGAATTTATTCGCAATGAAACGTCTCATTAATTCGATCGATCAGATATAATTTTTTTATTTTATCTTTTCCTTTTAATTCATTTTCTTATCTTTCGTCTCTTTCTTTTCTTTTCGTTTTATTTCTTCGTTTCTTTTCACAACTATATATCAAAAAAGAGGACGCGGAGGAGAAATAGTAGTATTTTTTAATTTAATGCAGTGTAATGTTTCTCTCAATTGTTGTAATGTCTATTCTCAATTATTTTATTTTTTATTTCCAAAGTATTGTAACTTTTGAATTTTTATTTAAATTAATTGACGACATTTAAAATAATATGAAGTATGAAGTTTTAAAAGAAATGGTAAAAGAATAGTGATTGGCTCAACATTAGTATCGTCATCGATAATCAGATGCTACAAATCTTAACTAGTCTTCACATGGACGAACTAATGCGTGTCTCTATTTGACTTTGGTTCTAGGGAGAGTTCACCTATGGGTGAAATAGTCCTACGTTATCTGGGACACTTTAGTTTCATGTAGACAGGAACGTGTGTGAAGGAATTAGATTCATTACTCCGTAAAACGAGGATAAAAGTTAGACTCACATGCTAAGTTGATTTGGGATTACAAGTTCAGGTCCTGAGCTCAAGTTTTCTTAAATGGAAACTGGACTCCTTGTATAGAACCAATAGTATTCATGGATAAAAAGGTAATCGAAATAAGGTCAGCGGCTTTGGCTATATTCGAATTACATTCAAGAATAAAATAATTAAAACTCTAGTATATTTGAAACTTTGACAAAAATGTACTCTTCCTAGAATTTATACAAATCATCCAACAATTAATATTGGTGATATCTATGGGTTAGAAATTTGATCATTGTTCTTCCAGATAAACTGAGGAGAAGTATTGTGGCTCGAGGTAATTTTAAGGAGAAATAGATTATTTTTTCGGTGTCTAAGGGCAAAAACAAAAATTACATAGTCCTATCTAAATAGGGAACAATCTCAGGAGGTGGTAAATCTCCAAAGAGTGATGCAGTGTGCGTGGCTAAAGATAAGGAACGATAACTCAAAACTCGTTGATTCTTACAGAATACCGAGAATTGACTCAAAACTCGTTGATTCAACAGATACCGAGAATTGATGGATCAAGATTCGTTGATTTCACAGAAATACCGAAAATTGATAGATTTAGAGGAAAGCCTCTTTTTTTTATTCAATATCATCAACTCCCTGACAAAATAACTAACAAGTGTTTAAATACTACGTAGAAAACCCTAACCCTAACTGTTACCAACATACGTAAATAAGAAAAAGGTCCTAATAAATAAAGAAAACACAACTTTGACCCTTCACATTCTACATATAATTCAACACCATCCGTTCCACATCATTCTCTCCAGGGCAGAAAAGATTCGTCCTCGAATCATAAGCCGCGTCATCATCAGCTAAAGAATCACGTACAAAAGCAAACATTGTGGAAACACATACCAACTATCCACAAGTCTAATCAATTATCTAGCTGGGTCATTCTTTCCTCTATCAAACACATATCTGACGTCGACAATAAACTCTAACACACATGGGTGTGTGTGTGATGCTGGTAACACTCGTCTTGCATGTAGACTATGTTGATCATGGAAACTCCATTTAGTTTCTCCAGTGATGCAAGCCACAATGGGTCTTTCTCTAACACTCTATCTTCCAATAAAAAAAATGTTGATACACTTCTTGACCATCTTCCATCTCATCAGACGCTTCTAAATTCAAAACAGAAGATCTGGATAGCTCAGGTGTATTAAATTTTACTTCATTAACTTGGATCCCAGAGGACATAGAATAATTATTTGTTGTAGTGATAAGTGACAAATCTCTTTCTATCTTCTAGTACTTTCTCGTCCCAAATAATAACAACATCATTCTCTTCTTCAATACCCTTTTTCTTCGGATAGTCATCCCAGATAGTAGACTCTTTCCAGGTCTTCTTGCAGCAACGTTCCTCAGTAGTGAACAATTGCTCGATTCCACCTTGACAATTGACGCACAAGAAAGTCATATTTATACCTGTAGACTCCAGGATTGTAAGCATGTATGGATAAATTGGATCATAGTTTCCAACCATATGCTTCTTGACGGCGCACGATATTTGACCTCTCAACCCTGATTCAATTTCGATCTCCACCGGTCAGATTGTAGTTCAACGAGTTTTCTTGATGCTATCAAAAGTTCGTGACGATCCAACGGCTGAATCAACGGTAATCTATGTTTTACTAGGACTGCACAGTGCTATCAATGTTGTACGAAAATTGTCTTTTCTTCACAAAAATCGGCCGAGATCACGGAATATGATACTCCCAATATGATGAACGTGTGGCTAAAGACAAGGAGCAATAACTCAAAAACTAGTTGATTCTTACATAATATCAATAATTGACTCAAAACTCGTTGATTCTTACAGAATACCAAGAACTGACTCAAAACTTGTTGATTCAATAAAATGCCGAGAATTGATGGATCAAGATTCATTGACTTCATAGAAATACCAAAAATTGGCATATTTGGAGAAAAACCTCTTTTTTTTTATTCAATATCATCAACTAGGGGTGAGCGCAGGCGGATATTGGCGGATATTTATAAAAATTCAACCCGACCCACCTATGACGGGTGATTATTTTTTCAACCCGCGGCGGGTGGAATATTATTCCAACCCGCGGTGGTTCGGGTGATGACAATGGCGGGCGGATAGGCGGGTGAAAATAGACCAAAAAAAAACATAAATTTGAAATGTAAATTGAATCTATAAATCCCCAAGTAGCAATGATCATAAACAAAGTTTCAAATCCGAATTAAATCATACAGCAATAGTGGATATCCAAATAAAATAGGCACAACAGATTGGGGTCTGCTACATTGGAGTCTAGTTTAGTTTGAAGTTTCTATTTACAGTGAGTAACAAGTAGCAACTAAGGAGAAAGCAAGAAATGTTTTCATTACATACTACAACTATGAACTATTCTTTTATTACTAACGGACGGATTCGAATTGGGTGGCGGTGGCACCATTCCACCACCGCCATTAATGGCGTTGAAAATTTTTCAACCCACGAAAAAATTTAAAAAAAAAAAAAATTGGCGGGTGCGGGTGAGATGCGGGCGGGTCGGTCGGGCGGCTTTTTTGCTCACCCCTATCATCAACTCCCTGACAAAATAACTAACAAGTGTTTAAATACTACGTAGAAAGCCTTAACCCTAATTGCAACCAACATACGTAAATAACAAAAAGGTATTAATAAATAATGAAAACACAACTATGACCCTTTACATTCTACATACTACTCCATCCGTCCCAGAGAACTTCATACATTAGGGTTGGCGAATAGTTTTATGCGAAAAGTTAAAATAACGATAAAGTATGAAAAAAGTGGACAAAAGTGTACTTTGAGTGGTATAATGTATAATTTGTGTGTAAAGTTGAGATTGTTTATTATTTATTTGGGTAACTTCCTTTTTTTTCCAATGTATGAAGTTCTGTGAGACGGTTAAAAATGACAAATATATGAAGTTTCATGACGGAAGGGTATAATTTAATTCCATTCGTTCCCCATCAAAGAGACAACCATCTTCATTTGCATACTCAACCCAAGTCATCCTATCTGTGTCACATCGTTTGTCGATCTCAGAATCAACACGAGCTTTGTGAAAAGTGGGAGCAAGGCCAGGATTAATACAGATTGATATTAATTTAAGGGTGGACATAATTACTCCATCCGTCTCGCAGAACTTCATACATTTGCTATCTTTAGCTAGCTGTCCCAAGAATTTCATACATTACCAAAAAATAAAGTTACCCCACCCTCAACAAATAATAAACAATATCAACTTTATACTAAAATTACACATTTTGCCACTAAAAGTACACTTTTTCCACATTTTCTATATTCTACTCCCTCCGTCCCGGAAAACTTCATACATTAGGGTTAGCGCGCAACTTTATGCGAAAAGTGAAAGTAATGATAAAATATAGAAAATGTAGGAAAAAGTGTACTTTTAGTGGCAAAAGGTGTAATTTAAATGTAAAGTTGAAATTGTTTATTATTTGTTGGGTGTGGGATAGCTTCTTTTTTTAGTAATGTATGAAGTTACAGGACGGTTAATGATTAAAACATAAATGTATGAAGTTCTACAAGGCGGAGGAGTATCATTAATTTAACTTTTCGCATAAAACTGCGCACTAACTCTAATGTATGAAGTTCTTCGGGAAGATGGAGTATATGATTTCATTTGATTGAAAATAGACCATATAGCATATCCCAGGTCTTTGCCATCTTCTAACAATGCGTCCAACGACAATCTCATTGTAGATCAGTATTATTTATACGATGTAGTAATGAAGTTTACAACTATCTCCAGATATCTTTATTTGTTTCCATATTTAAGAGCAGGTAAATTTAACTAAAGATCATTTCATTTCTCTTGCATCATACATTCAGGTACAGAGAAATAAAGGAAACGGGCACCTATGGGACCAAACAGAATTAGCTACAGTGGTCACAGAATCATCGTTCAATTTCTTCTGCTAAAACAGAAATTCCCAACTGCATATGAAGTATATACACAACATCAACAACAATCTCCAAACTCCGAGACTGAATAGGCATGGATGGATGGATGGATGGATGGATATGATGTTAGAAAGTAAACCTTTCATGTCCGGAATCAAATTGCCCTTTAAGTCCATATGACAATTGCTATGAGCAAATTTACTGAGGCAACATTTGTTTCTGAAGTACTCTACGAGGAGGTAGAACTGGCAAATGGCAAAACAAAACATTCAATCATTAAAATATCAAAACTGCCACCAAATAACCTCAATCACAACCTTTACCTTTGTCAAAAATGCCAAAACTTTCAGGAGGAAAGACCACATCAGGCTTCAATGCTTCCTGCATGGTTAACCGCAAAGCCACATAGCTTTTACTGCACAGGAAACATTTGATTTCATGCAGTTCCCTTTTTATTAAGAACAGAGAAATGTAGCAAAAAGCACTAAAGTTTCATCCAATTATAACAGGGGAACAATGAGCCAGCAAAACAAGGACATAATCTTATCTAGTTTCCTGCTGAGTCAGTTGAAATTTTAGTACTTTCTAGAATATTATTCTTCTACTTGAGAAAAACGACTAAAAGTACAAAATAGATGCCAGAAATTCAAACGTTATACATTGCTGAGATAATTATATCAACATTTTCATGGTGACAACAATTTATTCGATCATATAGGTGATAGAGAACAACCAAGTAACTGGAATATAATACAAGAACCACAAAATATATCCTGAATTGTGTAAAAATATGCTGATTAACTGTATTTGGTAGAGTTTGAGCTTTCCAATGGTTTTCGAATTTGGACAACCTCTCCAACAAATAAGATAATGTTGCAATACATTCTAAAATAAACTCAACTTAGAGCAATCCATCCCAGCGAACCAAATATGATTGGAACTTATTACAAGTAGTTGAGGATTTCTTTTTTTATTAATTAGATACTATTGAGCAGCATTATTGATAACATGAGAACCTCCTAAAAAAAGAATATTATAGACGCATTTCATGAGTGAGCTTTAAGCTTCATGAGCAAAAGCACAGCCCAACTGAATTTTGTGACCTTTACCTTTCAAACAATGAAAGTACTCCCTCCGTCCCAGACTCAACTTCACATTAAGCTAGACGCATGAAGAGTAAACTATATAAAATTAAAATAATTCAGAAAATGTAAGGATGGACAAATAAAATTTTGAGAGAGAGTGAATAAAGTAGGTGAGAGATTTTCCATTCAAGGCATGAGAAGTTGAGATTGGGACCAACAAAAAAAAAGGATAATGGGAAGTTGTGATTGGGCTAGGAGTCAGTATCATTTAGTATATCAAACAACTACTCGACTCTTTGGTTTGATAAAGTATGAATAATGTATTAACATAACCAGAACAGAATGCACGGTGTTGTTGACTAATCGACTTGCATAGCTTCTGAGAGCAATATCTATCAAGCAACTGGCTCTTGCATTTTCATTAGATTACTTAAAACCAAAGACTAAAAACCAACATAATTAATCACGAAAAATATTATCAGTCGATGACCTTTATAGACATTTTGACATTTAAATACCGATAGAGAGAACACAAAATAGAGCATTTTAATAGATTGTTACGCGCTAAACCTAGAGGCCAATCCAAACATAAACTTATCCACCCGGACCACCCCTATCATTAACTTTTTAAGAATGTCTTTGATGTGTTGGAAGAAGCAGGAATAGCAAGGGAAATTAGTGGCGTATACCGTTAAAGGCAGGTGGCAAATACAAATAAGATGCCTGAACTATGTTGAGAGTCTTGAGACCTCACTTTATACTTATGGCCGCTGATTACCTTCCCTGTTCTTTCCTATCCAAGGATAGACCCTTTTTCTTTTCTAACATATTCTCTACAATAAACAAACATTGCATTTATCTTTTTCAAATTTTTTATGTTCGATTTTGCAGAAACAAACATTACTATCATGTCCTGCCACACTATAAATAAGTTCATAAAAATCAAGTTAATCACCTGGCCCACAATGGTATAGATTTCTTAGGGGATAACTCTTCATCGTCCTCATCTTCGTCATCAGTATGATATGGGGAGATTTCATATGACATCCCGTTGCTCTTCTTAACCATCAATATCACACTTGAGGGTGATTTATCCACTGTGTGCATTGCCTGCATGATTATAGTTAACTATTAATTAAATACTTCTGCTGAGCCTTAGGCCATAGCTTAACAGAAACCTCTGAAGATATTGTTATCTTTATTATCTTGACAAATAATTGCTTAAGAGAAATGAACAACAATTAAAAACGTGAATACATATGATGGAATTACGCACATACCTTTCCAGTTTCCAATGAATCACCAGAAGTACCTAATTCTTTGTGATGAGTCGGAACCCACGTATGCTCAGTCTTCTTCAAAAACGCATCATCTCCTTTCACAACTTCCTTGCTATGTTGCTTTTTGGACTCAATAAGTTCCTTCTTGTTGTTTCTTTTCTCAGCCTAGATGATCACATAAAGGTCAAACTGCATCCTCAGCAAGCAAGAATAAAATGGTACTAAATTTACACAAGAAATTCGACCTTGGAATGGTCTTTATCATTTTCTTCTTTCTTAGCATGCAGGTATACTTCTTGCTCCCTCTGCCTTTGCCTCGCTTCAATTCGCATCCTTTTCTTATCCTTCTCCTTCCTCTCTTCTTCCTCTCGCAACCTTTTCTTCAAAATATTATCTGCATCTTTTCTCTTGCGTTCATCTTCTTTCTTTTTCTTTTCAAATTCCTTTTGCTTCAGATTCTTTTCCTCCAACTTTGCTCTCTCAGATTTAAAAGCTTCTTTTTTCATCTTGCGTTCATTCTCTCTCTGCTCTTCAAGCCGTTTGGCAGCCTCTGCAGCCTCCAGCGCTTTCACTTTGACCTCTCTCTTTCCTGCAAAATCATAAAATGCTAGCAAAAGTTACTGAACTAAGGAAAACAACATAAATATCGCTCTTTCATCAAAATTTACAACATCATAGTTCTATGTTGAAGAAATCTGGTAAGTGATAAATTTACCCATCTTCATTTAAATCTGATTCCAAAATTCTAAATTAGCACCGTGTAAATTAACAAGGCCCCCTGATATCATACCAGCATGTAAAAAAAGCTCCCTAAAGTGTCCAACTAATGTTACAAAGACAGACTTCTTCATGCAGCATCCAGAAGGAAGATCACAAGAACAACTAATCTATTAAAACCGAGGATATTATTGAAAAATAAACAAAACCAAATTCAGAAGGTAATTGTTGTGTATCATAATTCATATGAGAACTCAACCACAAAAAGCTCCTGATACATATTACCTATATGTGACGTGTAAATCCACAACCTATAACAGATCATTTACCAAATAATTCAGCTACATGAATATAAAAGAAGAGGGGCTTTTTTAAATGATATATAACTCCCTTGAATTCATAGTACCACGAAAAATAGAGAACTATATTTACCTGTACATATGGCGTCTGCCGGTTTCTGTTGTACCAGTGGAAGAAATGAAGTAATATTTGAAACAATGTTGTTTTTCCTAGACTCCTTGAGTGAAAGTTTATGTTCCTGTCTTTTCAGACTAGATTTGCTTCTCAGACCTGGTCTGTTGACACTTCTGTTAATTGATTGTTTAGCCTTCTTGCTTTTGATTATTTCATTAGCCTTACTCATCCGATCAGCACCTGCTATAGGGGTCTGCTTCCTTAAAGTTGAAGTCTGAAGCCCTTTAAGATTTCCCTGGGCCTTATATCTCAAAGCACTGACAGAAACTACACTACCTGCTCTTTGAATGTCATCTTGCATGGAATTCGAAACAGGAGGAACCAATCCCACATCAGCCGTTTCACTCAGAGATTTCTTCTTATCACACAAATTAGCTAATATAGGATCATTAGTGCCACCCTGAGCATCATCAGATGCCACATCCATGGTTTCGCTTCTTTCACTCACAGATGGATCTTCCTCAATCCGGAAGCATGTAAGATCTGGATTTGTACTCGAGCGCTTCTCTGAACTTCCTTTGTCTGATGAAAGCCGTTCATAGAACCTCCCAACTGGTGATGCATGTAGGTTTCCGAAGAAAGAACGGGGGAGGCAGTCAGGATATGGCATATGCTCAAAAGAATCCTTGACATTGTTCATAAGACAGTCACCAAATTCAGGTTGCTTGTTGAAATCATCATTTGAAGGTAAAGTGCTCCTCATGTCCAAGCTCTCAAGAAGACCATTTGGCACAGATTTAGACAAATTCTGTGCTCCCTGAAATTCAGAAAGTGGTCTATCCATGATGGCAGATTTGCACATATTAGCTATAAAGCTAGCACGCTCTATCATAGTACTTGGAAAATTCAGCCTGTCAATGTCACCTTCATCTGCTGAAAAGTCCAGTTCACCACTATCAGATTGTCCATGAGCCCTAAACCCCTCTAACACAGGCAATGACTGATCAACTGAATTGCTAGGAGAGAGCAGTGCACAGTGTGAGCGTTTGCCATCCTTCCATTCACAATCTACAAAGGTTTTTTTCATTCCATCAACAGCTAAATTTTTGTAATTAGTATTGTCTAATTTATTTCTATCAGGGCCACCTAAATCAAGATAATCAATATTTGTAATAATTCTGATTCCCCCAGCATAGAGTCCTCCTGACTTCACAGATTTCATCTCAGCTAGGCTACCATCAAGAGCTATCTCAGATTCTTCATCAATACTTGAGGAACTTCTGTCTTCAATTCGCTCCTTACCAAATCTGTCCTGCACCACATAGAGACAGACATTGTATCAGAAACCTGAAGGATAGGGCTTGGCAAAATATATGAGAAAAGAATATCATGTATGAGCGGCAGAGATGATGGGGCAAGACATACATATCTTCAAAGAATCTTGATCAATTCACAGACGATTAATACAGGCATGTACTAGTACTCAACGCTTGTAAAATTCTTATATTCTAGTCACTAATCAAGCAGGATGCTGCTGGAAGCTTAAAACATCAACTTAATTGGTCTTGGTTTATCATTTTATAAATGCATCTCATCTAGTTTCATTTTAAAGACCTTTGTCATCATAAATAGGTAATGAATATAGGAACCAGACCATAAAGTCTACAATTTTGATATA
The DNA here is from genome assembly GCA_026545765.1 of Plantago major. NCBI lineage: Eukaryota > Viridiplantae > Streptophyta > Magnoliopsida > Lamiales > Plantaginaceae > Plantago > Plantago major. The sequence goes on along the minus strand of JAIFAC010000160.1, from coordinate 119,671 downwards.
TAAGCATTTAGAATAATATCAGATGCTACCTACTCCTAGTAACTCTGACAGGGCACATGAAAAGGTCAAGTTTTGTTCTGTACCAAAGTGATGCCTTCTGACATGACATTCCCAACAGGAGTAAACTCAGTAAATAAAAGAATTCCACGTGGGAAAGTAGACTATGATAGGATCTTTGCAAGAAAAAACAAGCCCATTTAAAAAACCAACGAATACACAGAAAATGGTATTTTGTGCTGTATACAGCATTCAGAAGACTATGAATGCTACCTACATCCAGTTAATTCATTTCCATGCCAAAATGATGGCTTCTTTCAGGTAACAGCCCCAACTGGATGTAGTAAGCACAACCAATCACAAAGGAAAGAGATTAGGATAAGACCTTTACAAGGAAGAACAAGCCAATTTAAGAACTCCAATAACAAACTAGTTTACATGAATACAGAGAAAATAGTATTCTGCGGAATAATCATCTGATAAGCATACACCAGTATTGTTATCTTGCGTCAGTACTGTCAAGAAGTAAACAGATATGAGGATGAAACGATCAGAAGGAAGAAAAAATACTACAGAATTGTAAGCATCAAACTTTCTCCAAGTCAGCATAACTTCTAACTGAAATTATAATATAAGCATAGAAAATACCTCTCGACTCAGATAGTCAGAAGTTGATTCAAGTTCTGTCGAATCAAAACCAATTAGCTCATTCATTTCCCTGCCAGTACTCTTTGCCAGCCTAAATGCATCAGGCAAATCTGCATCATGTTTGATGTTCATCAGATATGTACTTGAAGGGATTCTTTTGATGCTTTGGAGCTTCCCCATCCTAAAACATGGGGAGCTGGTTAGTCTATTTGCTTCTTGGTGTTTAATCTTTCTCCTTTTCATCCGTGGCCATGATTCAGGATCAGCAGATCCATCTGCACCACTTATCATCAACCCACTCTCTGCAAGAGGAGAATCTGCGTGCTGACCAGAAACTTCATCGTCTAGACATGGTAAGGCCTGATAATCCTTTGTGTGTATCTGGCTTATTTCATGATGAATATCACAAGCTGAATTAGCTAGTTCTTTTTCCACTAAACCATCATGTGAAACTGCACTTGGTTCCAGGATCAAATTGTCAGAATAAGATTGCCTACATGTACTACTTCTCGAGGCATTTGAAACCAATGAAACCACATCATTTGCTTCATTCTCCGGCTTCCCCTGTCATGCCATACAAAATAGAAAAAGAAGAATGAACAGCGGAAATAGACAAAAAATAGGCATATAAATAACTAAGAACTAATTGCTAAAACTTGATTAGCTCTTACTGTCATGGACATGGAGGTTTATATAATAATTTTGGGATTTAAATCAAGGTTGTCAATCGCAAATCGCGTCGCGTCGCGCTAGGCCCAAAAAACCGGGATCGCGGATCGCGGTCGCGGGCGGGATAGCGAAGGAAAAAAAAAACGCAAAATTTATAAAAAAAATATATAGGATGAGTTAAAATTAGTGTAAAGACAAGCAAAGTAAACTAAGAAATAAATAAGTCTCATACATAACATAAGTCATAATGTCATAACACAAGCAAGTCTCATACATAACATGATAACACAAAGCAAAGTCATAAACGAAAGTCGAAACACACACAAAAGCAAGCAAATAGTTGGCCTTTGTTCCTTAAGTGGGGGGTAAAATTGGAATTTTACCCCCCAAATGACGCCTCTAAGTAATTTAATCCCAGGCTATCGCGCCTGGGACGGGATCTGAGATCATGGCTGTCATGGGCGCGACAGCCATGATAGTAACCTGTCCCGCTACAGCAAAGCTGTAGCGGACAGAATCTTCTCCTTGATCGCGCCGGGATTGACAACATTGATTTAAATAGTAGATAAGCATCTATGTACGAACATATTTTAGAGGCCATGTGATTCTATAAACAGATCAAAATAAAGAAAGGTCAAGAGTCATCGAATAAATCATGTAACACCTCTATTTAAGAAAGTGCCTGAGCTTGTCTGTTCTTGTGCATAATACCAGCAATTACAGCCACCTTTATTACAATTACTTTCTTAGTTACCAACTTGTAGATTGTGGTATCAAGAGGTCTAAGGCATTAGAGAAGGATTTACTTGTTACAGCCATTAAATAAATAAAAATAATAAAAAAGGGATTTATCTAACCTATTCCAGGCTATTTCCAGCGGGGCCCTATTTCTGTCTTGTCTATTTCATAATCGTACAGTACTTTATCGCTTTCCCAGCAGTCTATCGGTAGCACATGTAATTTCCGATATAATGAATAAATGACATCAACAACAGTAATACTAGCCAACAGCCTCAGAGTTTACCTGCAGTCCATTGTCTATTAAGTATTAGTACTAATCCTACTCATTAAAGAGTCCGGAGATGGATTGCCATTGCAAGCATTGTTTTACTTGAGTTGCACTAATTATAAATAGTAGATGCATGTCCAAAGTGGATATCAACGTTTAACTTTTGTTGAGAATCTTTTCTCAAATTATTTGAATCTCAAGCAAGCAAGGCACTGAAGTAATAGATAGTACAGCAAATTAGTGCTCATTTAAAAACGAGGACTAAAATCACCTTTTCAAACCATTCCAGAGGAAGAGGTAATCATATACACAAACTGATCAAGAAACTAGCTAGATGAGGTCCAACTAATAGAAAGACACTCCTTCACAGGCTAGCTAGTAGCTAACACATTGGCAAAGCACAGCACTATAAAATCATTATCACTTAGAAAGAATATAAATGCACCGAATTAAATTCTTTCGGAGTTATACCTCAGTATGCTGCAATGGCGATGCGTCAGGTCTGGGATCAAAACGAAGTTTCAAAGGATGGTTTTTTAAATGAGATTCATCTATTATTGATTGCATAACATTTATCTCATCTCGAACTTCAGAAGTTTCACCGTTTAGGCAAGCCTCAGTACCATCTTGAGAAATCTTTAACGTTTCAAGTTCACCTATTGCAACATACTTATCAGTCGAAGCCCTCAAATTCTCCTGAGCATTTAAATAGCAAGAACCTCTCCCCACCTTCCTTCCTTTACTTTGGACATCTGACCTCTCTGTCAATTCCTTAGCTGTAGATAATTGATTTATGTTACATGAGAGCCCTTTATCTACTGATGCAGCAGAATCTGCAAAAAGACACTCCATCTTTTCAGGCATGTTAACATCTAATTCCTTAGGCTCTAGAGACACTGAATACTTTGCGGGGGACCGTGCAACTAGAAACCCCAACTCTCCACTTTCCTTATTATTAGTAGAACTTGTACTAGCCAACTGGTCAACTCCGCAAAATAAAGGCTCAGACCCCACATAATTCGTAGTCGAGGCATCAGGAACATCCTGAACATTGGAGTCCAAAGAATGTGTGGTAACTTTCTTTCCTTTAGCATAGACATCTGACCTTTGTATTGACTCCTCAGCGATAGATAATTTATTGATATTACCTGAAGTTTGTTCATCAACTGATGCAGCAGAATCTGAAGAAAAATGGTCCATCTGTTCTGACATGTTATTCAGCTGTTTCTTTTCAGATCTGAAAGTGGAGATTTTCACATCTTCAGGCATGTTAAAGTTTAATTCTTTGCGCTCTATAAACAATAAAGACCCAGTGAGAAACTGTCCAACTAGAGACTCTCCCCGTTGCTTGTTATCTTCAGGACTAGTACTAACTGACTGGTCAGCTTTGCGCAAAACAAGCTCAGTGGCTACAATGTTATCAGCATCTTGCACGCCATTATGATGCATTGCATAACAAGGTGTTACAGACTTTTCACTACTGCGAAGCTCAAGAGCCTTTTGCCTAGACAGAGATCTCGTAATTCTGGCTAGTGACTGATCAGACGCATTGTAAGTATTTACGATCCCTTCATCTAACTGATCCTCAGGCGATGTAATGCTAACGTCCATATCAGGGGCTTTGTTATAAGTGTAGCCAACATCATCCTTACAACTAATGGCTGGCACATCAAGATAATTTTGTCCATCGATAGCTTTCTTACAGTCAAGAGGTTCTATGAAACACCCGTGAGATATCTCAGCATTATCTCCAGTGCCCACTGGGTTGCTGTACAAGGAATAGTGTGCTCTGGAGCAACAGGCTGGAGGTCGAGGATGTCGATGAAGAAGTCTTGATATCAGCTCTTCTTTGTTTAACTCTGCAACAAATAAATCATGAATGCTACTTAATTAGCCACCGAATTTCAAGCATTCGTGACACGTGATAAGGATATGTACTGATTAACTAAACAACTAGGAACACGTGTCAGTGCAGAATACTCCCTCCGTCCCAAACAATAATGTACATATTCCTTTTATGGACGTCCCACGAAACTAGTCTCATTCCAAAAATAGCAAAAAAGTACTCCCACTAACTCAACTATCTCTCTTACTTTTTCCATTCTTTATCATTATATATCTTATCTCTCATACCTTTTACATTCTTTATCATTTCTCTCCCCAACAACAAACAATAAACAATTGGCTTTCTTAAAAATAGCGCCGGAAAGTAATGAGACTAATTCTTTGGGACGGAGGGAGTATAACATATCAAAAAATCAAAACGATAAGAAAAAAAAAATCAAGCAAATAATAAATCACCACATATCATTGGCATAAAACTAACACCGCATCAGGATTCTACCTAGGATCAAAGAATAAAGGCAAACAGACCAGATAAATTAAGAGAAAGTAAAAAAAAAAAAAAATTCAAGCAAATAATAAATCACCACATATCATTCATTGGCATAAAACTAACACCGCTTCAGGATTCTACCTAGGATAGGATAAAAAAGGCAAACAGACCAAATAAATTAAGAGAAAAAAAAAGCAAATAATAAATCACCACATATCATTCATCAGCATAAACCAAACAACGCATAAAACTAATTCTAGCTAGGAACGGAGAAAAAAGGCAAACAGAGCTAATAAATTAAGTGAAGTAAAATGGCGACGCATAAAGCAGGCAAATCCCTAGGAGTGGAAGAAGACCTGTTGGGTGATAGGATTGATCAGAGTTCAAGGCCCAAGCAGGAGGTGGAATTCCATCAACGGCGAGTTTGGCGGCGAGATTGTGGATGTATGATTCGGTTTGTTGCTTGGCCTGTTCGATTATGAAACTCTTCCGTTGAAAAATCTCAACCAACAGCTTCTCCACCGTCGACATCACTAACACCGCTGCCAATTGATTAAAGCCGTTGCCCTAATTTAGGTTGGGATTCCACATCTGAGATCTGTGACTGTGAGTGAGTAAGAGAGATGGAAATAGCCTGTATTTTTTTGAGTAGAGAGATGGAAATGGCTTTCAGCGGGATGGATAGATTTCAAATTTTGGGGAAATGGACGATCTGAGTCACACAGGCATTAGCTAAGAACCTAAATTTCATAAACTACCGCTTGAATTTAAGCTAGGCCCTATTTGCTGGAAGAAAGGTACAATTTCGGTTAAACACTTGTTTGCATGCACGTTAAAACTAACAAAATATGTTAAATACAACTAAAAATACCTATTTTAACCTGATTTTCTTAATTTTAATCAATTGTCAATTGTGCATTGTGAAATGTAATCTCCGGGAAATTGCACCTGCTTGGTGCATTTTTTCGTTTCGGAAAGTGCAATATTCGGGTTGTAACAGCTGTTGAGGGTATAAGTCCCTCAACTACTTAGAGATTATTCTTTAAACTACTCCACACGTAATGACTAAGATATCTTCAAGTAAGAACCTTCGTACTTCCAAAGAGCTAACGCGTTAGAGCCTGAGATCCTAAGCCTGGTAAGAAACTGCACAAGTGACTTCTGGGGGGAGGGTTAGGACCTTATATCCGGTTTGCAAAGTGTCAAACCGGATAAAGACTTTACTTGAGAGAGACTGGAGATCTACTCTGTATAATGTTCGGGATTAGTTCGTAAAGACGGCTTGACTTACCCCGATTATCATGGGAATATGTGCCTTATATATAGAGATTTCCCAAAGGGGTGGACTTCATCAGATCGTGCCAAGTGTAAGGCCTGGATCGAGCCACCAAGGCTTAATTAGGCCCATGGCCCATTAATGACACTTGCCCCATACCACTTTGGGCTTTTAGGGGTAGTTTAGTCATTAATGTGAGAGTTTTAGAGGCTTTGGTGCAGTCTGCTGCGGGTTAAGGTCCGGACCGTACTGGGTTGCCCATAAGATACTCTCATTAGTTTGTCAACTACCTCTCATTCGGACCTTGTGCCTCGGACCTCCTTATTCTCTAGTGCCAGTTTACTTGGTTGCTTATGAGATTGTTGTGTTGAGTCCGGACGGTTGTCCGGGTCGGACCCCATGGTTACGGACCATTGGCAGGGTCGGACCAACTACGCTTTGAGCCCTCTTGCCCTTTTCTTCCTGGGTGAGTCGGACTTGTGGGGGCTTAGGGTCGGACCTGCGGGTCGGACTGTAAGGTCTCGGATCCAAAGATAACTTGTGTTAGGAATATCTGTTTAGATTTTGATCAGCAACCTAATGACTTATCTTAGCTCAGAAAGGTGGTTAGTACTCTTGGTTCACTTGAACACTGTAAAAGAGAAAAATCACTAAGTATGATAGTCTAGCAAATCTTGTATAGGATGTTAGGTCTCTGAATGTAATTTTTAGTTTCTGAAGAAGACCGAAGAAGGCATCGGAGGAGAAGTTCAATGGTTTGAAGATTTGAAAATTGCTCAAATTCTTTGAAGACAAAGGTTATCGATACGATGTCGAGATATCTTGAAGAAACAAGTGTTTCAATAAACAAGTGTTGCAAAAGATATACGAGAATCTGAGGTTACGAGCGAGGAAAAGTGCCCACAGATATCTACACTCAAATACCTTGGTTAAAGATTATGTTTCCAGGAAACAATATATTTTTAACAAGTGATATCTGGAGTTGTGATAATCTCTGGAAAAGGACGTGCAAAGCTTCATAAAGCATGCATAGTCCAGTTGGCACTATAGGACAAAGTATAGTACAGTGCATTAAATGCGCGGACAGAAATGTCTGAACAAAAACGGTAGTCTTTGAAGAAGAAGACAAACGTGCAACAGTACTATACTCAGATATCAATAGTTTGAATTTGATTTAAGCCTAACGGATACTTTTCAAACGGTACTCAAATTCATCTATAAATATCAACACTTAGAATGCTTGAGAACACACACAGAACTTACACCAAGAACACTGAATACTCACACAAGCTCTCTCAAGCATACTACTTACCTTCAAGCTTTCTGTTGCGACCAAAGCTCTTGATTCTAAGTAGCACAAAAGTTCTAAGTGTCCTGATCCTTAACAAGCATTGTTATTTGTGAAAGAGTTGAATTAAGATTTCATATCTTAGATTCATTCTCTTGAACACTTATCATAGACTTGGGTCAGTAAAGAACAAGATACCATACATTGAAAAGTGTGTTAAGTATACTTGATTCATAGAGCTATCTGCATAACTGAACAAGTTATTAAAGAAGCTCACCTGACAAACTACCTTAACCAACACCTTAATCGGCGTGGAGTACAGGAAGTACTTAGTTTGGAAAATTAAGGAATAACTCCAAAGTTACTGACCATAGGAAGTACTTAGTTTGGGAAACTAAGGAATAGCTCGAAAGGTTTACGAGTGCAGAAGTACTTGGTAGAAAGCAGGGAATAACTCGGGGAACACTTGGTTGGGAACTGGTGTATTTAGGAATCGAGAGAAGATACTTGTAAGGTTACCTCGATTATACATCTTAGTGGATTCTAGGTGCGAGAAAGGCGAAGTGGATTAGTTGAAGGATTACGCCACCTTCAGATACCACTATAAAGACTTGTGTTATTTACTTTCTGCAATTTATTACTTGCTTTGTTTACCTTGTTAAGTATTTACACATATCTTGCTGAGCACGTGCACTTATCACAAAAAGTCTTCCGCTCTCTGAAAATAAGTATCAGATATCTTCACAGATATCTGAGAAATTGTGTTTATCGACAAAAGTTTGAAAAATACTATTCACCCCCTAGTCTTTTACTTTGCCGTTATCTGGACCAACAAGTGGTATCAGAGCAGGAGGTTCCCAAGCCTTCTACACTGAACCTAGATCCCATATAAGTGCCCACTAACTGCTTTTCACCTACACTTGATTTGTTTGTTTAGTGTGTTTTGCGGGATGTCTTTAAGTGGCGCCCCAATTCTCAAGCAGAGAATTATGAGAAATGGAAGAACAACATGATGCTCCACTAGAAACCATCGTGTGAAATGATCGGCGTGATAAAGAATGGCCCCATAGTCATTCAACAACTCAAGCAGTCATGGAGGTTTCTAATGGTAGAGGCAGTGAACAAAGTGATGGGTCTTCCGCAGACGAGATCGTCGACGGTGGGAGACCTACCGGTCAAGTTATTCTGAACCAAAGCCAGAGAGCTCTAGACATCGAAGATGCCAAGAGAAATCATTGGATGGTCGAGCTCGCAATATCATCATCGTTCTACTCAGGCAGCATACACTGTGTAAAGCTGGGTGCAAAAAGCGAAAGTGGCACGCAGCTGATTGAAGAAATCTGTGCCGACACTGAGAAAACAAAGGAAAATAAGTTCGAAGTTTTGAAGCTCAAATTCCAAAACATTAAACAAGGTCCCACAGAGACTCTTGAAGAACTAGATTTCCGGTTTACAACACTCATGAGTGACATGGCTGCACTTGGTGAAAGTAATATATATATATACCCAACCAGAAAAGATTAAGACTATTGTGAGAAGTCTAAATCATAACTGGGAGCATACAAAGTTTTTCTACTTTAACCAAGGAATGCCAGATATCACTCCAGTGGAACTTTTCTCTCACCTTGCCACTGTTGACTATGAGACAACTCAAAGAGAACAAACAACTGAAAAGTTGCAGAATGTTGCTCTAGTTGCCCAAGGAACTTCTGAAAAGAAGGAAGACAAGGAGGTGACTGAGGATGCTCTTGCTGTAAAGCAAATGAGAAAATATGTCAATCGAGAGATTGAGAGAAGAAAAGCCAAAGAGAAGCTGAAAAAGCATCTAGGCTCAAACTATCACCAGTACAAAAATATGCAACTGTCAAGCTCGCTGAAAAAGCCGGCTCAGAAAGCATCTAGTACTGAGGAAGCAGAAATTGGAAACGATATATGTTTCTATTGTCAGAAACCTGGTCATTTCAAGAAGGATTGCCCTGCCTTCAACAAACTAAAGACAGGTGACAAGAACGATAGAAGAAACTTCAAGAGAAGTCAGAGAGCTATGCTCACTGAAGAAAGGAAAAAGATTCAACTCCAACTGGATGCTCTAGACATTGAGTCTGATTCTGAGGATGAAGACTCAGATGATTCCACACTGCATTATCCAGAAATGTGCGGTGTTTCTCATGAAGTGATTGACTTTGGTCAAAAGAAGAAAGAAGTGTGTGGAGTGGCTGAAGAAATCTTTCCAGATATCTCCAACATTGAACCTTGTCTAATGTCTGATGAGGTAACACATACTTCTTGTTATACTTACGAAAGTGATGAGGAAGGAATCAAAGATCTGGAACATCTCAGAAGATAACTTGATCTCTACGAAAGAGAATTTCTGATGGTCCGAGCTAGAGCCGAAATCTTTGAAGAAGAAAAGAATTCTCTTGTAAAGGAAAATTCACAATCACTCAACATATCTAAGAAAAAGGATGCTGAAAATGCATTTCTCAAGGCTCAGATATCTGAGACAGAAAAGTCACATAAAGAAGCATTGGCCAAACTTCAAAAGAAATGTGAAGAACTTCTTTCTGAGAATGAAGAACTCAAAAAGAAAGAACTATCTTTTCAATCTTATGCCAAAGCTAGTGACACTCTTACTGAAGTACAATCTTATTTAAGAAATCCTTCAGAAAAGAGAGGACTTGGGCTGGACACACAAACAAATAGTTCTACCACTCTGAATAAGAGTGATGAAAGAAGAACATTTGTCAGTACTCAGCAAGGTGGTTCCCAAACAACCTTTAGCATTGGTCAGAAAGCTAAGGTTGTTGACAAAGGAAAGGCAGTTGCGACTAAACCTTTGTGGGAAAAACAAGTCCCAAGGAAAATTGTTGGGAATGTTTCTGAAAAGAAACATAACACTGAAAAGTGTAATCACCCACAGTGCTATGTCTCTCAGAAAAGAAGAATTGCAGGAGCTGGAAAATTCTCCTATGTCATATTTTCTGGAAAGAAAATAGACTACCCAAAGACTAGCAAAGCTGCTAAGATGATAACTCAGATAGCACCAGGCGCTCGAAATGGCATTGGCTATAAAGCCATCGAGAAACAACTTGCTCGTTAGTATAAACAAGAGCAAGAACGATGGTTAAAAGCTAGAATTGCTCACGGCAATTATCAGAAGTGGAAGATGAGTCAAGCCACTGAAAATCTGAATGCCAGGGCTAGAAGAAATCTGGCTAGGAAAGCTAAGTTCTTGAGAAGCGAGACTCGAAACTGACAGTGTCTGAAAGCACCAAATGGAGCACCAAGGAACACACCAAGGAAGAAAATAGTTCTTAATAACAATGATACTAATCATTTAACTAGAATTCCTCCTTATGTTCCTATTAGACAAAAGAAATGTTCCTAAGAAATTCATTCAAAAATGGATTCCTACTGGAAGATTCTTTAGTCCAGGTGGTTCCATTATTGGTATGAGAACCTAATCTCCTGTTTCCTGTCTTGTGCAGAACACTCTAAAGACCAATCCAAAGTGGCATTTTGATAGCGGATGTGGGAAGCACATGACAGGAGACAAAGCAAATCTGATTAACTACAGAAAATGCGATGATGGACCAATTATTATATTTGCTGGAGGAGATGAAAATCCAACCATAGGATTTGGCAATCTGAAGTTTGGAGCCCTTACAATCTCTGAAGTACTACATGTAAAGGGATTGAAATATAATCTCCTAGGCATGAGTCAACTAGTAGACAAAGGGTATACTGTCAAGATCAAGTCAAAACTACGCAAAGTGATTGACAATGAGTCAAAACGGACAGTCTTGGTTGCTAGGCGAAAAGGAAATCTTTACGTTGCTGATTGGGCATCCGCCACAACTGAAGAATGTCTCATGGTGAGTCAATCTGGCCACACTGAAGAAAATTGGCTATGGCATAAGAGAATGAGTCACTTGAATTTCAAAACTCTGAACAAGCTAGCCAAGAAAGAATTGGTGGTTGGTTTACCCAAGATGGCATATAGAAAGAATGGTATATGCTCAGCTTGCCAAATGGGAAAACAATCCAAAACATTTTTCAAGTCTAAAACTAGACACTCCAGTGAAAGGCCACTGCAATTGTTACATATGGATCTTTTTGAATCCTCTATAACTAGTTATGCAGGAAAGAAGTATGGTCTGGTTGTTGTTGATATTACTCAAGATTCACTTGGGTTGTTTTTCTCAAACACAAATCTGATGCAAGGGTTGAAATACCTAACTTGCTGAATAAGCTTGAAGTCAAGAAAAATGACAAGGTATCTGTAATCAGAACAGACCATGGTACTGAGTTTGTGAACTAGTACATAAAAGAGTTTTGTACCTGTAAAGGTATACTGTTAGGAAATTTGTTAGATATTTTGTTAGAAATATCTGTTTAGATTTTGATCAGCAACATGATGACTTATCTTAGTCTCAGAAAGGTGATTAGTACTCTTGGTTCACTTGAACATTGTAAAAGAGGAAACCCACTAAGTATGATAGTCTAGCTAATCTTGTATAGGATGTTAGGTTTTAAAATGTAATTTTTATTTTATGAAGAGAAGACCAAGAAGAAGACATCCAAGCAGAACAAGTTCAACGACATTGAAGATTTGAAGAAACTGCACAAGATTACTGAAATAGTTTTGCAGATACCTTGGTCAGATATCTTGAAGACACGAATAGTTTTAAACAAGCTGTGTCACAAGAGATATCTGAGAACTAGAAGGTTTTCTGAAAACCAGGAAAGTGCCCACAGATATCTACTCTCAGATACCTTGAGCCTTAACCACATTTACGAAAAGAAATATATTGCAACAAAGTTGTTTTAATAAAGTGGTATCGAAGATTAAAGATAAGGGCGTGCAAAGAATCGATAATACTAGTCTCGTCTTTGAGCATAGTTTAGATTAACACTACGGACAAAAAATGCGATACAATGCATTTAATGCGCAGACGAGATATGCGAATAAAAGCAGCGGTACCTACGAAGAAGAAGACAAACCTCTTGCAATACTATACGAGATATCAATAGTTTGAATTTGATTTAAACTAACGGATACTATTGACGGCATTCAAATTCATCTATAAATATAAATACTTAGACTACTTGAGAAGACACCTTGAACTCCATAAACATCTTTGAACAACATATTCTCTCAAGCAAACTACTTATCCTCAAAGCTTTACATTGCGACCAAAGCTCACGATCTTAAGTAGCACTAAAGTTCTAAGTGTCACGATCCTAAACAAACTTGCTATACGTGAAAGAGTTGAATTGAAAGATCAAGTATAAAGATTCATTCTCTTGAACATTTATCTAAGACTTGGGTAAGTAAAAGAACAAGATACCATACATTGAAAAGTGTATTAAGTATACTTGATTCACGAGCTATCGATTAAGCGAAAAGTTATTAAAGAAGCTCATCGACAACTCAAACCAAAACCAACACCATCATTGGCGTGAATGCAAGGAAGTACTTAGTTTGAGAAACTAAGGAATAACTCCAAGGTTATTGAGCACAGGAAGTACTTAGCTTGGGAAGCTAGGGAATAGCTCAAAAAGGTTTCTGAGTACATGAAGTACTTGGCTGTGAAAGCCGGGGAACAACTCAAGTGGAACATTTGGTTAGGAACCATTTGTTTAAGGAATCTTAGAATAGGATTTTGTAAGGTGACCTCGATTATCTATTCTAGTGAATTCTAGGTCTTTGGAAGACCAAGTGGATTAGTTGGAGGATTCGCCACCTCCAGATACCACTATACTTCCGTGTTATTTACTTCTCTGTACTTACTTTTCACCAACACACACACACTTTAACTTTTACGCACTTATCTATCTTAAGTCTTCAGCGAATCTAAGTATCGGATATCTACAGATATCGAGAAATAATTTATCGACAAAAGTTTTAAAAGACTATTCAACCCCCCTCTAGTCTTTTACTTTGCCGTTATCTGGACCAACAAGTGGTATCGAGCAGGGGGAGGTTCACAAGCCTTACCTTGAACCTAGATCCCAGATAGGTGAAGGAACTTTGTCCATTCTGAGGACTATTTAATTTGTGTGTGAAGTGCGGGAATGTCTCGAGTGATGCACGTTCTCAAACAGAGAACTACGAGAAATGGAAAAATAACATGATGCTCCACCTTGAAGCCATAAGTGGCGAAATGATCGAAGTAATAAAAATGGCCCGATAGTCATTCAACAACAAACAAGTCATGGAGGTTTCTAATGGTAGAAACAGAGATCAAGCGAAGGATCTTCACAAGCGATCGTCGACAAGTGGGAGATCTACTAGTCGAGTTATTCTGAACGAAAGCCAGAGAACTACGGACATCAGAAGATGCCAAGAGACATCGACTGGATGGTCAAGCTCGTAATATCATCATCGGATCTACACTGAGCACATACGATGTAAAGCGTAGGGTGCTAAAGCAATGAAATTGCTGGCAACTGATTGAAGAAATGCATGCGGGCGAGAAAACGAAAGAAAACAAGTTGAAGTTCTCAAGTTGAAATTTCAAAATTTCAAACAAGGACCTTGAAACTCTGGAAGAACTAGATTTGATTTACCACTCTCATGAGTGATATGGCGACTTGAGGAAAGCAGATACTCTCGATCGAGAAAAGATTAAGACTATTGTGAAGTCTTAACCACATGGGAGCATACTAAATTCTTTTATTTTAATCAAGGTATGCGAAATATCACTCCGTGGAACTCTTCTCACATCTTACTACGGTTGATTATGAGACAACACAAAGAGAACAAACAATGAAAAGTTGCGAATATTGCTCTAGTTGCTCGAGGAACTTACGAAAAGAAGAAAAGCAAGGAAGAGGCGAGGATGCTCTTCTTTGCAAAGCAAATGAGCAAATATGTCGAGAAATTGAGAGAAGAAAAGCGAAGAGAAGTGAAAAAGCATTTAGGCTCAAACTATCACCGACAAAATATGCAAAGCTCCTTTGAACAAACCATTCGAGAAAGCATCATGTCTTGAGGAAGTAGAAATTGGAAATGATATCTGCTTCTATTGCCGAAACCTGGTCACTTCAAGAAGGATTGTCACGCCTTGACAAACTAAGGACGGTGACAAGAAAGATAGGCGAATCTTGAGAAGAAGCGAGAAAGCCTTATTAAGCGAAGAAAGAAAGAAAATCAAACTCATTTGGATCTTGTAGACTGAAATGAGTTACGAAGATGACAATTAGGATGACTCGATCTTACCATCACCATAATTATGTGGAGTTACTCATGATATAATCGACTTGACCTAAAATAGAATGAAATGTGTCGAGTTCTTTGAGATTAATGGTCCGGACATCTCTAACATAGAAATCATCTTATGGTGAGGTAACACATACTTCTTGTTATACTTATGAAAGTGATGAAGAAGAAATAAAAGATCTAGAAAATCTCAGGAAAGATCTTGACTTCTATGAAAGGGAATTTCTAATGATCCGAGCTAGAGCCGAAAATCTTGAAGAAGAAAAGAATTCTCTTGCAAAGGAAAATTCTCAATTAGTTAAGATATACGAGAAAAGGATCTTTGAAAATGCATTTCTCAAAGCTCGAGATATCTGAGGTGAAAAGTCACATAAAGAAGCGATGTTTGAATTACGAAAGAAATATGAAGATCTTCTTTACGAGAACAAGGAACTCAAAAGAAAGAATTATCTTTTCAATCTTATGCGAAAGCTAGTGACACTCTTCTTGAAGTACAATCTTACTTAAGAGATCATTCGAAAAAGAAAGGACTTGAAATTTGAATACAGACAGAGTGTTCTATCACTCTGAATAAGAGTGAGGAAAGAAGAACATTTGTAAGTACTCAGCAAGATGGTTCCCATGCAATCTATTGTATCGGTCAGAAGACGAAGATTGTTGACAAAGGAAAAGCAGTTGCAACTAAACCTTTGTGGGAAAAACAAGTCAAAAATAAAACTGATGGGCACGTCTCTGAAAAGAAACACAACACTGAAAAGTGTAAACACCCACAGTGCTATGTCTCTCAAAAGGGTAAAATTGCAGGAGCTGGCAATTTCTCTCATGTCACTTTTTCTGGAAAGAAATTGGATCAACCAGAGACTAGCAAAGCTGCTGAGAAAAGATCTCAGATAGCTTCAAGTGCTCAAAACGGTATTGGCTATAAAGGCATCGGGAAACAACTTGCTCATGAATACAAACAAGAGCAAGAACGATGGCTAAAGGCTAGAATTGCTCAAAGCAATTATCAGAAGTGGAAGTTGAATCAAGCCACTGAAAATCTGAATGCCAGGGCTAGAAGAAATTTGGCAAGGAAAGCTAAGTTTGCTGAAAAGCAAACTCAGAAACCTGACAGGTATCTGAAAGCACGAAATGGAGCACCTAGGAACACACCAAGGAAGAAAATAATTCTTAATAATGATAATCATTCAATCAGAATTCCTCCTTATGTTCCTATCAGACAAAAGAATGTACGAGAAATTCATTCAAAAATGGATTCCCTCTTGGAAGATTGTTTAGTCTGATGGTTCCAAGTAAATTGAGAACCTAATCTCACATTCCTGTTATGTGCGAATGCTTCTGGACTAAAGCACAATGGGCATTTGATAGTGGATCACGGAAAGCACATGACGGAGACAAAGCAAATCTAGTCGATTACAAAGCTTGCAACACGGGACCGGATATCGATTGTTGGAGGAGAATTAAATCCCTCTCAGGATTTAGTAGCGTCAAATTAGGAACATTAACAATCACTGACGTATTACATGTTAAGGATTTGAAATATAATCTATTTAGCATGAGCCAGTTTGCAGACAAAGGTTTTACTGTTAAATTCAAAGCAAAATACTGCAAACTAATTGACAATGAGTCAAAGCAGACAGTCTTGGTTGCTTGGCGGAAAGGCAGTCTTTATGTTGCTGCTGGGCATCTGCCACAACTGAAGAATGTCTCATGGTGAGTCAATCTGGTCACCTGGAAGAACCTTGGTTATGGCACAAAAGAATGAGTCACTTGAACTTCAAAACTCTGAACAAACTTGCGAAGAAAGAGTTAGTGGTTGGCCTTCCCAAAGCGTCTTTGGAAAGGATGATATACATTACGCATGTCGGATGGAAACAATCAAAATCTCTTTCAAGTCAAAGCTAGACACTCTAGTGTTAGACCAACTACTACATATGGATCTTTTGAATCATACGTAACTAGTTATGCGGGAAAGAAGTATGAATGCAGTTGTTGTAGATGACTTCTCAAGATTCACTTGGGTTGTCTTTACGAAACACAATCGGCCTTGAGGTGGAGATACCAAACTTCTTTGAAAAAGCTTGAAGTCATGAAAAATGACAAGGTATCTGCAATCGAGCAGACCATAGTCTTGAGTTTGTCAACGATTACATAAAGGAGTTTTGTACTGCACAAAGGTATACAACACCAACTTTCCTCTGTAAGAACACCTCAACAAAATGGTATTGCGAGAAGGAAACAGAACCCTTAAAGAAGGCTGCAAGGGCGATGCTAGTGACCTTTGAAATAAGTGAAATTTATTGGGTTGAAGGCATAAACACACTGCTACACTCGAACGCAGATGTTTGATAAATAAACACCATGACAAGACCCTTATGAAATCTTGGTTGGTAGACTCCTAATATCAAACATCGAGAGTATTTGGTTGTAGATGTTTTGTTCTAAACAATGGAAAAGATTATCGAGAACATTTCAACCAAAGGCGATGAAAGTGTATTTCTTGGCTATTCCACGAATAGCAAGCCTCTGAATTTACAACAAAAGAACAAAGAAAATTGAAGAATCGGTTCATGTTGTATTCTATGAAGGAAGCGAAAACACCTCCTAATGATGAACTCTCGGAAAGGTTCAAAGAACTAATGTTGAGGTCTGAAGAAGAATCCTTAGAAAGGAGAAACATCATTCTGAAATTGAGGATGACTCGGCGTGAAAAGCATGAAGTGCTAGTAACAACAAGATGACTCACAAACATGATGAAGAATTTCCTATGAAACTTCCGAAATGGGCGAAGATGTTCATCATGAAGCTATCTGGAAATAATCTCTCTGAAAGACATGTTCGAGATAGCTCAAGCGGCTTGAACAAGTGTCGGACATTAATTGCCCATACG
Source organism: Plantago major (assembly GCA_026545765.1). NCBI lineage: Eukaryota > Viridiplantae > Streptophyta > Magnoliopsida > Lamiales > Plantaginaceae > Plantago > Plantago major. Next base: position 102,334 of record JAIFAC010000160.1, on the reverse strand, counting down.
AGGAGCAAAATGTCTTGAATCTTGAAAAAGTATCAAATCAAAATCGGTGATTCTCATTCAAATCATTTGGATATTGATCCTACTAGCACTAAACCTATGATGAGATGGATCAAGGATCATCACGCAAAATATGTGATTGGACCAATTAATCAAGGTGTTAGGACTAGAGAGCAATAGTGAAAATGCTAATTCTCTCTTTGGATGTTTCATCTCAAATATTGAACCCAAAAATATAGAAGAAGCATTAGGAGACCAAAATGGATATCTGCAATGCAAGAAGATTTGGATCAATTTGAGAGAAACAAAGTGCAAATTAGTTCCATTCATGGAAGGAATATACGTGATTGGAACTAAATGGGTTTCGAAATAAAATGAATGAATCTGGTGAAATAACTTGAAACAAAGCAAGATTAGTTGCGAGGATTTACGGTGAAGGCTTAGATTTTGATGAGTCATATGCACGGTTGCAGATTGGATGCAATAAGACTCTTTCTAGCCTTCTGACTCATAAAGATTTTAAAGTTTATCAGATGGATGTCAAAAGTGCATTCTTGAACAGTGAACTTGCAGAAGAAGTTTATGTTGAGCAACCACCTGGCTTTGAAGTTTCCTCAGAAAGTAGAATGGTCTATAAACTACAAAAAGCTCTGTATGGACTGAAACAGGCTCCAAGAGCATGGTATGACACTTTGGCCAAATACCTTCTGAAAAGTGGTTTCAAGAAAGGTGAAGTTGATAAAACTTTATTTACCTTAAACCATGATGGGAAACTACTCTTAGTTCAAGTATATGTTGATGACATCATATTTGGATCTAAGGACAAGCAACTTTGTAATGACTTTGCAAATCTCATGAAGTTTGAGATGAGCATGATGGGAGAAATGAATTATTTTCTAGGATTGCAAGTCAAGCAACTCAATGATGGAATATTCATTAGTCAAACAAAGTATGCAAAAGATATGCTCACAAAATTCAATCTTAAGCCTTCTGAAAAGAATGCTAAGATACCTATGAGCATTGGAACCAAAATGACCTATCTTGAATCGACAAGAGTGTTGAAGAACATAAGTATAGGAAATTGATAGGTTCACTACTTTACCTCCTTTGCAAGTAGACACGATATTCAATCGCCGTTGGAGTGTGCTAGATTTGAGACAAATCGATGCAAACACACTACAACATTGCTATGAAAATATTAAGGTATGTAAAAGTGATAGAGGTAGGATTGTGGTATCCTAAAAGCGGATTGAGTTTATTTGGGTACTCGAATGATTATCTTTGGATCAACGCTTGATAGGAAAAGCACCTCGAACTTGGGTTTACGGGTACTAGACTTATCTCATGGTTTAGCAAGAAGCAAAACTCAATTGCAACTTCTACCACGGAATTTGAATATATTCTGCTTTTGTTGTGTAACACAAATTACGTGGATACAACAACAACTTAAAGACTATGGACTCATTGAAGAAAACTCCCATTTTATGACAACACAAGTGCTATTGCAATTACGAGAATCCTAAATTTCATGCCAGAACAAAGCATATTGATGTTAGACATGACTTCATCAGAGACCATGTTGAAAGAGGCAATATAGAGATACTCAAGATTGGCACTGAAGAGATTCTTAGCCTTAAGACATAGTCTTGGACTAATGGAACTACTGATGGTGAAAGAGTTCAAGAATGCAGAGCAGGCATCCGGAGAAGAGGTATCTGGAGCAGGCATCGGAGAAGAAAGAAATGCAGGAGCAGGTATCCGAAGTGAAAAGGCTAAAGAACAAAAGGCGACTTAAGATCTACGAAGCGGGAACTCAGATATCTGAATCACTCTATAAACGGTGAACACAAAGGAGAATAGTACAACTATCTGCAGTCAACTACTCTCTTGAAATTCGCATTATTTCTATCTTGATGAAAAACTTGGAAAAATCCTAAGTATAAAATGATTCGGATGCAAGCAGTGTTCTTGGTCATACACAAACATGATTCGGATAGCTAATAGCCAAAATTCATTAAATGGGCACAATTACACTTGTTGATTGTGATCATTCTTTGAAAAACAATGGTGACCCTTGATGAAATTAGCGATTGATCTATCGGTGGAAATTAATTCCCGATAAATAGTGGTATAAAAATTAACAAAGCCCACTTTGCATTTAATCTTAGAACTAGCTTTTGCTCACGCTTGCTTGCAAATCACGATCGTACACATAAAATCAATTTGTATGTATTTATGCATTGAGATTCTATTGCTATATATATATAGGATTTTGGCAAAAGAAATCACTTCGCTTAATCCAAAATTAGGACTTACAAAAATAGCAAAACCTTCTCTTGATTCTCTGCAAATCTTCTACAATCTACAAATCAAGATTAAGTTTTTACGCAAAGAATTACTAAATCAAATCTCTTTCAAACACCAATCAAATCTACACTATATAAAGAGATGGCCCCAAAGAATTCTTCTACTTTGAAATCTCAATCCTCCTTTAGCTGCTTTGAAAAGCAAGCACGAGTTGGTTATTGAGCAACCATTGGTAGGAGATTTTAATCGACCATTGGACTTCAAATCACAGAATGATTTGGGGTGGTGCCATGGTTGAGGAATACCTCACGGCTGCAATTGAAAACCAATGAAAGCGATTCTTGACATGCTTGAAAAGGCACAAATCGAGGATAATTTCACCTTTCGCCAGTGGAATTTCTATCTGCTTCGCCAGTGGAATTTCATCACTCGATGTGTTGGAATTCTACAACAACTAGGATAATTTCTGTGTTTACGAAACCTTTGCAATAGTGTCATCAAAACCTCGATCGAGGAAAGGAAATCCTCTGGACTTAACAACTTTACGTAAGTTGTTTGAGTTTCAAAATCTTGGAAAGGATTTTGAAATAAACACCAAGAACGATGATCTCCTTGAAGGTGTTAAGAAGCTGTCTGATGGCGTGTGTGATCTTGAAAAATCAGATACACCTTGAATTCAAGCTTCGACATCGAACCGGACATCGATGGTTCCTTTGGGATGTATTGGCTTGCATTCTTCACAGATGCTTTGATGGTCTACAAGGAGGTCTTGACGGATAAGCGAAAGCGATGGATCATGTTGTTCTTCTTTGAATCAACAAGAAAAGCAATTTGGAAAACCACTTTTAAGCGGAAAATGCCTTCATGAAGTTTGTGAAGAAGATTGAGGTTCGAGCCTAAAATCGCAAAGGACTAGTGAGCAAAGGCCACGGTAGGCTATAGTGCGAAGATATGGTACTTCTTTGGAGAAGCTTGGCATTGAGCTCGGAGAGGCAATTTGAAATATAGCGATAACCTACTCTACAAATATGAGTATACAAACTTGTTGAAAAAGGTTCTTGGGTCTCGGAAAGGTTCTAAGCGAAAGTCGAAAAGGTATCGAAGAAAGGTTGTGACAAGAAGCCAAGAACTTGAAAGAAGTCTGGCAAATCGGAAGACATACCCATTGAGGTTGTCGATTCTCGGATATCTGCGGGCATTGCCGATGGGCGATAAAGCGGATGAACTCATCAATCTTGCAAAAGAGTTATCAACTCTTGAACAAGTAGACTCGACAAGAGAAAGTGCTTTCGAAATGTGAAGACTATTGCGAAGCGCTTTGATGAACTCATAAATCTTGCCAAAGTGGTGAAAAACACCAAGCCCTATCTGCGAAACCGCGGGGTAATGGACCAATCGGTTCCTAATCTTGATGAGAGCTCGGCGATGAAGATGAGAAGCTAGTCATCTCTCAAGTCCTAGAAAGAACAAAAGGGCTAAGGTTACTAAAATAGTAGCTTGGTGAAAAGGTTTCTGAAGAAGAACCTACACCTCAGGTTGCTGAACAAGCACCTATAGCAAAGGTTTTTGGTGCAAACACATCATCAGGGAGCGTTTCTTACGCACAACTTCAAAAAGCCCTGATGAGTGGTATTTTAGTCTTTGAGATGTTGATGGAAGCATACATCTAAAAATGGAAGAACACTCTCTTGACCAATCTTACGCTTCGAACAACCACAACAACCACAACCAGCCACAAGTGGTTGATGAAATGGTAAATGAACTCCATTTTGAATTACCGGCAATCTTTGTATCTTTGAAGAAAATCCTGCAAAAGCGGGTTCCCTGACTCAATGAGAGGATCAAGCTGAGATATCTACTCGAATGATCAACCGAGGGAAGCTGAGTTGCACACTCAGGAAAGGTGTGAAGTACCTGAAACTTCAAACAAAGAAGTGTTACTGGAACAAGAAGACCAAAGTATAGAAGGGTCACGAGTTTCAGAGACCAAAGTATATATCTTGTTACTTATAAAATTTCTTTGTTATAGGCTGAGTTAGAAACACAGAAACAAGAGGAAGCTGGGAAGCTTGCCTCAGAAACTGAGAAGGAGGTTCCCCCAACCTCACCTCTTAAGAAATCTGAGCCTGTGCCACAGGTGATAAATTGATTCTTAAGATAACAATTTTTAGTCATATGTTCATGTGCTTAAAGTAAATGTTTCTAACAAGCTCCAACTGAGAAAGAGGAAGATAAGGCAGAAATGCCAGAAAAGAACCCAGAAACCAACAAGGTTTCTGAAGAACACATCATTGAGCCTTCTCATATGAAGGTATATATATATATATATATGAAAATCAGTGATAAAAATTCTTCACCTTGGATTATCTCAAACTTCTTCTAAATTACTCAGTACTTTCTACTCACAGGCTCACTCAGAAGTAGAAGTGCAAGGGGATAGAGTTGCGACATCCCCTGCACCTATGGAAATTGATGAGGCATCAAGGCCTTCATCACTAGAAAAGATTCCAGAGACTCCACAAGTCTCTGAGAGACAAGTATCTGAGCCTCCCATGGAGGTAATTGACCTCTCAAATATCTGATTTGTCACTTAAAGTTTTCTTGATAAAATTTCCTAAGTATTGTGATAATTTTAATTCTCAGGTTCAAGAAAGAAAGGTTGATGAGGACCAGACTTCCAAGTCTCCGCCTCACAACAAGATATCTGAGACACCAATTGTCTCGATAGCACAAATCTCTGAGCACAAGTACTTACTCGGGTAACTCGAAACTAAACTACACTTCTACTCAGATATCTATAAAAGTTTTGAAGCTCACTCAAAACTCTTTCTATCGAGCTCAAACAAGTGCAAGCGGGCTCCCAATGATGAGAAAGGGACTACTTCCCTTCAAAGCTCAAACCACCTTGAAAGCATATACAATGCTTCAAGAAATGGCAAAGGTTAAGGTGCTCTGATCTCTCTGAAATATTGCGAATCACAGATCAACCAACCAGACGAGCACGAGCTCTTGACTTGGAGACATATATCCATGCAATGTTCCCTACCGAACAGTACACAGTTGCGACTTTATTGCATAAGGATTTCTCCAGAGAAGTGGCGCACAGTTTGATACAAGCCTTTGAACAGGCAGATGGTCAGACAAGATTACAGATGGCATACAAGCGATTCTGCAGACTACGCAATTTATACCTTGAACAAGAAGAGGTTAATGGGCAGAAGATCACTATTCCTGAAGTGATCAATCTTGTATCTGAAGATGATGAGGAGGAAGAGATAAACAAAAACGACTTCGATGAACCTCCCACTGATCATCACCAAAAGGATGACACAAAAAAAAAGGATGATGATGATGCCCCTGCACCAGGGGCCGGAGGAATTTCACAAAGAAATCATGCCTCAAGCTTTGAAAAGCAAGCGAGAGAGGAAAGCACGAAATCTCCGTCTCCATCTCCTCAAAAGTCAACTCGTCCATCTTCCAGCAAAGGTTAATCTTGAACAAGTAGTTGAGGATTACGAGGAAATCACTCGAAATTGTTGAATACTCGATCGAGCTGCTCAACTCGGACAATTGTTGGAAGAAGAACAACGACTCCATCTTCAAGCTGGAAGATCGGATAGCGAAATCGAGAGACAAGCTTGACCAACTACAAGATCAATATACGAGATGATTGCTTACTACGAGATTAAAGAGCTACGAGGATCTTGTAAATGCCATCACCAAAGAACTTCGATCTTGAAGAAGTATACGAAATTAAGCATGATGCTAAAGTGCATCATCTTCAAAAGAAGTACCATCCTCCTCCCAAAAGGAAGAAACCAATCTACGAGATGGTTCTTTGGACTCGACAATCGATGAGAATGTCGAGGATGAAGATCCTTTGGTGATTACTCGGATGATGAAGAAGACAAGACTTTGGCGAGAACATATAATGAACATCTAAGCTGTTTCACACTTGAAAAGGAAGCGATTGCTCTGAAACTTTCAATAAGCGCGAATGTCCACTCCATGAATACATGAGCAGATGCCAATCTTGGCTCATCGAAAAGGAGATGTCTTCACGGAACAAGGAAGTAATTGCCTCCGTCCCTCTGAAATGAAAAAGTTCCTTGAGCTCGTTACTCGAGAGAACAACTAGCATAGTCATTTCTCGGAAAGATCAGGAATGATAAGGGGCGATGATCGTCTTTAGTGAAAAAAGCTTTCCAAGAGGCAAGTTACCTGCTTTGGAAGCGGATGCCATCCTAGGCCCATTAAGCGAGCTCAGCGATAAGGACAATGGACTTATCAAGCAAAATCGAGAGCTCAAGCCGAACTTGAAGTTGGTCACTTTCTACAATTATTTACAAGGGCATTTTAACTCTCTCTCGATTCTTTTATGAGGTAAGTTGAATGACAATGACTAAGGGAAAGAATGTACAAATCTGGACCTCAAAGTCGGGGAATGGGAAGAAGGAAGAAAACAAGAAGAAATGCAGGTGGTGGCTCAGAGAGGAAGAAGAAACATGAAAACTTCCCAGCCACCACTCAGAATCAACGGACCCTCCTCAAGCCAAGCTGCTTTTCAAATAGTAGCTGCTTCCCAGAAACCTACTGAAGGAACTACAATGATAACAAGGGCCATGGCACAGAAACCTCCAAGGAGTACCAAGGCTCCAAGGAGAAGACAAGTTAAAGGGATTGATGAATCTTCTAAAGAAGAAGAATGTCAAATCAAGTCCTTGGGCAATGAAGAAGGCGTAAAACTCTCACAAGATCTAATCATGATGATGATGAGAAGCGATGAAGATGAAGCTCCTCTTCACGAAAAGGAAAATTGAAAGCCTAAGCGAGCCCATAGCTGCCAAAGCCCTAGCGACTAAAACACCCTGGAAATACCAAGTCTATCCGGTGGTTCTTCAAGCAACAAACAAAGAGAATTCAAGACAAAGAAGGAGCAGTGAGAGTGAGCAAAGACAAAGTCGACTTCCACTCGGGCGGAAGAAGCGAAAATAGAGTGCGTGAAGAATGACAATGATTCCTCATCTCTGGTGCATCAATCGGAAAAATGGCTATTGGATTACGGAACTTAAGCATCTCTTGGTAAATTCAAAATTTCGAACCAATCCATAAACAACTTATGGCATGGAGAAAAGATAAGCCAACCTTGATCAACACCAATCACATTAAAGCTGGTTGGATTTTGAAGTTGTCAAGAAGCTGAAGCCATGAAAGGACCTCTCGATGAATGTCCATATGGAAAGCGGATGATGTGCGAGAATTACGAATATCACGGAGCGAACAAGAGCAAGACTCATTTGTGGAACCACATGAGTCATTCTATCTAGCGAAGATCAATACAAGGGTAACATCGGATATCGAGGATTATCTATGAATACTTCAAGCTTTGGATATCGAATAGAGCATGCACGGAAGTGGGGAAAGTATCGTGGGTCAAACATTTTGTCGAGAAAAATCCTACCAAAACTACAAAGAGTGCGTGGATTTGTGAGACGATGAGATGCTCGTCGAACACTTCTTTATGATTACGATGACATCAAAAGGTTTGGAGATAGGAAATTTGCGGTGATCCATAGAACAAGCTTGAAGACTTGAAGAGTTAAAGACTTGAAGACTAGTCTATTAGGATGTTTACTTGGAGCTTGGTTACTCCTGTTGTCCTAATTTACTATGTATTTTTGTTGTATTTTTGCTGACTGAGCTAAACTTGTTTTATGTACTAAAGTTATCTGTAATCTTTCTTTGTAACTTATCTGAAGAACTTACTCTCAAATAGTATTCTATAAAAGATAACTTGTCAGCAAAGATCACACCTTGTGATTTGGTTGATATTTACTTTCTGCACTTAATTGAATGATTTGAAAAATCTTAAGAAATGATTAAGTGTTGGATTGTTCACTCATCAGTTGTAATAGGTCGGATAGTCATCGTTGGTGATCAAAAGGAAATTTGTTAGGAAATTTGTTAGATATTTTGTTAGAAATATCTGTTTAGATTTTGATCAGCAACATGATGACTTATCTTAGTCTCAGAAAGGTGATTAGTACTCTTGGTTCACTTGAACATTGTAAAAGAGGAAACCACTAAGTATGATAGTCTAGCTAATCTTGTATAGGATGTTAGGTTTTAAAATGTAATTTTTATTTTATGAAGAGAAGACCAAGAAGAAGACATCCAAGCAGAACAAGTTCAACGACATTGAAGATTTGAAGAAGCGCACAAGATTACTAAAATAGTTTTGCGAGATACCTTGGTCGATATCTTGAAGACACGAATAGTTTTAAACAAATGTGTCACAAGAGATATCGAGAACTAGAAGGTTTTAAAAAACAGGAAAGTGCTGATTTCTACTCGGATACCTTGAGCCTTAACCACATTTACGAAAAGAAATATATTGCAACAAAGTTGTTTCAATAAAGTGGTATCTGAAGATTAAAGATAAGGGCGTGCAAAGAATCGGATAATACTAGTCTACGATCACGAGCATAGTTCCGTTAGCACTCTGAGGACAAAAAATGCGGTCTGATGCATTTAATGCCGCAGACGAGATATGCGAATAAAAGCAGCGGTACCTTGAAGAAGAAGGCGAACCTACTCTGTACTATGCGAGATATCAATAGTTTGAATTTGATTTAAACTGTGGATACTATTCAGCGACATTCAAATTCATCTATAAATATAAATACTTAGACTACTTGAGAAGACACCTTGAACTCCATAAACACATTTGAACAACATATTCTCTCAAGCAAACTACTTATCCTCAAAGCTTTACATTGCGACCAAGCTCACGATCTTAAGTAGCACTAAAGTTCTAAGTGTCACGATCCTAAACAAACCTTGCTATCTGTGAAAGAGTTGAATTGAAAGATCAAGTATAAAGATTCATTCTCTTGAACATTTATCTAAGACTTGGTCGATAAAAGAACAAGATACCATACATTGAAAAGTGTATTAAGTATACTTGATTCACGAGCTATCGATTAGCGCAAAGTTATTAAAGAAGCTCATCGTGACTGAGCAAACCAAAACCGACACCATCCTTTGGCGTGGAGTCGGGGAAGTACTTAGTTTGAGAAACTAAGGAATAACTCAAGGTTATTGAGCACGGGAAGTACTTAGCTTGGGAAGCTAGGAATAGCTCAAAAAGGTTTATAGTCAGGAAGTACTTGGGCATGAAAGGGGAACAACTCAGGGGGGGGAACATTTGGTTGGGAACCATTTGTTTAAGGAATCTTAGAATAGGATTTTGTAAGGTGACCTCAATTATCTATTCTAGTGAATTCTAGGTCTTTGGAAGACGAAGTGGATTAGTTGGAGGATTCGCCACCTCAGATACCACTATACTTCATGTTATTTACTTCTCTGTACTTACTTTTCTGACACACACACACACACTTTAACTGTTTCTGCACTTATCTATCTTAAGTCTTCCGCGCTCTGAATCTAAGTATCAAATATCTACACAGATATCTGAGAAATAGTTTTATCGACAAAAGTTTTAAAAGACTATTCACCCCCCCTCTAGTCTTTTACTTTGCCGTTATCTGGACCAACATATACAACATCAACTATCTTCCGTAAGAACACCACAACAAAATGGTGTTGCTGAAAAGAAGAATAGGACCCTAAAAGAAGCGGCAAGAACAATGCTCGCTGACACTAAAATAAGTGAAATCTATTGGGTTGAAGCTGTAAACTCAGCATGCTACACTCAAAATAGATGTCTGATTAACAAGCACCATGACAAAACTCCTTATGAGCTTTTGATTGGTAGACCTCCTAGTATCAAGCATCTAAGGGTGTTTGGTTGCAGATGTTTCGTTCTTAACAATGGAAAAGAGTACTTGAGAACATTTCAGCCAAAGGTAGATGAAGGAGTATTTCTTGGTTATTCTCTGAATAGCAAAGCCTATAGAATCTACAACAAAAGAATGCAAAAGATTGAAGAATCTGTTCATGTAGTTTTCTACGAAAGAAACAAGAAAATACCCTTAAATGATGATCTCTTAGATAGGTTCAAAAAACTAATGATTAAAGATTCTGAAGAAGAATCTTCAAAAGGAAACAATTCTATCATTCACTTAGAGGATGAATCTGACGATGAAAGGCAACCATTGCTTAGTAACAACCAGACGACTCTAAGACATGATGAAGAATTTCCTATGAGAATTCCAGAAATGGAACAGGTTACTGAGAACCTTCATCATGTAGAGGTTTATGAGAATGAAATTGTTGAAAATCAAATTCCAGATATCCCTAACACTGAAAAAGTGTCAGATATCCATGGCATTTCCCATGTGTCAGATATCTCAGATACTGCACAAGTATCCCATCAAGATCATATTGATTCACATTCAGATCAAAATGATATTGATCCTACTAGTTCAAAACCCATTATGAAATGGATAAGAAATCATCCTGCAAAGGATGTGATCGATCAGATTAGACGAGGAGTTAGAACTAGAAGAGTAATCGCTGAAAATGCAAATTGTCTCTATGGATGTTTCATCTCAAATATTGAACCTAAAACTATAGAAGAAGCATTGAAGGATCAAGATTGGATCTCTGCAATGCAAGAAGAGTTGGATCAATTTGAGAGAAACAAAGTCTGGAAACTGGTTCCATTTGTTGATGGAATATCTGTAATTGGAACCAAGTGGGTTTTCAGAACAAAATGAATGAGTCTAGTGAAATAACCAGAAACAAAGCAAGAAATTTGGTTGCCAAGGATTCACCAGACTGAAGGACTAGATTTTGATGAATCTTATGCACCAGTTGAAAGATTGGATGCAATAAGACTCTTTCTAGCCTCTGCAGCTCATAATGACTTTACAGTTTATCAAATGGATGTCAAGAGTGCATTCCTAAATGGTGAACTTGCTGAGGAAGTCTATGTTGAGCAACCACCAGGCTGAAGTTTCCTCAGAAAGTAGGATGGTCTATAAGCTTCAGAAAGCTCTGTATGGATTGAAACAAGCTCCAAGAGCATGGTATGATACATTGGCCAGATACCTACTAGAAAGTGGTTTCAAGAAAGGAGATGTTGATAAAACACTCTTCACATTGAACCATGATGGGAAACTACTTTTAGTTCAAGTATATGTTGAAGACATTATATTTGGATCTAAAGACAAGCAACTTTGTGAAGACTTTGTTGAACTCATGAAATGTAAATTTCAGATGAGCATGATGGGATAATTGAATTACTTCCTAGGGCTGCAAGTCAAGCAACTCAATGATGGAATAATCATTAGTCAAACAAAGTATGCAAAGGACATGCTCAACAAGTTTAATCTAAAGCCTTCTAAAAAGAATGCTAAGATACCTATGAGCATTGGAACCAAAATGACCTATACTGAACTTGATAAGAGTGTTGAAGAACACAAGTATAGGAAATTGATTGGGTCTCTACTGTACCTCACTGCAAGTAGACCTGATATTCAATATGCAGTTGGAGTGTGTGCTAGATTTCAGACAAATCCAATGCAATCACATTACAACATTGCTATGAAAATATTAAGGTAGTAAAAGTCTTGTAGAAGTTGGTATGGTATCCAAAAGATAGTGGATTGAGTTTGGTTGGCTATTAGGATCTTGACTATCTTTGGATCATTGCTTGATAGAAAAAGCACCTCGAACTTGTCAATTTCTTGGTGCATTGATATCATGGTTGACAAGAAACAAAACTCAATTGCTACATCTACCACGGAAATTTGAATATATTTACTTTGGGTGTTGTGCTTCACAAATATTGTGGATACAACAACAACTCAGAGACTATGGACTCAATGAAGAGAAAACTCCTATTTTTTGTGACAACACAAGTGCCATCGCCATAACTCAGAATCCTAAGTTCCATGCAAGAACAAAGCACATTGATGTTAGACATCACTTCATTAGAGACCATGTTGAAAAAGGTAATATCGAGATACTCAAGATTGTACTTTGAAGACCAACTTACGGATATCTTCACTAAACTACAAGAAAGTAGATTCTTAGCCTTAAGACATAGTCTTGGACTAATGGAGCTACCAAAGAAGCTGAAATAGTTCGGATATTTGAAGAAGATATCAAAGGAGGAAAAGAGGAATGAAAGCGGGTATCGAAAACCGGTATGCAGTATCGAGAAGAGGAATCTGGAGCGGGTAGGTATCCGAAACCAAAGGCTAAAGGGTAAAATGGCTATTTGAAGATTTACGAGGCACTCGGATATCTAGATCACTTTCGATGAGGGAACACAAAGAGAATAGTACAATCTGATCGACTACTCTCTTGAAATTTGTATTATTTCTATCTTTGTGCAAAACTTGAACATATACTGAATGTGAGATAGACTCAGATGCAAACATTGTTCTAAGAAATGTGATTCAGATAGCAAATCGTCAAAATTCATTAATTGGGCACAATTACAATTGCTGATTGTGATCATTGCTGAAGAAGCAATATTGACCCTTGATGAAATGGGCGTTTGATCTTAACGGACGAGATTATTTCTCTGTAAAATAGTGAATTTGTAAAACTCGGGCGTGGCCCACTATGCATTTAATATCAAACAAAATTTTACCGCGCTATCTGAGTACACAAATACTTACACACAAAATTAATTTGTATGTATATATACATTGAGATTACATAGCTATATATATAGGATTTTGACAAAAGAATTCACTTTCTCTAATCGAACATTAGGACTTGCACAAGAATAGCAAAAACATTTCTTCAACTTCTACGCAAATCTACATTCCTCAATTAGTTTTTACGCAAAGAATCACTAATCTCTCACCTAATCTCTTCGGACTTTTGAAAACTTACACTATATAAAGAGATGGCTCCAAAGCGTGCTTCTACCGAAATCTCAATCTACTACCAATGCTGCTTTGAAAAGCAAGCACCAGAGTTGGTAGTTGTAAACAATCGGTTGGTAGGAGACTTTAATCCTGATCATTGGACTTCAAATCACAGGATGATTTGGGGTGGTGCCATGATTGAGGAATACCTCACGGCTACAATTGAAAACCAAGCCGATAGGAAGCTAATTCTTGACATGCTTGAAAAGGCACAAATCAAGGGTTTCCTGTCTTCTACTCCTAGTAAAGTTTCCTCACTGGATGTGTTAGAATTCTACAACAACTCCAGGATTATTTCATGTGTTTCTGAAGGCATTGAAACAGTGTCTATCAAAACAAAGGTCCAAGGAACGGAAATCCTTATGGACATTAACAACTTTCTGTAAGTTGTTTGAACTTCAAAATCTTGGAAAGGATTTTGAAATAAACACCAAGGATGATGATCTCCTTGAAGGTGTAAAATTTGTCTGATGGCGTGTGATCTTGAAAACCGGATACACCTTTGATTTCAAACTTGCGACTCGATCGAACCGGACATCTGTCGGTTCCTTTGGGATGTGTTGGCATGCATTCTTCACGGATGCTTTGATGGTCTACAAGGAGGTCTTGACCGGATAAACTGAAGCATTTGGATGATGATGTTCTTGTTGCAACAACAAGTCAAAAGGCTGGAAAACCCTTTCAACTGGGGGAAGTACGCCTTTATGAAGTTTGTGAAGAAGATTCAAGGCTTTGAGCCAAAATTGTTAAGGAACTTGCTGAGCAAAAAGCCACAGTAAGCTATGGATTGAAGATTTGCTACTTACTGGAGTGCCTTGGCATTGAGCTCAGAGAGACGACAGACATTGCCAACAGTAACCTACTCTACAAATATGAGTATACGAACATAATGAAAAAGGTTACTGGATCTCAGAAAGGTTCCAAGAAGCGAAAAACTGAAGAGATATCTGAAGGAAAAGTTGCGACCAAAAATCCCAGAACTTTACGAAAGAAGTCTGCTGGAAAATCAGAAGAACTCATCAATGCAGATGAACTCATCAATGCTGCAAAAGATACAACTGCTGATGAACTCATCAATGCTGCTAATGAGAATAGTGGTAGGTACCAAGCCCTATCTGCAGAAACCGCAGGGATTATGGACCAATCAGTTTCTAATGCTGATGAGAGCTCTGACGATGATGATGATGAGTTAGTTATCTCTCAAGTCCTACAAAAATCAAAGAGGGCTAAGGTTACTGAAAAAGTAATAAGTGTAGAGGTATCTGAAGAAGAACCTACACCACAGGTTGCTGAACAAGCACCTGTTTCAAAATTCTTGAAGCAACTGTGTCCAAAGTCACTGGACAAAACACACCATCAGAGCAAGTGACACTTAAGCATATTGAAGATGCTCTGATGAGTGGCAACTTAGTGTTGGAGGATACTGCCATTGCCTCAACACTCAAAAGTATGTCTCAAGCAGATCTGGATAGGCCCCATACAACATCACCTTCTTTATCTAGATCAGAATCACCACAACAACCACAACAGCCAATAGTGGATGATGATGTTGAGATGATACTTGAGTTACAACATGAGATACCAACATCTTTCCTTGCTGAAGAAAATCCTGTAAAAGAACAGGTTCCCCAACTCAATATGAGGGATCAAACTGAGGCATCTGCTCAGAATGATCAACCAGGGGAGGCAACTGAGTTGCACACTCAGGAAAGGCCTGAAGTACCTGAAACTTCAAACAAAGAAGCTAAAATGGAACAACTAGACCAACGCATGAAGAGTCACAAGTTCCAGAGACCAATCAGCCTGACATTGCTCAGGTAGCTGAATGGTTTAACTCTCTACTTGTGATATTTTTGTGTTTGTTAAATCTTGTTATTTAATGAAATTTCTTTGTTACAGGTTGAATTAGAAACACAAGAACAAGAGGAAGCTGGAAAGCTTGACTCAGAATCTGAGAAGGAGGCTTCCATAACCTCACCACTTAAGGAACAGGAGCCTGTCTCACAGGTAGAAGACAGTTTCTTAAGATACAACATCTCAGATATGTGCTTTACTAATACTATAAAGTGTTTGTTTCTAATAGGCTCCAACTGAGAAGAAAAATGAAGAGACTGAAAAGTCTATTTCTTCAGAGAAGAATCGGAGACTTCAGGTCTCGAGGAACAAATATCTGAACCCTGCAGAGAAGGTATTTCATTCAGATACCTATATTCTTCAAAGAGCAAATCTACGATCATTTTCTTAAACTAACACGTTCTATATGAGTTCAAAAAGAAGTAGAAGTTCTTTGGGAATTGCTTGCTCAATCCCACAACAAATGGAAATTGATGAGGCATCAAAGCCTTCATCACAAAAAACTTCGAGGCACAAGTCTCTGAGAGACAAGTATCTGAGCCTCCAACAGTGGAGGTAATTGACCTCTCAGATATCTGATTTGTCAATAAAAATTTTCTTGATACAATTTCCTAAGTGTTATGTTTCTAATCTTAGGTTCAAGCAGAAAGAAAGATAACTGAGGATCAGACTTCCCAGTCTCCTCCTCATATCCAGATATCTGAGGCACCTAGAACCTCAGTAGTCAAGTCATCTGAGCCTATCACACAGGCTCAAATAAGTGCCACTAAGGTCCCTGTTGATGAGAGAGAGGACCTGCTTCCTTTCTTCAAGAAACACACTTTGCCAAAGCATCTGAAATGCTTCAAGAAATGGCAAAAGCTCTGATGCTCCGATCTATCTGAGACTGATCACCACACCAGGAGAGCACGAGCCCTTGACTTGGAAAACTACGTCCATGCAATGTTCCCCACTGAACAATATTCTTTCGGAACATTGATGGATAAGGATTTTGTCAAGGAAGTGGCGAGCTGATCAAGCTTTCACCCAGATGGTCGGAACCCGAATGCGGATGGCATTCAAGCCTACTTTGCCCAGACTACGACATACCCTCGAACAAGAGGAAGTTAATGGCAAGCGGTCACTATTCGAGTGATCAACCTGGTCTCTGAAGATGAAGAAGAGAAGGAGACTGATGAGAATAATTATGAAGATCCTCCTTCTGACCATCACAAGGATGAGGATGACAAAAAGGATGATGATGATGCCCCTGCACCAGGGACAGGAGGGATTCCACAAGGAAACAATGCCTCAGCTGCGGAAAAGCACACTGAGAGGACATCACAACAATCCCCTCCGCCATCTCCTCAGAAATCTACCCATCCATCTTACCAACAAAAGGACACTATTAAACAAGTAGTTGAGCACTCTGAGGAAAACACTCAGAAATAGTGGATGCACAAACCAGAGTTGCTCAACTCAAACAATTGTTGGAAGAAGAACAACAGCTAAATCTTCAACTGGAAGAAAAGATAGATGTTGGGATATTTGTTGGGAAATTTCTTGGGAAATTTGTTAGGAAATTTGTTAGATATTTTGTTAGAAATATCTGTTTAGATTTTGATCAGCAACATGATGACTTATCTTAGTCTCAGAAAGGTGATTAGTACTCTTGGTTCACTTGAACATTGTAAAAGAGGAAACTCACTAAGTATGATAGTCTAGCTAATCTTGTATAGGATGTTAGGTCTCAAAATGTAATTTTTATTTTATGAAGAGAAGACCAAGAAGAAGACATCCAAGCAGAACAAGCTCAACAACATTGAAGACTTGAAGAAGCGCACAAGATTCTGGCATTTTTGAGATATCTTAGCGGATATCTTGAAGACACGAATAGTTTTATACTGCGTGTCACAAGAGATATCGAGAAATAAGAGGCCTATCGAAAACAAGGAAAGTGTCCACATATATCTATTCTCGGATACCTTGAGCATTAACCACATTTACGAAAAGAAATATATATATTGCAAACAAAGTTGTTTCAATAAAAGTGGTATCGAAGATTGAAGATAAGGGCGTGCAAAGAATCGGATAACACTAGTCTACGATACAAAGCATAGTTCGATTGGCACTGAGGACAAAAAGTATAGTACAATGCATTTAATGCAGACGAGATATACGAATAAAAGCAACGACTTAGAAGAAGACAAAGCACTTCTGATACTATACACGAGATATCAATAGTTTGAATTTGAGCCTAACGGATACTATTCAAGCGGCACTCAAATTCATCTATAAATATCAACACTTAGGCGCTTGAAGAGACACACTTGGAAAAGCAATGAACATCTTACTCACTCAAGCAACTTACTTATCCTCAAAGCTTTACATTGCGACCAAAGCTTTTGATCTTGAGTAACCTGAAGTTCTAAGTGTCACGATCCTAAACAAGCATAGCTATCGTGAAAGAGTTGAAGCGAAAGATCAAGCATAAGATTCATTCTCTTGAACATTTATCTAAGACTTGGGTCAGTAAAAAGAACAAGATACCATATATTGAAAAGTGTATTAAGTATACTTGATTCATAGAGCTATCTGAATAACTGAATAAGTTATTAAGGAAGCTCATCTGATAACTCAAACCAAAAGCAACACCATAACTGGCGTGGAGTACAGGAAGTACTTAGTTTGAAAAATCAGGGAATAACTCCAAGGTTACCGGAGTATAGGAAGTACTTGATTTGGGAAACTAAGGAATAACTCCAAGGTTATTGAGTATAGGAAGTACTTAGCTTGGGAAGCTAGGGAATAACTCAAAAGGTTTACGAATCTGAAGTACTTGGAGAAAGCGGGGAACAACTCGGGGAACATTTGGTTGGGAACCATTTGTTTAAAGGAATCTTAGAATAGGATTTTTGTAAGGAGAACTCGATTATCTATTCTAGTGAATTCTAGGTCTCTAGAAGACCGAAGTGGATTAGTTGGAGGATTCGCCACCTCGAGATACCACTATACTAACGTGTTATTTACCTTTACGTATTTACATTTGACACACACACACACATTAAGCATTTTGCACTTATCTTAATTAAGTCTTCAGCGCTCGATTCTAAGTATCGGATATCTATTGGATATCGAGAAATAGTTTTATCGACAAAAGTTTTAAAGACTATTCACCCCCCTCTAGTCTTTTACTTTGCGTTATCTGGACTGACAAGTGGTATCGAGCGGAGGTTCACAAGCATACCTTGAACCTAGATCCCAGATAGGTGAAGGAACTTTGTCCATTTGAGGACTCTTTAATTTGTGTGTTGAGTGTGCGGTATGTCTCGAGTGATGCACCCATTCTCAAACGGGAGAATTACGAAATGGAAAAATAACATGATGCTCCACCTTGAAGCCATAAGTGGCGAAATGATCGAAGTGATAAAGAATGGCCAAATAGTCATTTAACAACTCAAACAAGTCATGGAGGTTTCTAATGGTAGAGGCAGAGATCAAGCGAAGGATCTTCACAAACCGATCGTCGACAAGTGGGAGATCTACTAGTCGAGTTATTTACACCAAAGCCGAGAACTCGGACATCGGAAGATGCCAAGAGAAATCGTCTGGATGGTCAAGCTCGTAATATCATCATCGGATCGACAAGACACATCTGATTAAAGCGTGGGGTGCTAAAAGCGAAAGTTGCTGGCTGATTGAAGAAATCTGTGCGGGCAGAAAACAGAAAACAAGTTGAAGTTCTCAAGTTGAAATTTCAAAATTTCAAACAAGGACCTTGAAACTACGGAAGAACTTGATTTGATTTACCACTCTCATGAGTGACATGGCGACTCTTGGGGAAAAAGCAGATACTCGGTCGAGAAAGATTAAGACTATTGTCAGAAGTCTTAACCATAACTTGTAGCATACCAAATTTTTTTATTTTAACCAAGGAATGCCAAATATCACTCGATTGGAACTTTTCTCTCATCTTACTTTGTTGATTATGAGACAACTCAAAGAGAACAAACAATGAAAAGTTGCAAAGCGTTGCTCTAGTCACTCGAGGAACTTACGAAAGAAAAGCAAGGAAAAGCGAGGATGCTCTTCTTTGCAAAGCAAATGAGCAAATATATCGAGAAATCGAAGAAGGAAAGCGAAGAGAAGTGAAGAAGCATCTAGGCTCAAACTATCACCGATACAAAAATATGCAAAGCTCATTGAACAAACCCATTTCGAGAAAGCATCATGTCTTGAGGAAGCGAAATTGGAAGCGATATCTGTTTCTATTGCCGAAACACAGCCACTTCAAGAATGATTTTCTTGCCCTCAACAAACTAATGACAGGTGACAAGAAAGATAGGAAAATCTTGAAGAAGCGAGCGTTATTAGCGAAGAAAGAAAGAAAATCAAATTCAACTCGATGCTCTATCGTTGAGGCGATTACGAAGATGACAATTCGGATGACTCAACCTTACCATCACCATAATTATGTGGAGTTACTCATGATATAATCGACTTGACCTCAAGAAGAATGAAATGTGTGGAGTTCTTTGAAATTTGGTCGGACATCTCCAACATAGAAAAGCATCTTATGGTGATGAGGTAACACATAATTCTGTTATACTTATGAAAGTGATGAAGAGGAAATAAAAATTTAGAAAATCTCGGAAAGAACTTGACATCTATGAAGAGAATTTCTAATGATCCGAGCTAAGCGAAAACCTTGAAGAAGAAAAGAATTCTCTTGAAAAGGAAAATTCTCAATTAGTTAAAGAATTTGAGAGAAAGGATGCTGAAAATGCATCTCTCAAAGCTCATATATCTGAGACTGAAAAGTCACATAAAGAATCAATGGCTGAATTACGAAAGAATTATGAAGATCTTCTTTCTGAGAACAAGGAACTCAAGAAGAAAGAATTATCTTTTCAATCTTATGCCAAAGCTAGTGACACTCTTACTGAAGTACAATCTTACTTAAGAGATCCTTCAGAAAAGAAAGGACTTGAATTTGAATATCTGACATATTGTTCTATCACTCTGAATAAGAGTAAGGAGAGAAGAACATTTGTAAGTACTCAGCAAGACGGTTCCCATGCAATCTATAGTATCGGTGAGAAGACAAAGATTATTGACAAAGGAAATGCAGTTGCGACCAAACCTTTGTGGGAAAAACAAGTCTAAAACAAAACTGTTGGGCACGTCTCCGAAAAGAAACACAACACTGAAAAGTGTAAACACCCACAGTGCTATGTCTCTCAAAAAGGTAGAATTGCAGGAGCTGGCAAATTCTCCCATGTCACTTTTTCTGGAAAGAAATTGGACCAACCAGAGACTAGCAAAGCTGCTGAGAAAAGATCTCAGATAGCTTCAAGTGCTCGAAACGGTATTAGCTACAAAGGCATCGGAAAACAACTTGCTCATGAGTACAAGCAGGAGCAAGAACGATGGCTGAAAGCTAGAATTTCTCAAAGCAATTATCAAAAGTGGAAGTTAAATCAAGCCACTGAAAATCTGAATGCCAGGGCTAGAAGAAATCTGGCAAGGAAGGCTAAGTTTGCTGAAAAGCAAACTCAGAAACCTGACAGGTATCTGAAAGCATCATATGGAGCACCTAGGAACACGCCAAGGAAGAAAATAATTCTTACTAATGATAACATTCATTCAAATAGAATTCCCTCTTACGTTCCTGTCGACAAAAGCATATTTCAAAGAAATTCATTCAAAAATGGATTCCTACTGGAAGAACCTTTAATTCTGACGGTTCCATCAAAGATATGAGAACCTAATCTCACATTTCTGTTGTATGCGAGAATGCCTCTGGACTAAAGCACAATGGCTATTTGATAGTGGATGCGGAAAGCATATGATAGGAGAAGCAAATCAATCGGTTGATTACAAAGCTTGCAACCAGGACGGATATCAGTTCTTTGGAGGAGAATTAAATCCCTCTCAGGATTTGGCAATGTCAAATTAGGGACTTTAACAATCACGGCGTATTACATGTTAAGGATTTGAAATATAATCTATTTAGCATGAGCGGTTTGCGACAAGGGTTTTACTATAAAATTCAAAGCTAAATCTGCAAACTAATTGACAATGAGTCAAAGCGCAGTCTTAGTTAATTGGTGGAAAGGCGATCTTTATGTTGCCGATTGGGCATCGCCACAATGAAGAATGTCTCATGGTGAGTCAATCTGGTCACCGGAAGAGCCTTGGTTATAGCACAAAAGAATGAGTCACTTGAACTTCAAAACTCTGAATAGACTTGCGAAAGAGTTAGTGGTTGGCCTTCTCGAACATCTTCGAAAGGATGGTATACATTACTTTGTCGGATGGAAACAATCTAAGATCTCTTTCAAGTCAAAATCGAGACACTCTAGTGTTAGACCAACGCAACTTTTACATGGATCTTTTTGAATCATCGTAATTAGTTATGCGGGAAAGAAGTATGAATGCAGTTGTTGTAGATGACTTCTCAAGATTCACTTGGGTTGTCTTTACGAAACACAAATCGATGCCGGTGGAGATACAAACTTCTTTGAAAAGCTTGAAGTCATGAAAAATGACAAGGTATCCATGATCGAGCAGACCATAGTCTTGAGTTTGTCGACGATTACATAAAGGAGTTTTGTACTGCAAAGGTATACAACACAAACTTTCCTCTGTAAGAACACCTCAACAAAATGGTGTTGCGAGAAAGGAAAACAGAACCCTTAAAGAAGCTGCAAGGACAATGCTAGTGACCTTTGAAATAAGTGAAATTTATTGGGTTGAAGGCGTAAACACGACTTGCTACACTCAAGCAGATGTTTGATAAACAAACACCATGACAAGACCCTATGAAATCTTGGTTGGTAGACCCCTAATATCGAACATCGAGAGTATTTGGTTGTAGATGTTTTGTTTTAAACAATGGGAAAGATTATCGAGAACATTTCAACGAAAGGCGATGAAGGTGTTTTTCTTGGTTATTCCACAAATAGCAAAGCCTGAGTTTACAACAAAGAACAAAGAAAATTGAAGAATCAATTCATGTTGTATTCTATGAAGGAAATAAGAAAACACCTCTAATGATGAACTCGGAAAGGTTCAAAGAACTATTCTTGAGGATTCTAAAGAAGAATCCTCGGAAAGGAGAAACATCATTATGGAAAGTGAGGATGACTACGGCGTAGAAAAGCTTGAAATGCCTAGTAACAACAAGATGACTCTGAGACATGATGAGGAATTTCCTATGAGTTTTCGAGAAATGGAGCAGACTCGAGAACCTTCATCATGAAGATGTATACGAAAATAAGAATCTTTGAAATGCATGTTCGGATATCTCTAACAACGAGAAAGTGTCGGATATCCATGACATTTCCCATATGTCGATATCTCGAATCTTGAAAAAGTATCAAATCAAAATCTTAGTGATTCACCTTCGGATCACGTGGATATTGATCCTACTAGCACTAAACCTATGATGAGATGGATCAAAGATCATCACGCAAAGGATATAATTGGACGATTAATCGGTGTTAGGACTAGGAGAGCAATAGTGAAAATGCTAACTCTCTCTTTGGATGTTTCATCTCGAATATTGAACTAAAATATAGAAGAAGCATTAGGAGACCAAAATGGATCTACGCAATGCAAGAAGAGTTGGATCAATTTGAGAGAAACAAAGTCTGAAACTAGTTCCATTTATAGAAGGAATATACGTGATTGGAACTAAATGGGTTTCGAAACAAGATGAATGAATCTGGTGAAATAACCGGAAACAAAGCAAGATTAGTTGCGAGGATTTACCGGTGAAGGCTTAGACTTTGTGAGTCATATGCATACATTGCAGTTGGATGCGATAAGACTCTTTCTAGCCTTTGACTCATAAAGATTTCAAAGTTTATCAGATGGATATCAAAAGTGCATTCTTAAACGGTGAACTTGCAGAAGAAGTTTATGTTGAGCAACCACCTGGCTTTGAAGTTTCCTCAGAAAGTAAAATGGTCTATAAACTACAGAAAGCTCTGTATGGACTGAAACAGGCTCCAAGAGCATGGTATGACACTTTGGCCAAGTACCTTCTGGAAAGTGGTTTCAAGAAAGGTGAAGTTGATAAAACTTTATTTACCTTAAATCATGACGGGAAACTACTCTTAGTTCAAGTATATGTTGATGACATCATATTTGGATCTAAGGACAAGCAACTTTGTAATGACTTTGCAAATCTCACGAAAAGCAAGTTTGAGATGAGCATGATGGGAGAAATGAATTATTTCCTAGGATTGCAAGTCAAGCAACTCAATGATGGAATATTCATTAGTCAAACAAAGTATGCAAAAGATTTGCTCACAAAATTCAATCTTAGACCTTCTGAAAAGAATGCTAAGATACCTATGAGCATTGGAACCAAAATGACCTATACTGAATCAGATAAGAGTGTTGAAGAACATAAGTATAGGAAATTGATAGGTTCACTACTTTACCTCACTGCAAGTAGACCTGATATTCAATATGCCGTTGGAGTATGTGCTAGATTTCAGACAAATCCAATGCAAACACACTTCAACATTGCTATGAAAATATTAAGGTATGTAAAGGGTACAGTAGATGTAGGATTGTGGTATCCTAAAGAAAGTGGATTGAGTTTAATTTGGGTACTCGAGAATGATTATCTTTGGATCAACGCTTGATAGGAAAAGCACCTCGGAACTTGGGTCGGGTACTAGACTTATCTCATGGTTTAGCAAGAAGCAAAACTCAATTGCAACTTCTACCATAGAAATGAATATATTCTGCTTTGGTTGTTGTGCAACACAAATTCTGTGGATACAACAACAACTTAAAGACTATGAACTCGATGAGAAGAAAACTCTCATTTTTTGTGACAACACAAGTGCTATTGCGATTACACAGAATCCTAAATTTCATGCCAGAACAAAGCACATTGATGTTAGACATCACTTCATCAGAGACCATGTTGAAAAGGGCAATATAGAGATACTCAAGATTGGCTGAAGACCAACTTGAGATATCTTCACTAAGCCACTACAAGAAAGTAGATTCTTAGCCTTAAGACATAGTCTTGGACTAATGGAACTACCAATGAGCTGAAAGAGTTCGTATCTGAGCAGGCATCGAGAGAAGAGGTATCTGAGCAGGTATCCGGAGAAGAGAAAAGAGAAATGGAATGGGTATCCGGAAGTCAAAAGGCTAAAAGCAAAGATAGCTTAAGATCTACGAGGCGGAACTCAGATCTCTGAAACATTCTATAAACAGGGAACACACAAGAGAATAGTATAACTATCTGCAGTAAACTACTCTCTTGAAACTCGCAGTATTTCGATCTTGATGAAAAACTTGGAAAATCCTAAGTATAAAATGATTGAGATGCAAGCAGTGTTCTTGGTCATACAAGCGTGATTGAAAGATATGCCAAAAATTCATTAAATGGGCACAATTACACTTGTTGATTGTGATCATTCTTTGAAAAACAATGGTGACCCTTGATGAAATTAAGCGATTGATCTGTCGGTGGAAATTAATTCCACGATAAATAGTGAATTTGTTGAAATTAGACATGGCCCACTAAGCATTTAATGCGAACTAGCTTTTGCTCACGCTTGCAAATCACGAATCGCACACAAAATCAATTTGTATGTATTTATGCATGGGATTCATTTGCTATATATATAGGATTTTGGCATAGAAATCACTTTTGCCTAATCTGAAAACTCATCTTGCTCAAAAATAGCAAATCCTTCTCCTGATTCTCTGCAAAACCTTCTACAATCTCTGCAAATCAAGATTAAGTTTTTCTGCAAAGAATTACTAAACAAATCTCTTTCAACCACCAATTTCAAATCCCTACACTATATAAAGAGATGGCCCCTAAAAGTTCAACTACACTAAAATCTCAATCCTCCTTTGCTGCTTTGAAAAGCAAGCACGAGTTGGTTATTGTGAACAACCGGTGGTGGAGATTTTAATCGACCATTGGACTTCAAATCACAGAATGATTTGGGGTGGTGCCATGGTTGAGAATACCTCCAATTTGGAATAGAGAACCAAGCCGACGAAAGCTAATTCTTGACATGCTTGAAAAGGCACAAATCGAGGGCTTTCTATACGCTGCCTAGTGGAATTTCATCACTCGATGTTTTGGAATTCTACAACAACTCCAGGATTATTTCCTGTGTTTCTGAAGGCACTGAAATAGTGTATGTTAAAACCTCAGTCCAAGGAAAGGAAATCCTTATGGACTTAACAACTTTCTGTAAGTTGTTTGAGTTTCAAAATCTTGGAAAGGATTTTGAAATAAACACCAAGGATGATGAACTCCTTGAAGGTGTTAAAGAACTTTCTGATGGCGTGTGTGATCTTGAAAAATCAGATACACCTTTGAGTTCAAGCTTGCGACATCGAACCGGACATCTGTTGGTTCCTTTGGGATATCTTGGCTTGCATTCTTCACAGATGCTTTGATGGTCTACAAGGAGGTCTTGACGATAAGCGAAGCAGTGGATGATGATGTTCTTGCTGAATCAACAAGACAAAAGTGGAAAACCCTTTTAAGCTGGGAAAATCGCCTTTACGAAGTTTGTGAAGAAGATTCAAGGCTTCGAGCCTAAGATTACCAAAGGACTAGCTGAGCCAAAGGCCACTGTAGGATATGGTCTGAAAATATGCTACTTGCTGGAAAAGCTTGGCATTGAGCTCAGAGAGACGGTTGAAATAGCCAACAGTAACCTACTCTATAAATATGAGTATACAAACTTGATGAAAAAAGGTTACTGGGTCTCAGAAAGGTTCTAAGAAGCGAAAGTCTGAAAAGGTATCTGAAGAAAAGGTTGCGACCTAGAAGCCCAGAACTTCAAGAAAGAAGTCTGCTGGCAAATCAGAAGACACACCCAAAGAGGTTGTCGATTCTCAGATATCTGCAGGCATTGTCGATGAACTGATAAAGGCAGATGAAATCATCAATGATGAAAAAGAGTTATCAACTACTGAACAAGTAGACTCAACAAGAGTAAGTGCTTTCAGAAATGTTGCGACTAATGTAGAAAGCCTTGCTGATGAACTCATAAATGCTGCCAAAAGTGGTGAAAAACACCAAGCCCTATCTGCAGAAATTGCAGGAATAATGGACCAATCAGTTCTCAATGCTGATGAGAGCTCTGACGATGAAGATGATGAACTAGTCATCTCTCAAGTCCTAGAAAGAACAAAGAGGGCTAAGGTTCTTGAAGCGATGGCGGTGATAAGGTATCTGAAGAGGAACCTACACCACAGGTTGCTGAACCTATAGCAAAGGTTGTTGGTGCAAACACATCATCAGGGAATATTTCTCTTGCACAACTTCAAAAAGCCCTGATGAGTGGTATTTTAGTACTGGCGGATGCTGATGGAAGCATACGACTAAAAATGGAAGAACATTCTCTTGACCAATCCTCTGCTTCCGGACAACCACAACCACAAGTGGTTGATGAAATGGTAAATGAACTCCATTTGAATTACGGCAATGCGATATCTTTGAAGAAAATCCTGCAAAAGCGGTTCTGACTCGATGAGAGGGATCAAAATGAGACATCTACTCAGAATGATCAACCAGGGGAGGCAACTGAGTTGCATACTCAGGAAAGGTGTGAAGTACCAGAAACTTCAAGCAAAGAAACTGCACTGGGACAAGAAGACCAAAGTATAGAAAGGTCACAAGTTCGAGACCAATCGACTGAAACTACTCAAGTGGTGACGGTTTAACTCTTATCTTGTGAAAATTTTATGCTTGTACATCTTGTTATTTATAAAAATTCTTTATTCTGGTGAGTTAGAAACACACAAACAAGAGGAAATTTGAAAACACCTCGAAGCGAGAAGGAGGTTTCCTCAACCTCGCCTCTTAAGACATACGAGCACATGTCACGGTAATAATGGATTCTTAAGATAACACTTCTTGAGTTATAAGTTTATGTGTAATCATTGAAATAAATGTTTCTAACAGCTCCAATGAGATGGAAGAAGATAAAGGCGAAATGCAGAGACAAACCAGAGACCAACAAGGTTTCTGAAGAACACATCACTGAGCCTTCTAGCATGAAGGTATATGACGAATCAAGTGATAAGTATTCTTCATCTTGGGTTATCTTACATATCTTCTAAAAAAATATTCAATACTTTCTACTCACAGGATCAATCAGAAGTAGAAACGCACGGGGACAAAGTTGCGACATCCCCTGCATCAATGGAAATTGATGAAGCCCCAATGACATCACTCGAAGAACACGAAGCGAAAAAGTTTACGAGAAAATGACTCTGAGCTTCCTTTTGAGGAAGTAAGTAGCAAAAATCAGAATTCATTAAAAGCATATTTATGCACAAATTCTTTCAAATAATTTCCTAAGTATTGTATTATTCTTGATTCTCGGAGTTCGAAAGAAAGGTTGATGAGGACCAGACTTCCAAGTCTTCACCTCACAACAAGATATCTGAGACACCAATTGTCTCAGTAGCACAAGTCTCTGAGCCTGAAGTACTAACTCAGGTAACTCAGAAACTAAACTACACTTCCACTCAGATATCTACAAAAGTTTTGAAGCTCACTCAAAACTCTTTCTTTCAGGCTCAAACAAGTGCCGAGCAGGTTCCCAATGTTGAGACAAGGGACCTACTTCCCTTCTTCAAAGCTCACAACTTGCCAAAGCACATTAAATGCTTCAAGAAATGGCAAAGGTTAAGGTGCTCTGATCTCTCTGAAATATTGAGAATCACAGATCAACCAAACAGACGAGCACGAGCTCTTGACTTGGAGACATACATCCATGAAATGTTCCCTACCGAACAATACACAGTTGCGACTCTATTGCATAAGGATTTCTACAGAGAAGTAGCGCAGTTTGATCTGAAGACTTTGAGCAGTGATGGTGAGACAAGATTACAAATGGCATTTAAGCGATCGGTCCCTTTAAACTGCAATTTATACCTTACGAACAAGAAGAGGTTAATGGGCGAAGATCACTATTCTGAAGTGATCAATCTTGTATCGAAGATGATGAGGAGGAAGAGATAAGCGAAAATGACTTAGGCGAACCTCCAGCGACCATCACAAAAGGATGACCTGCAGAAAAGGATGATGATGATGCCCTGCACTAGGGACGGAGGAATTTCACTAAGAAATTATGCCTCAGCTGCTGAAAAGCACACTGAGAAGCCTTCACAGAAATCTCCGTCTCCATCTCCTCAAAAATCTACTCATCCATCTTCTAACCAACGCCCAGTTACTACTGAACAAGTAGTTGAGCTTTCTGAAGAAACCGATCAGAAAATATTAAACACTCAAACCAGATCTGCTCAACTCGGACAAGCTGTTGGAAGAAGAACAACGACTCCATCTTCAATTGGAAGATCAAATAGCTAAATCGAGACAAGCTTGATCAACTACAAGATCAATACTTACGAAATGATTGCTTACTCGAGGTTAAAGAGCTACGAGATCTTGTGCATGATATCACCAAAGAACTAAATCTTGAAGAAGTATCGAAGTCGAAGCATGATGCTAAAGCTGCATCATCTTCAAAAGAAGTACCATCCTCCTCCCGAAAGGAAAGAAACCAATCTACGAGATGGTTCTTTGGACTTGATACAATCGATGAAAATGTCGAGAGGATGAAGATCCTTTGGTGATTACTCGGATGATGAAGAAGACAAGACTTTGGCGAGCACCACAATGAACATCTAGCGGTTTCTCACTTGAAAAGGAAGGTGATTGCTCCTACAATTTTCAACAAGCGCGAATGTTCACTCGAATGAATACATGAGCAGTGCAATCTTGGCTACTACGAACAAGGAGATGTCTTCACGGAACAAGGAAGTAATTGCCTCGTCCCCTACGAAATGAGAAAGTTCCTTGAGCTCATCACTCGAGAGAACAACTAGCATAGTCATTGCTCGGAAAGATGCAGGAATGATAAGGGCGATGATCGTCTTTAGTGAAAAAGCTTTCCAAGGCAAGTTACCTCTTTGAGCGAGATGCCATCCTAGGCCCGTTAGCGAGCTCAGCGATAAGGACAATGGACTTATCAAGCAAAATCGAGAGCTCAAAGCGAACTTGAAGTTGGTCACTTGCTATAATTATTTACAAGGGCATTTTAACTCTCTCAGATTCCTTTATGAAATTTGAGTCGATGACAATGACTAAGGGAAAGAATGTACAAATCTGGACCTCAAAGTCGGGGAATGGGAAGAAGGAAGAAAACAAGAAGAAATCAGGTAGTGCGGCTCGAAAGGAAGAAGAAACATGAAAACTTCCGGCCACTCAGAATCAATGAACCCTCCTCAAGCCAAGCTGCTTTGCAAATAGTAGCTGCTTCCCAGAAACCTACTGAATGAACTA
This sequence comes from Plantago major, assembly GCA_026545765.1. NCBI lineage: Eukaryota > Viridiplantae > Streptophyta > Magnoliopsida > Lamiales > Plantaginaceae > Plantago > Plantago major. Next base: position 72,991 of record JAIFAC010000160.1, on the reverse strand, counting down.
AAATGGTAACAAGGTCCATGGCACAGAAACCTCCAAGGAGTACCAAGGCTCAAGGAGAAGACAAGTTAAAGGATTGATGAATCTTACGAAGAAGAAGAAGAAGGTCAAATCAAGTCCACAGGCAATGAAGAAACTGTAAAATTCTCACAAGATCTAATCTTGATGGCGATGAGAAGCTGATGAAGATGAAGCTCCTCTTCATAGAAAAGGAAAATTGAAAGCTAGCGAGCCCATAGGCAAAGCCCTAGCGCTAAAACACCCTCTGGAAATACCAAGTCTATCCGGTGGTGGCTCTTCAAACAACAACCAAAGAGAATTCAAGGCAGAGAAGGAGCAGTGAGAGGTGAGCAAAGACAAAGTCGACTTCCACTCGGCGAAGAAGCCAAAATAGAGTATGTGAAGTATGACAATGATTCCTCTCTCTGGTGCATCAATCGAAAAATGGCTATTGGATTACGGAACTTAAGCATCTATTGGTAAATTCAAGATTTCGAACCAATCCATAAACAACTTATGGCATGGAGAAAAGATAAGCCAACCTTGATCAACACCAATCACATTAAAGCGGGTTGGATTTTGAAGTTGTCGAGAAGCTGAAGCCATGAAAGGACCTCTCGATGAATGTCCATATGGAAAGCAGGATGATGTGCGAGAATTACGAATATCACGAGAGCAGTATGAAGCAAGACTCATTTGTAGAACCCTATGAATCGTTCTATCTAACTGAAGATCAATACAAGGGTGACATCAGATTTATGAAGATTATCTACGAATACTTTATGCTTTCAGATATTAGAATAGAGCATGCACGGAAGTGGGGAAAGTATACGTGGGTCAAACATTTTGTCGAAAAATCCTACCAAAACCTACAAAGTGCGTGGATTTGCGGAGACAGAGATGCTCGTTAGAACTCTTCTCTATGACTATTCTGATGACATCAAAAGGTTTGGAGATAGGAAATTTGCAGACTAATCCACAGAAACACTGTTGAAGACTTGAAGAAATTGAAGACTTGAAGACTAGTTTATTAGGATGTTCACTTGGAGCTTGGTTACTCTGTTGTCTGATTTACTCGTAGTTTTTGTTGTATTTTCTTGTTGAGCTTAAGCGTATTATGTATTAAAGTTATACGTAATCTTTATTTGTAACTTATCGAAGAACTTACTCTCGGATAATATTCTATAAAAGATAACTTATCGAAAGATCACACCTTGTGATTTGGTTGATGTCTACTTTACGCATAATTAAATAATTTGAAGATCTTAAGAAAAGATTAAGTGTTGGATTGTTCACTCATCAGTTGTAATAGGTAAGATAGTCATCGTTGGTGATCAAAAGGAGGAAATTTGTTGGGAAATTTGTTGGAAATTTACGGGGAAATTTGTTAGGAAATTTGTTAGATATTTTGTTAAAAATATACATTTAGATTTGATCGACAACATGATGACTTATCTTAGTCTTAGAAAGGTGATTAGTACTCTTGGTTCACTTGAACATTGTAAAGAGGAAACTTCGCTAAGTATGATAGTCTAGCTAATCTTGTATAGGATGTTAGGTCTCAAAATGTAATTTTATTTTATGAAGAAGACCAAGAAGAAGACATCCAAGCGAACAAGCTCAGCGACATTGAAGACTTGAAGAAAGCATACAAGATTCTTTGAAAGCGTTGCGAGATACCTTAGCGAGATATCTTGAAGACACGAATAGTTTCAAACAAAGCGTGTCACAAGAGATATCGAGAAATAAAAACTATCTGAAAACAAGGAAAGTGTCCACAGATATCTATTCTCGGATACCTTGAGCTTTAACCACATTTACGAAAGAAATATATATATTGCAAACAAAGTTGTTTCAATATAAGTGGTATCGAAGATTGAAGATAAGGGCGTGCAAAGAATCGATAACACTAGTCTACGATACAAAGCAAAGTTAAGTTGGCACTCTGAGGACAAAATGTATAGTCTGCATTTAATGCCGCAGACGGAGATATCGAATAAAAGCGGCAACACGAAGAAGAACACAAAACACCTTTCTGATTACTATACACGATATCAATAGTTTGAATTTGAGCTAACGGATACTATTCAAAGCACTCAAATTCATCTATAAATATCAACACTTAGACTTCTTGAGAGGACACACAAGACACGACATACTTTGAAAAGCTTTGAACATCTTACTCTCTCAAAGCAACTTACTTTTCCTCAAAGCTTTACATTGCGACCAAAGCTTTTGATCTTGAGTAACCTTTGAAGTTCTAAGTGTCACGATCCTAAACAAGCATAGCTATACTGTGAAAGAGTTGAAGCGAAAGATCAAGTATAAGATTCATTCTCTTGAACATTTATCTAAGACTTGGGTCGATAAAAGAACAAGATACCATACATTGAAAAGTGTATTAAGTATACTTGATTCACGAGCTATCGAATAATGAATAAGTTATTAAAGAAGCTCATCGACAACTCGAACCAAAACCAACACCATAAGCTGGCGTGGATGCAGAAGTACTTAGTTTGAAAAATCAGGGAATAACTCCAAGGTTACCGGAGTATAGGAAGTACTTGATTTGGGAAACTAAGGAATAACTCTAAGGTTATTGAGTATAGGAAGTACTTAGCTTGGAAAGCTAGGGAATAACTCAAAGGTTTCTGAGTACAGGAAGTACTTGGCTGTGAAAGCCGGGGAACAACTCAGGGGGAACATTTGGTTGGGAACCAATTGTTAAGAATCTTAGAATAGGTTTATTGTAAGGTGAACTCAATTATTTGTTCTAGTGAATTCTAGGTCTCTGGTAGACCGAAGTGGATTAGTTGGAGGATTCATACCTCCGGATACCACTATACTTGTTGTGTTATTTACCTACGTATTTACATTTGACACACACACACACACACATTAAGCATTTACGCACTTATCTTTATTAAGTCTTCCGCGCTCTGATTCTAAGTATCAGATATCTATTCAGATATCTGAGAAATAGTTTTTATCGACAAAAGTTTTAAAAGACTATTCACCCCCCCCCCCCTCTAGTCTTTTACTTTGCCGTTATCTGGACAAGGTTTCTGAAGAACAGATCATTGAGCCTTCCAGTATGAAGGTATATGAAAATCAATGATAAATATTCTTCACCTTGGGTTAACTAAAATCTTCTCTAAATTATTCAATGCTTTCTACTCACAGGCTCACTCAGAAGTAGAAGTGCAAGGGACGAGTTGCGACATCCCACACTATGGAAATTGATGAGGCATCAAGGCCTTCATCACAAGAAAAGATTCCAGAGACTGCACAAGGCTCTAAGAGACAAGTATCTGAGCCTCCCATGAAGGTAATTGACCTCTCAGATATCTGACTTGTCACTTAAAGTTTTCTTGATAGAATTTCCTAAGTATTGTGATAATGTTAATTCTCAGGATCAAGAAAGAAAGGTTGATGAGGACCAGACTTCCAAGTCTCCGCCTCACAACAAGATATCTGAGTCACCAATTGTCTCGAGAACAAGTCTACGAGCTGAAGTACTTACTCGAAACTTCGAAACTAAACTACACTTCTACTCAGATATCTATAAAAGTTTTGAAGCTCACTCAAAACTCTTTCTTTCAGGCTCAAACAAGCGCCGAACAGGCTCCCAATGTTGAGACAAGGGACCTACTTCCCTTCTTCAAAGCTCACACCCTGCCAAAGCACATTAAATGCTTCAAGAAATGGCAAAGTTTAAGTTGCTCTGATCTCTCTGAAATATTGAGAATCACAGATCAACCAAGCAGTGACACGAGCTCTTGACTTGGAGACATACATCCATGCAATGTTTCCTGTCGAGCGATTGCGATTCGCGACTCTATTGCATAAGGATTTCTCCAGAAGTGGCATAGTTTGATAAAAGCCTTGAGCAGGCAGATGGTGGACAAGATTACAAATGGCATTTAAGCGGTCACGCCAAATGTCCACTCCAATGAATACATGGCGGTAGTGCAATCTTGGCTCATCTAAACAAGGAGATGTCTTCCAGAACAAGCAAGTAATTGCCTCGTCCCCTACGAAATGAGAAAGTTCTTGAGCTCATCACTCGAGAACAACTAGCATAGTCATTGCTCGAGAAGATGCAGGAATGATAAGGGGCGATGATCGTCTTTAGCTGAAAAAGCTTTCCAAGAGGCAAGTTACCTTCTTTGGAAAAGCATATGCTATCCTAGGCCCTTGGCGGAGCTCAGATAAGGACAATGGACTTATCAAGCAAAATCGAGGACTCAAAGCGAAATTGAAGTTAGTCACTTTTATAATTATTTACAAGGGCACTTTAACTCTCTCAGATTCCTTTATGAGGTGAAATTGACAATGACTAAGGGAAAGAATGTACAAATCTGGACCTCAAAGTCGGGGAATGGGAAGAAGGAGAAGAAAACAAGAAGAAATCTGGGTAGTGCGGCTCGAGAAAGGAAGAAGAAACATGAAAACTTCCGACCACCACTCGGAATCAATGAACCCTCCTCAAGCCAGTGCTTTGCAAATAGTAGTACGCTTCCCGAAACCTCTTGAAGGAACTAAAATGATAACAAGGGCCATGGCACGAAACCTCCAAAGTACCAGGCTCGAGGAAGACAAGTTAAAGGGATTGATGAATCTTCTGAAGAAGAAGAAGGTCAAATCAAGTCCCTTGGCAATGAAGAAGGCTGTAAAACTCTCACAAGATCTAATCTTGATGATGATGAGGAAACTGATGAAGATGAAGCTCATCTTCACAGAAAAAGGAAAATTGAAAGCTAAGCAGGCCCATAGTGCAAAGCCCTAGCGACTAAAACACCCTCTGGAAATACCAAGTCTATCCGGTGGTTCTTGACAACAACCCCAAAGAGAATTCAAGACAAAGAAGGAGCGGTGAGAGTGAGCAAAGACAAAGTCGACTTCCACTCGGGCGGAAGAAGCGAAATAGAGTATGTGAAGTATAACAATGACTCCTCTGTCTACAGGTGCATCAATCAGAAAAATGGCTATTGGATTCTGGAACTTAAGCATCTATTGGTAAATTCAAGATTTCCAGAATCAATCCATAAACAACTTATGGCATGGAGAAAAGATAAGCCAACCTTGATCAACACCAATCACATTAAAAATTTGGTTGGATTTTGAAGTTGTCGAAGAATTGAAGCCGTGAGAAAGGACCTCTCGATGAATGTCCATATGGAAAGCAGGATGATGTGCGAGTGCGAATATCACATGAGCAGCAAGAGCAAGACTCATTTGTAGAACCACATGAATCGTTCTATCTAGCGAAGATCAATACAAGGGTGACATCGGATATCGAGGATTATCTCTGAATACTTCAAGCTTTAGGATATCGAATAGAGCATGCACGGAAGTGGGGAAAGTACCTATGGGTCAAACATTTTGTCGAAAAATCCTACCAAAACCTATAAAGAGGTGCGTGGATTTGCGGAGACCTTTGAGATGCTCGTCAGAACACTTCTCTATGATTATTCTGATGACATCAAAAGGTTTGGAGACAGGAAATTTGCAGACTGATCCATAGAAATACTGTTGAAGACTTGAAGAGATTGAAGACTTGAAGACTAGTTTATTAGGATGCTTACTTGGAGCTTGGTTACTCCTGTTGTCATAATTTACTATGTAGTTTTTGTATTTTTGCTGACTGAGCCAAACTTGTTCTATGTATTGAAGTTATCTGTAATCTCTCTTTATAACTTATCTGAAGAACTTACTCTTAGATAGTATTCTATAAAAGATAACTTGTCAGCAAAGATCACACCTTGTGATTTCATTGATGTTAACTTTCTGCACTTAATTAAATAAATTTGAAGATCTTAAGAAAAGATTAAGTGTTGGATTGTTCACTCATCCAGATTTGTAATAGGTTAGATAGTCATCGTTGACTGATCAAAAATTGGGAAATTTGTTGGAAAATTTGTTAGGAAATTTGTTAGATATTTTGTTAGAAATATCTGTTTAGATTTTGATCAGCAACATGATGACTTATCTTAGTCTCAGAAAGGTGATTAGTACTCTTGGTTCACTTGAACATTTGAAAAGAGGAAACTCACTAAGTATGATAGTCTAGCTAATCTTGTATAGGATGTTAGGTCTCAAAATGTAATTTTTATTTTATGAAGAGAAGACCAAGAAGAAGACATCCAAGAAGAACAAGCTCAACAACATTGAAGACTTGAAGAAGCACAAGATTCTTGAAGCATTTTCGGATATCTTAGCGGATATCTTGAAGACACGAATAGTTTTATACAAACTGTGTCACAAGAGATATCTGAGAAATAAGAGGCCTATCTGAAAACAAGGAAAGTGTCCACATATATCTATTCTCAGATACCTTGAGCATTAACCACATTTCTGAAAAAGAAATATATATATTGCAAACAAAGTTGTTTCAATAAAAGTGGTATCGAAGATTGAAGATAAGGGCGTGCAAAGAATCGAGATAACACTAGTCTACGATACAAAGCATAGTTAGATTGGCACTCTGAGACAAAAAGTATAGTACAATGCATTTAATACGCAGACGAGATGTCGATTAAAAGCAACGGCGACGAAGAAGAAGACAAAGCACCTACTGATACTATACGAGATATCAATAGTTTGAATTTGAGCTATGGATACTATTCAAGCGGCACTCAAATTCATCTATTAATATCAACACTTAGGCTTGAAGTGACACGACACACTTTGAAAGCAATGAACATCTTACTCTCTCAAAGCAACTTACTTATCCTCAAAGCTTTCTGTTGCGACCAAAGCTTTTGATCTTGAGTAACACTGAAGTTCTAAGTAACCTGATCCTAAACAAGCATAGCTATCTGTGAAAGAGTTGTAAGGAGAACTCAATTATCTATTCTAAGGAACATTTGGTTGGGAACCATTTGTTTAAAGGAATCTTAGAATAGGATTTTTGTAAGGAGAACTCAATTATCTATTCTAGTGAATTCTAGGTCTCTGGAAGACCAAAGTGGATTAGTTGGAGGATTCATACCTCCGGATACCACTATACTTAACATGTTATTTACCTTTACTGTATTTACATTTGACAACACACACACACACACACATTAATTGTTTACGCACTTATCTTTATTAAGTCTTCGCTCGATTCTAAGTATCAGATATCTATTCAGATATCTGAGAAATAGTTTTTATCGACAAAAGTTTTAAAAGACCCCCCCCCCTAGTCTTTTACTTTGCCGTTATCTGGACCAACAATAGATGAATCCAAAGTCAAGCTAGATAAACTTGAAGAACAAACACGTAAAGAGATGCAAGCTTACTCTGAGATTAAAGAGCTCCGGGACTCTGTTGATTATATTGCTAAGGAGCTGAATCTTTGAACAAATGTCGAAGAAAAGCATGATGCTAAGGTGCATCTTCACCAAAGAAACCATCCTCAAAGGCAAGAAACCCATATACGAGATGGTTGCCGCCTTGAAACCTTGATTAAGAAGTGCGAGGATGAAGATCCTTCAGGTGATGACTCGGATGATGAAGAAGACAAGACATTGGCGAGAACACCGCAATGAACATAGCGGTTTCTCATCTAAAAGGAAGCTAATTGCTCTGAAGTATTCAACAAAGCGCGAATGTCCACTCGAGAATACATGAATAGATACCAAGTTTTGGCACATCTTAAAAAGGAGTTGTCTTCACATAACAAAGGCGTAATTACCTCGTCCGTCCCTCGGAAATGAAGAAATTCTTGAACTCATCACTCGAGAAAACAACGGTATGGTCCTTTCGGAAGGATGCAGGTTAAGGGACAATGATGTGTCATTAGCTGAAAAAGCTTTTCATGAGGTAAGTTACACTGCTGGAAAAGCAGATGCCATACTAGGCCCATTGGCAGAGCTCACTGATAAGGAAAATGGACTTATCAAACAAAATCAGGAGCTCAAGGCTGAACTTGGAAGTTAGTTCTGCCTACAATTACTTGCAAGGAATTTTGAGTCTCTCGAGAATCCTTTGTGGTACTTAGTCGATCGACAATGACTAAGGGAAGGATTTGGACCTCAAGGTCGGGGGAAAGAAGAAATCTAGAGTTGGTCTTTGCTCGAGAAGGAAGAGAAACAAGAAAACTTCGACCACCACTCGAATAAATGAGCGTCATCGGATCAGTTGCTTTGCAAATAGTAGCTACTTCCATGACGATTGAAGAAACAACAATGGTAAGAAGGGCCATGGCAAAAAGACCTCCCAAGAGTACCAAGGCTCCAAGTAGAAGACAAGTAAAAGGGATTGAAGAGTCTTCTAAAGAATAAGAAGAAGGCCAAATCAAATCCCAGGGCAATGAAGAAGGCTGCAAAATTTTCACAAGAATTGATCTTGATGATGATGATGAAGAGAATGATGAAGATGAAGATCCTCTTCACAGAAAAAGAAAAAGGGTTCATAGCCTATCTGAGCCCATAGCTGCAAAGCCTTTGGCAGCTAAAACACCCTCTGGAAATACAAAAGTCAATCCAGGGTGGTTCTTCAAGCAATCCCCCAAGGGAAAATTCAAGACAAAGGAGGAACAGGCTGAGAGCTGAACAAAGAAAACTTCAACTACCACTCAGGCCTGAAGAAGCCAAGATTGAGTATGTGAAGACCAACAATGACTCCTCTGCTACAGGTGCATTAATCAGAAGAATGGCTACTGGATTTTGGAACTCAAGCACTTACTGGTAAATGAAAGATTTCCAGAACTAATCCATAAACAGCTCATGGCATGGAGAAAAGACAAGCCAATCTTGATTAACTGACCACATCAAAGCTGGTTGGATTTTGAAGTAATCAAGAGAATAGAAGCCATGAAAAGGACCTCTCGATGATTGTCCTTATGGAAAGCGGATGATGTGCAGAATTGACATCCTTGGAGCAGGCCTGAGCAAGACTTCTTTGTGGAACCCTATGAGTCCTTCTACTTGACTGAAGATCAATACAAGGGTGACATCAGATATCTGAAGATAATATATGAATACTTCAAGCTATTAGATATCAGAATCGAGCATGCCTGGAAGTGGAGAAAGTATCTGTGGATCAAACACTTTGCCAAGAAGTATCCTACCAAAACCTACAAGGAAGTCTGTGGATTTGCTAGAGACACGGAGATGATTGTCAAAACTCTTCTCTATGACTACTCTGATGATATCAAAAGGTTTGGTGATAGGAAATTTGCAGATTGATCCATGGAATTGCTTTGAAGACTTGAAGCTTTGAAGACTTGAAGTGTTGAAGACTTGAAGACTAGTTTATTAGGATGTCTACTTGGAGCTTGGTTACTCCTGTTGTCCTAATTTACTATGTATTTTGTATCTTGCTGACTGAGCTAAAATGTTGTTTTATCTTGTAAAAGTTATCTGTGAACTCTCTTTGTAACATATCTGATGAACCTTCTCTCAGATATGAATCTATAAAAGATAACTTGTCAGCAAAGATCACACCTTGTGATTTGGTTGATGTTTACTTTATGCACTTAATTGAAAGAATTGAAAGATCTTATGAATTGATTAAGTGGTGGATTGTTTCCTCTTCCAGTTTTATAATAGGTCAGATAGTCATCGTTGACTGATCAAAATGGGGGAAATTTGTTAGGAATATCTGTTTAGATTTTGATCAGCAACCTAATGACTAATCTTAGCTCAGAAAGGTGGTTAGTACTCTTGGTTCACTTGAACACTGTAAAAGAGGAAAATCACTAAGTATGATAGTCTAGAAAATCTTATATAGGATGTTAGGTCTCTGAATGTCATTTTATTTTACGAGAAGACGAAGAAGGCATCCGGCGAGAAGTTCAGCAGTTTGAAGATTTGAAGGCTCAAATTTCTTTGAAGACAAAGGTTATCGATACCGATGTCGGATATCTTGAAGAAACAAGTGTTTGAATAAACAAGTATTGCAAAAGATATATGAGAATCTGAGGTTTACGAGCGAGGAAAAGTCTTACCAATCTACACTCAGATACCTTGGTTAAAGATTATGTTTCCAGGATACAATATATTTTTAACAAGTGATATCTGGAGTTGTGATAATCTCTGGAAAAGGACGTGCAAAGCTTCAGAAAGCATGCATAGTTCCATTGGCACTACAGGACAAAGTATAGTGCAGTGCATTAAATGCGTGGACAGAAATGTCTGAACAAAGACGATAGTCTCTGAAGAAGAAGACAAACGTGCAACAATACTATACTCAGATATCAATAGTTTGAATTTGATTTAAGCCTAACGGATACTATTCAAACGGTACTCAAATTCATCTATAAATATCAACACTTAGAATGATTGAGAACACACACAGAACTTACACCAAGAACACTGAATACTCACACAAGCTCTCTCAAGCATACTACTTACCTTCAAGCTTTCTATTGCGACCAAAGCTCTTGATTCTAAGTAGCACAAAAGTTCTAAGTGTCCTGATCCTTAACAAGCATTGTTATTTGTGAAAGAGTTGAATTAAGATTTCATATCTTAGATTCATTCTCTTGAACACTTATCATAGACTTGGGTCAGTAAAGAACAAGATACCATACATTGAAAAGTGTATTAAGTATACTTGATTCATAGAGCTATCTGCATAACTGAACAAGTTATTAAAGAAGCTCACCTGACAAACTACCTTAACCAACACCTTAATCGGCGTGGAGTACATGAAGTACTTAGTTTGGGAAATTAAAGAATAACTCCAAGGTTACTGAGCATAGGAAGTACTTAGTTTGGGAAACTAAGGAATAGCTCAAAAGGTTTCTGAGTACAGGAAGTACTTGGCTGAGAAAGCCGGGGAATAACTCAGGGGGAACACTTGGTTGGGAACCTAGTGTATTTAGGAATCGAGAGAAGATACTTGTAAGGTTACCTCAATTATCTGTCTTAGTGGATTCTAGGTCTGAGAAAGGCCGAAGTGGATTAGTTGAAGGATTACGCCACCTTCAGATACCACTATAAAGACTTGTGTTATTTACTTTCTGCAATTTATTACTTGCTTTATTTACCTTGTTAAGTATTTACACATATCTTGATGAGCACGTCCACTTATCACAAAAAGTCTTCCGCTCTCTGAATATAAGTATCAGATATCTGAGAAATTGTGTTTATCGACAAAAGTTTGAAAAAGACTATTCGCCCCCCCCCCCTAGTCTTTTACTTTTCCGTTATCTGGACCAACAACTTGGGACGCCTTAGGATTCGTTCCAAAGGCGTCTATGACGGATTGGACATATTTCCGTATCAACATACGTCCCCCTAGTTTCCAAGTATCTTAGTAGAAGATAGTTGTGGAACTATGGTTAAGAGTGGAGAGGACAGTTTGTTTCCTGGTTCAATCCGTCCTTGTAAGAAGAAAAGAGGTGTAATCCGTGCTCCCTGTAGTCCTTAACTTAATCTCCCCCCCCCCCCCCCCCTTTTTCTTTCTTTTTTTGCAGTCCGAGGGAGAAGGCTCGGAGTGCAACAAAATTAAAGAAAAAAGAGGGGTATTTGTAAGCGAGATTAAGTGTAGACCGAGAACGTCAGAGTTGTACCTTTGGTAGGTTATGGGATGATCCGAAGATGAATGTCCATATGGACAAAGGTCCGTGTGATGGCGATGTATTCATCCTCGTAAAGAGGATAGGGTTTTTACCAACCTGGTTGGGATGGCCCGGAGAGGGACATCCGAACGGACGAGGGTCCGTGTGATAGTGAGGTAGATAATCCTTCGTTGTAAAAAGGATAGGGATCCGAGGCGGAGGATGGCTGATCATCCGAAGGTCGAGTGGTGTCCTTCTCCCGAGAGTGGTGGAGTTCGTTGTATGTGTTTTTGTCACCACTAGGTAAATTTTTTGTACCAATTCGTCATTTTACTTGGTATTGTTGTACTACACCGTTGGATGAATTTTGATCTACGGTTGAGATTTAATCCCGAAAAATCGCGACGGTTGGACTTCCAGATTTAACCCTCTATAAATAGGGGCGTAATCGATTTCACTTTCACACTTCTAGAGAGAAGATTTTCGCATTTTTAGTACATCCGAAGCAAGTTCAAGCAATCCGAAGCAAGTAAGAAGAAGCTCGTAGCGAGTTATTCGTGCAAAGTTAGCTGCCTTCGATCCAACCATCCGAGTGCAAGTGAGTTACTTGTTTTCTTTCTTTGCAACCAAGTTTTCTGTGCTTGTTGTTTTGTCCATCTTGAAAATGTTGCATGTTCGGATGTATGCTTATTTTTCGTATTCCGTAGTTGGCAATAACATAGTGTGCCTCGGATATGTTGAGTAGTTAAAACTAACATCGGTGACACCTTACTAACTCGAACTAACCTCGTCAAGCGATGTGCCGTTCCCTATCCTCCGATCGTAAATTTCTCCAACTTCAATCTACGTAAACGGCCTATCGGACTACAATCTTAAATCTCATAAAATTGCCTTTCTTTCCCTAGGATGTTCGAGAGTAATAAACGAGAACCGAAATTTGAAGGATATGACTCGGCGTTGTCCTATCGAACTGACTCAGGAGATTGACATTGGTGGTGCGGAGGATTGATGAAAGCTGGACCATTCTCCTCGTCCGGTAGGGAAGAGCCGAGTAAGCTCTTTACTTGGTTAGTTGTTCCGGGTTCGGGTCTCCGGCGTCGGGATTACCCACAAGTCTCTATTATGCGGTCTTTGGTCTTTGTCTAAGAGGCGACCTCTCGGACCATAGGGGTCTCCGTCCGCCGTCTTTGGGAAGGAGCCCGAACTCGGTGAGATTGATCCCTCATCATGACTTAGGCTATAATTTAAGGAGTAACCCTAAGCGCCATTCATTCCGGATCCACGAGCCTAACATCGAGGAGGTGCATGATACCTCAGCACCGCCAATGGGCATGTTCGAAGAGGGTGTTGAGGATCGGGTCCAGATTGCTGCCCCCCTTCGGACGGTAGTGGAGTTGAGTTCGTCGTCCGGGGATGACAAAGTTGAGGAGGAGGGTCGGACTACCAATGTCGGTTCTGAGGAGGATGAAGAGGAGGAGATACTTTCTGCTCATGTTTTCCGGAGAGAGTCAGTTGGGCTAAGCAGTGCAGTCACCGTCGTGAAGAGGAGTTACTGAGGGCATTAAGAAGGGTGAAGACGTATTCCGGGTGAATTTCCCTCGGTCAAGGGACGACGTAACTCATCCTAATCCGGAGGGCGAGCTGAACGAGGATTGATCATTGCTAACGTGCCCTTTTATTGTGACGTCCGAGGAGGTGGGGGAGCTTCGGAGGAAGTATGAGATTCCAGAGTCCGTGGAGATTCTTATTCCGGATGAGTCACACGCCTTCTACAATCCACCTCCCGGATACATCGTGCATGAGATAAGTCTGCACTGTGGATGGCGTTTGCTTGTGGCATCTGAATTGATGGACATTCTGAATGATATGGGGTTGAGTCCGCACCAGATCATCCCTATCTCCCTCGAAAATTTAATGTGCTTCGGGGTGATGTGTAAAACAAGGGCATCCCGGTGACTTTTGACAATTTTCGTAAATTATTTAGTGTAAATTTAAGCAATAGGAACACATTCTTCTATACGTTGGTGTGTCGCCAAGCGTATACCTTTTTTATGGATCTTCTCTCTTCCTTGGGGATCAATTGGTGGAAGAGGTACATCTTCTTCTGGCCCGCACTAAAACAGGGTCAGTCTGAGGCGGAGAGAGTCCAATGGCGGTTTGAAAAGAAGTTTTTCCGAGATAGGCTGCCGGATTGGAAACCTCCGGCTCGGAAAATTCCATTGTGGATGCAAGCTCTCCACAAGAATCAAGACCCGGAGAAGTATTTCTTCCGGGGATTAATCTGCCAGCTGCTTCCCTACCTAGCTGGCTTTTCAGCTTTTGTGATGGGAAAAAGGATTTGAGTAAGTTCTTCCTCATTCGGTCATGTGGTCATTTATCCGAGTCGGTGGTTTCTTTATTGCTCTGTTTGTTATGAGTGAGAAAACTATTATCGTGTATTAACTTCTTATCCTTCGGATGTACAGATTTTTTGTTCGAGTACACCATGTCCACCAAGCGGGAGTTGAAGCGGAAGCAAAATGCCGCTCAAAGAAAGGAGATGGAGGAGGGCACCTGGACCCAAATCATCAAGGCATTGTGCTTCCGATGGAGGAGCCAAGAAACGCAGCCACTTTCCGTGTGGAGGAGACTCGGAGGGCTGCGGCGGGTGAGGAGGCTTAGGCGATACCCACCCCGGATAAAGGCAAGGTGGCGGGCTCTAAGGGGGCCAAGAAACCCCCGAGGTCTGTGTCTCGAGACCCTCCCGCTAGTGGTTCAAGTCTTTGCGGCAGGCGAAGCGTCCGTCGAAGAAGGTCAATCCCTCCGGCCAAGAAGGCGGAGGAAAATGAGTAGTGAGCGGACATGGGCTGAGGTGGCTCGGATGGGCTGCTTGAGCTGGACGGATTGCGGGCTATCCGCAATTCACCGAAGTGCGTACTAACTTGACCATGGTTTTAATGGTTGAAATGTTTCAACTTTCTTTGATTCGGAACCTTGTTTTGATTTTTCAATGCTGGACATTGTAGCTCACTGCCGTTATTCAAGCGTGCTCCGTGGTGGCGGGTCGGAGAGCCATAATGGAGGAGGACTTGGCCAAGGCTGAGGCTGCTCGGGCGGTGGAGACGTCCAAGGTGAACAGCTTGTCCGAAAGGCTGAAGAAAACCCTTGCTGCCAAGAAGGAGTCCGAAGCAGAGGCGGCGAAGCTGAAAAGTGCCATCATGTCGCTAGAGAAGGATCTAAAGGTGCATCAAGATAGCATGGATGAGTACGTCAGTGTCTCCCGGAGCTTCAGGGACATGATGCTGAATGAGCTGTTAAAGGTCCGGATGCAGGCTGTCCAAGACTTCTTGGGGTCGGACTCCTGCAAGTTCATTCTTGAGTCAAAGTATGACGAGGCTCGGCAGGATGGCTTCGATGCAGCTTTGGGGCAGTTTCGGCAGAGGGGTTGGATCCCGAGTAACTGCGATGTGGAAGCTAAAGGCATTTCTGCTTTCAAAGAGGCGGACGGCTCGGAGTTTGCTCCGGAAGGTGTCTCGGACGAAGACTTCCTCGGTCTGAGTTTGTGGAGCTAGTATGTGATGAGACAGAAGACAAGAAGTACGACCATGGTGGTCCGTACCTTCCGGCGTTCGTGCCCCGGGTGCTGATGTCCAATGTCTTCGTCCCTTTGGAGGAACATGTGGAGCACAACCGGGACTGGCTGACTCTGCCCGGGCCCGTCCATGGCTTCTCTCGGGATCTGGACTTGATGAAGCAGTGCCCTGCCTTCCTTGAAGAATTGCGGGCCTGAAGGGAGAAAAGGTTGGCTCAGGAAGCCAAAGACCAAAGGCTGGCAGATCTGCAAGCATCACTTGAGAAGGAGATCGTAGGCCCTTCCGAAACCTGGTGGTTCGCTTGGCGGCGGGAGTGAAGGCGGGTATGCCGAGCTGTAATTCTGGTCTTCGGACCGTGAGACAATGTTGTCCTTTTTGTTGCTGTCTTTATGGATAATGTTTATCGAATTTGTATTCGGATAATTATAGTTGATTTGGTATTTTATTGCATTGGTCCGGGCTCATCAATGGCTCGGATCAGCTCTATCATGTGCTTGTCTTGCTTCTTATTAAAATGCATGTTTTTCATTGCGCACTTAATTTATAAAATAAACCAGTAACCTAAGCGTCGTTGGCTCGGTCGTCGGTCAGTGAATCCGAGTCCACGAGACCAAATGCTCCCGAAATAATGCAATATTCAATTGGTCGACCTTTGGCTCTGTCGGACAAGGCGTTTGTCCAGGTCTTAGCTCTAAATGCTAATCGTATAGATAAGATTGGTTTGCTCAAATCTGTAACAAGTAGGACTTGTTCGGATGTTATCATCCTGCTCGATCCGTAGAGACTTGGTGTACTACTCCGAACCGTGTTGACTTGTGAAAGGGTGGTAAAAAAGGAGACAATCACAGTAGAAAAGTTGAGTGACTTGCTACGGATCACAATTGGTACGGAAGTTATCATGGCAGCCTCGGGCTGACGGATCCGAGTGGGCAACAGTTCAAAATAATTCACTCAATAAGGCCGGAAATGTGACGGATCCGAGTCCACGGGCTGACTCTGGGTTGGCCCAATAGCGGCCCAAATGTTAGGCCCAAGTCCAGGCCTAAGCCCATCACCGATTCTGAGCCCGTGGCGAGTGATGATTGGTTCTTCACTTCTATATATACCCCTTGATTGTACGGCTTTTTGCCAGATCATTCCATTCCTTTTATAGTAGTAGGTGATTCGGATCCTTAGGTCCGGACATCCTAACGAGTAGGTTGATTCCACCGTTCCTATGTGTGATCTGCCTCTGAGGGTTTTTCGGAAGTCCGAAAGTCCCCTTGGGTCGGACCATGCTGGGGACGATGAAATCGACTCACTCGGAATTACTCTTCCTCGGATCGCCGTGCTAGTCTTCTTTCTCCGGGGCTGTAGTGTGTATTAACAACTTGAGCCCCGGGGAAGCGGACTAGCTCGCTGGTTCTAGGAATTTCCAAATATTTGTCACTTCGGAAAAATCAATTCCTCAAGTTGACTACCCTTTCCACTAATTAACCTTTTCGGAAGTACTTCTCCTCAGATCGCCGTGCTAGCCTTCTCTCTCTGGGGCTGTAGTGCGTATCAACAACTTGAGCCCCGGGGGAGCAGGCTAGCACGCTTGTTCCGGGAGCTACTACACCTGTTGTTTCGGAGAATCAAATCCTCGGGCTGCCTGCTCCTTCCACCATTTACCATTTTCTCGTGGTGCGGACGGGCTCGAACGAGAAAGTGGTTGTGGTGGAAGATGTGGAAGGTCCATTGACTACATCTCCGTGCCAACGATATTCACTCGGATTTAAACTTATCCTCTGTCCAGAGAATTCGGTACATCGCGATTGAAATCACCACAGATCTTGCGACTCGCATCGGACCATCTTAAGTTGGTCGATTGCATCGATCATGTTTGCGATGGCGGGGTGTCGTGAGGTTTCCTCTAATTCTTTGGAAAAAAGTTGATCTTGATTATATCATCATAAGCTTGGTTCGGAGTGTTAATTTCCGTTTGCTGGCCACTTTGCTTCGGAACGCTCAGGATCGTTATAAAGGATTCATGATTCGGACGTCAGAGCTACTCCTGAAAAGGTCACTCTAACATGAGTTTGCTCCGATAAGATGTTGTGCCTGTTCTACTCGGAAGTCCAGGTTCGGAATGAAGCCAATTGGTCCGTGGCGGACGGTGGATACTCCTCAAAGAACCACCTCCTGTTTTTGTAAAAAACAATGTAAATTTTCCTTGTTTGTTGTACTCGGACAGGCATGTCCGAACTTTGTAATTTGTACTTTTTAAGAAATACAAGAATTCTGTTGTGATCTATCTTTGGCCTGTTATATCCTTTCATCCGAATCTGGCTGTGTAGTGTTTTATTCTTCGAAAAGTCAGTTTTGTTTCAATCATTCGTTAAACCAGTTGGCTCGGATCTCCTTGAGGGGTCCGAGGTAGTATGTTTATTTTAAATATAGCACTTATCTTGGAGAACTAAGTTGTATTGATTTGACAAAAATTCAAGTACAACTGGTGGGCTCAAAGTAGGAAAAAATGACAAAAACTTTGATAGCTGACGTAGCCTATTTTCGGAGTGTAATCCTAAGCATAAAAATTTTGTAGGTTCTTAGCATTCCATGTTCTCTTCAAGGCTCTTCCTTGGTCATCTTCTAACTCGAAGCTTCCATTGACTCTGGCCCCAGTGACCTTGTAGGGTCCTTCCCACTTAGGTTTAAGTTTACCAACATTGCTTAGGATGTCGGCTCTTCGGAGAACTAAGTCCCAGGCCTGTATATCCTTGGGAAGAACATGTTTGTTGTAAGCCCGGGCAGATATAGCTTGATAGCGGAGAATGTTAGCTAGTGCCTTGCTTCTTTTGTCTTCGAGGAGCTCAAGGTCGTAGATCCTTGCGATTTCATTTCCAGCAGGTTGGTATTGTTGGATCCTTTGGGTTTCCACAGTGATTTTAGAGGGGATGACCGCTTCTGAGCCATAGACTAGCGCGGAGGGTGTCTCCTGAGTAGAAGTTATTTGTCGTCCGATGTGCCCAGAGGACTCCATCAAGATCATCTACCCAGCTATCTTGAGAAGTTCTCAACCTCTTTTCCAAAATCTTCACAATGGTTTCGTTGGTAGCTTCAACTTGTCCATTGGCTTGAGGGTAGCTAACGGAAGTGAAGCGCTGTTCTATCTTGAAGGATTGGAGCCATTCTTTCAATCTAACCCTGGAAAATTGTGCTCCATTATCGGAGACAATGACACTAGGAAGTCGAGCCGCGGATGATGTTCTTCCAAATGAAGGTCCTTACTCGACTCTCTATGATGGTGGCCACTGCTTCGGACTCAACCCATTTGGTGAAGTACTCTACCGCGACAATAAGGAACTTCTTTTGGTGTGCCACGTGGAAAGGGTCCAACTATGTCTATTCCCCATTGATCAAACGGACATGCTATGATTGACGGAATCATAGGGTTGGTCGGACGATGCGGTATGTAGGCATAGTATTGGCAGTCTTCATGCACGGCGAAGTTGCAGCATCCTTATCAATGGTAAGCGATAGTATCCTTGCCTTATGACCTTGAGCGAGTTCGTCCCGGGTGACTCCGCAACTTCTGCGTGGATTTCTCCCAAAGCGGTCTTTGCCTCATGGGGTCGAAGGCATCTCATGTGAGTGCCGTGAAAGATCTCTTGTGAGATCTTCTCCCGAGATAAAGTACATTGGCTGCATAGGATCCTCCTTGCTTATTTAGATGCGAAGGTAGAGAGCCATCTTTTAGATAGTGAAATATATCGGTCATCCGCTCCTTCGGTGCCGGGAGGAAGATTTGTCCATTAAGGTTTACGGGGAAGAATCATGAGAGTCATCGAGGATGGCACCTTGTCCAAAGCTCCTAAGGCAGAGGCATACTTGGAAAGGGCGTCGGCCCTCTCGTTCCATTCCCTGTGGAATTTTTCAAGCGTGAATACTTCAAAGTGCTCAACCTCTTTCTTGAGAAGTTCTAAGTATTTGATCATGTTGGGTCCTTTAGCAGTGAAAGACCGGAAGCTGGACTCTCTGTTTGGGAATACATAGGCTTTGATTCTTTTTACTTGAAGAGACCTTGCCATTCTCAAGCCGGTAAGTAGTGTCTCGTACTCAGCCTCGTTGTTTGTTACCTTAAAGTTGAGGGTGATGGCATATTCCAGCCTAGCTTCTTCAGGGCTTTCAAGAAAAATTCCTATTCCTCCTATTCGTCCAGTAGAGGATCCGTCCACTTTTAGTGTCCAACATTCCTTGCCCTCAAGTTTAGCTTCCGATGCGAGAGTAGGCACTTTCCCATCTTCCTGCTTCTTGACGGAAGATGCAGGTGTTGAAGTGTTGGTTACTTCGTCTAGGAGGAACATGTGTTTCACCCTCAGGGAGTCATCCATGGGTTCTTGATACTTAGCCCAGAGATGGACATTATTTTTGAACATCTCTTTAGGCTCATTTTCTTTGGTCCTTTCTTCTTCCGGGATAGCCTGAGTGAGCATGATGTAGCTCACATCCTCTTGTGGACTTTCGGTCCCTCCTTCCGTTTCTTCAGGTTAATCTACCAGGAAGTCGGCAAGGACTTGAGCCTTCTTGGCTGACGGAGCTTGGTACCCGATATCATATTCACTTAATTCGATCGCCCACTTGGATAAACGCTCCAACTGATCTGGCTTGCCTAGGACATGTTTGAGTGGCTCATTGGTGAGGATGATGATTCGATGAAATTTGAAGTAAGACTTCAGTCGCCGGGCAGTGTAGACCAGCGCGAAGGCGAGCTTCTCGATCTTGACATATCTGGCCTCGACATCCACGAGGGCCTTGCTCAAGTAGTAGATTGACAAGTGATCGTTTCCTTGTATCCGCACCTATACAGAACTCATAGCCTCATCAGTAGTTGCCAGGTAGAGGTAAAGAGGTTCACCTTCTACCGGTTTGGACAAGAGGGGTGGTGAGAGGAGATAGCTCTTCAAGTTATCCAATGCCTCTTCACATTCCTTTGTCCACTCGAACTTGTGTCCTTTCCTTAGAATTTTGAAGAAGGGTAGGTTTTTCTCGGCGGATTTGGAGATGAAGCGGCTCAGGGCCATCACCCTTCCAAGGAGCTTCTGCACTTCATTGATTGTCTTTGGCTGTGGTAAGTCCAAGATTACCTTTATTTTTTCTGGGTTGGCGCTGATACCTCTCTCCGTGACCATGTAACCGAGAAACTTTCCTCCATTTACACCAAACGTACACTTCTCTGGGTTCAACTTCATTCCATATTTCCTAAGGATGGAAAAACACCTATTTAGATGCTCGATGTGTTGTTCTTCAGTCTTGCTCTTTACTAGCATGTCGTCCACGTAAACTTCCATGGTTTCGCCCAACTCTTCTTTGAACATCTTGTTCACCAATCGTTGATATGTAGCGCCTGCGTTCTTGAGGCCAAACGGCATGACCTTGAAACAGTAGACCCTTCCTACTGCAAAGAAGGCCGTCTTTTTGACGTCCTCTTGAGCCATCCTGATTTGGTAGAAGCCCTGATAAGCGTTATCTTCTCTGGATCTCCCTCAATCAATTGAACCTCTTTTAAGGCTTCATGAGGCTCCATCCTTGAAATCTTAGGGAACTTTTCCTTGAGCGTCCCAAACCAATATCTTCCTTCAATGGAGTAAGAGGCGCAGGAGGAGGGCTCCTGGGTCTTTTGGTGACCGAAAGAACGGGTGCTGAAGCTCCTCTGGTTGACATGATGTAACATTCCCAGGCTTCCCTAATATTGCCCACTTCTTCTCCCACACCATTTGGGGTAGGGAACTTCACCCTATTGTGCAGGAGAGATGAGATTGCTCTGAATTGGTTGAGTCCTGGGCGCCCCAGGATCTTGTTATAGTCGAATGTACTGTCGACCACCACAAAGAGGATTGTCTCAGTCACCCTCGTCGGGAAGGTTCCCATAGAGACTTGTAAGGGTATACTTCCGATGGGGCGCACTAAGGAACTTCCTGTGTCAACAAGTACTTTGTTGACCTTATAAATGGCGATGACCAGAGAGACAACCAATGGAACGTCGGTCTTTGAGATCTCCTCCACTAGGCGTTGATGGGGAATTTCAATATCGCCGAAAGTAATGGCATTTGTACCTTTCGGCTGGTGGAGCATAGGTTCTGTCGTTGTTTCTCAGATGTTGCGCGGTTCTTTCCCTTGCGTTTTAGCTATCTCCTCCAGTTGGACCTCCTGCAATGGCATTGATAACCCCGCTATAGGGGAGGTTTTCCATTTCCATATCTTCAAGGTACCCACGGTATCTTTGGGCATGGTGGGGTGGAATTTTTCCAGGAGGTGGCGGTAAGGATCCTGTCGGAGGTTCCGAACCACGCTCCTCCCTTCTTCGTTCATTTCTCACGGTGCTGGAGGGCTCTTATTCATACACTGGTTCTTTCAACTTTCCGCTCCTTATCAGCCCTTCTATTTCTGTCTTCAACTGGACACAGCCTTCAGTTGAGTGACCTTTGTGCTTGTAAAACCTATAATATTCCTTTGAAGCTTTGTTCTTCTTACTGCTCCTTGTAGGTTTTGGCCATTGTATGTCTAAGTTTTTCTCAACAATAGAAGCCAAGATGTCGGATCTCGGTCTATTGAGGCGAGTATATTCGGCGTATCTCCTTGGAGGGGTTCTCTCCCTGTGGAACTCCCTCTTGTCTTTAAATTCTTTCTTTTGTTCAAACTTTCCATGTTGGGAGGGGGTTCTTGTCTCATTGGCTATTTTCCCTTTCTGGCCCCAGCTCTTATTGGGACATTTCTTTTGTACTCCTCCCCATACAAGACTCCTTCACAGATGTCTTCCAAGTATTTTTCGGTTGTGATTTCTTCATTGGAAAGCTTTCTTCTGAGATCATCATTGTAAGTGTTAGCATACAGGTGTCGGATCCGTTCTTTGATGCCGTGAGGCTCGACCTGGCGTACTTCAGCACCGAAACGGTCAAGAAAGGTTCTAAGATCCTCGTGCTCTTTCTGGATTACTCCTGCCAAGTGCTCCACTGATCTCTTCCTCTTTTTTGCTTTCTCAAACCTTTTAGAAAAGAAGCGATATCCGCATAGGAATTGATGGAGCCATTGGGCAAAGAGGTCCACCAATCCATCGCTTCTCCAAAGAGAGTAGTGGAGAAGTTAAGAGCCTTCATGTTGTCATTCAGGCCGTTGGTCTCCATCTTGCTCTCGTACCTAGTAAGGTGCCCCACAGGACAAATATCCCCATAATAGTGCTCAAGATTTGGGATAGTGGAGTTGGGGCGCTTCCTTTCCCTCCTTATCTCATCACATAAAGGATTGGGAGCTCTAAGAGTCACCTTCTCATGTGCCTTCACCATCTAGCTCAAAGTAGCGATTTGAGTTTCCAAGGCCTTTTGTTGGACATAAATCTGCTCGGCGGTTAGCCTCTAGCCCGTCTTTGGGTTGACGGCCACATCTGGAGGAAGATCATTAACGGGAACTATCGAGATGCTCTCCGCCACGTGGTCTCTTGGCGCATGCTGAAGAGCCCCACGTCGGCTAGTTCCAGCTTCATCTGCTCGTTGTCTCACTGGACTTCTTTCCGGTATTCGTGAGAAGCAGCGACCCTCCTGTTGAGAAGGTTCCTTAGGTCCTCTGGTTGAGCTGGTTCCCCTAACTTTTGTTGGATTGGACGATGCTCATTCCTTGATTGTCCGGGTTCAGCTTGTCTCGGAATTACCAAAGGAGGAGTGGGTTGGGGAGGCTGAAGGTTGTTCGATCCAAAGCATCCTTGAATAGTGGTGAGTAAGAGGCCAAACTGATTCTCACTCATCCCAAACTCACATGGGCGAATGATCTGCCCGTTTGGAAGAGTGAAGTTTCTCCCTGGAGGAGGACCATGTGTTCCTGACGGAGGAACCTGTCCTTCGACCCCGAGTACCTGGGCCCTTATCGGTAGATCAGTGGCTCTTTCCTCCTCTGAAGAGAGACTAGCGGTGTGGCCATCACTTGGATAGTCCATTGTGTTTCTTGAAGTGGTTCTCGCCACTCTTCCTCTCCGAGTGGGAGGTCTACCTCTTTGCCTTGGGGCGAGCGTGCCAATCACGGTAGCGTTGGTTCTTACGGACCTTCTTGTTCTTGCCATTACTGAAGAGAACGGAACATCGTAGAGATTCCCACAGACGGCGCCAAAATGTTGAGGGTATAAGTCCCCCAACTACTTAGAGATTATTCTTTAAACTACTCCACACGTAATGACTAAGATATCTTCAAGTAAGAACCTTCGTACTTCCAAAGAGCTAACGCGTTAGAGCCTAAGATCCTAAGCCTGGTAAGAACCTGCACAAGTGACTTCTGGGGGGGGGGGGGGGGTAAGGACCTTATATCCGGTTTGCAAAGTGTCAAACCGGATAAAGACTTTACTTGAGAGAGATTAGAGATCTACTCTGTATAATGTTCGGGATTAGTTCGTAAAGACGACTTGACTTACCCCAATTATCATGGGAATATGTGCCCTATATATATAGAGATTTCCCAAAGGGGGTGGACTTCATCAGATCGTGCCAAGTGTAAGGCCTGGATCGAGCCACCAAGGCTTAATTAGGCCCATGGCCCATTAATGACACTTGCGCCATACCACTTTGGGCTTTTAGGGGTAGTTTAGTCATTAATGTGAGAGTTTTAGAGGCTTTGGAGCAGTCTGCTGCGGGTTAAGGTCCGAAAGCGGTCAGGACGTTTAGTGCAGGTGTCTTGGGTTGCCCATAAGATACTCTCATTAGTTTGTCAACTACCTCTCATTCAGACCTTGTGCCTCGGACCTCCTTACTCTCTAGTGCCAGTTTACTTGGTTACTTACGAGATTGTTGTGTTGAGTCCGGACAGTCATCCGGGTCGGAACCCATGGTTACGGACCATTGGCAGGGTCGGACCTACTTCCCTTTGAGCCCTCTTGCCCTTTTCTTCCTGGGTGAGTCGGACTTGTGGGGGCTTAGGGTCGGACTGTAAGGTCTCGGATCCATAGACAACTTGGGACGCCTTAGGATTCGTTCCAAAGGCGTCTATGACGGATTGGACATATTTTCGTATCAACAACAGCGATGGGTAGAAAATTGCATTTTCGATTTTGCACTTTAATGTGGGTCCTTGTAGGTGTTAATTGGCTTAGGCTGGTCGTCAAAATGGTTCTCACATTGAGTGACAAGATTCTTGTCACTAGCTTGTTATGGTGATAAAAAAAAAACTATTGTCACCGAATTTTTTAATATTTTTAATTTCAATTGTTATTTACTCATTTATTGTATATATAAATTTGATTTAAAAAATCGAAAAAAAAATCTTTTTAATTTTTTTTAACATTTTGAACAATAATTATACATATAATATAGAAAAATATAATTAAGCGAAATGAAACAATACAATGCGAACTAATACAAGAAAACGTAAAATATCGGCATGAAAACTATGTGCGTGTACCGATTTTAATTAAAAAGGAGATAATTATGTTTATATTTTTTTCTGAATTTTTTGATTTTTTTTAAAACAGTTATATCTGAAGAATGAAAAGACATAAAATTAAAAATAAAACAACTAAATCAACCCTGGCCCACCTACTTTTAACTTGAGTGAAAACGGAAAGTGACATGATTATTACTCCCAAAAAAAAGCAAAAATCATGTCACATTATGTGAAAATGGGGGGTGACAAAATCTTTTCACCTCCCATAACAACCAGCCTTATTATCCTTTTGCATTTGTAAACCACGTGCTTGTACTAAAAACCAATTTCCACTACAAATAATGTATTTTTGCAAAATCTTGTATAGAAAGCTAATAAAAACTAATAAAAAACCGTCTTAATCATAATCGAAGCCTTCAAATCTTTTTTAGTTACATATTTCGACTCGTAAATAAACATACAAAAGTTGGTTTGAGTACAAGATTAGACAAGGATTTTTCTGTACATGCCATTAAAATGAAACTACTATAGGTTCGATCTTAAAACATTGGCACCTTCTTACTTACTAAACAAAAGCCACTTGATTGGTGGAATATTTTACCGATATGTAGCAATTAGTGACGTAGAATATAACAACATCGAGAATAATGATAACAACGAAGACAGATACATTGTTGTCTTGATAAACCGGTTGTTGAAACTTGATGTTAGTTTGACCAACTTCATAGTTATTGGTCGGTTCCTCAACATCTCCAAATTCATTTATAACCTCACTAAGCTCGGCTAATTATGGGTCGTTCTCACTGCCATTGCTCTCCACAATCATAGAGTTATTTTCAAATGTAATATGAATCTGCACCTTCATCTCGAGGTTCTACACCTCCATCTCGAGGTGCGATACGAGCCTTGGGATAGAAGATCTCTTCGGACATCTAATTCGTTGCTTCATATATGTCGTTGATGGCATCTTTGTATGTTGTGTAAGTTCCGGATCAATACAAACCCAGTGAAAGCAGTCAAATTGTATTTGTAAGAAACAATGAACAAGATGTGAACGACATTGGACGTAAGAACTAGACCTGAAAATGATAAACGAGAAGTTAACCTATAGCGTCGACATTTGACGAACCTTCTGGCCGGATTTTTGTCGGTTGGATTTTTTGTCAGTGGTGAACAAAAAAACGTCTTATATTGAAAATCCACAATTGCATATGGAAGAGTCCATTTTTTGTTTTGTTGTAGAGTGTGATGGACCTTAGAGTGTGAAAGTGAAGAAGTATAAATGGTTGGAGGTAAGTCCCTGTTAGGAATATCTGTTAGTATTTTGATCACTCATCACATGTTCTTATCTTAGCCAGAAAGGTGATTAAGTACTCTTGGTTCACTTGAACATTGTAAAAGAGGAAATCACTGAGTATGATTAGTCTAGTAAATCTTATATTAGGATTATAGGTCTATGAGTGTAATTTTTATTTTCAGAAGACCATGAAGATCAATCCTAGCAATGGAGCTTTTCTGAAGATTAGAAGACTGAAGATTGCACAAGATTTATGAAGACATCAAGGTTTAGTCTAACTCAGAAAGACTATGTCATTAATCCTTTCTTAAGTATATTTACTTACTTTTGACATATGATTCTGGACATATGACATCATGAGTATGGAGCATGAAAGCCATTAGAAAGGCTCATGTATCCGTTGAAGACTACAGGACAAGAAATAGTACAAGTGCATTAATTGCATCGGCGAAAAAGCATTTGAAGCACACGATCCTCTACGAGACATGAGACAAGGACTTACGAGTACTCATTTGAAGATAAGTATGGTGAATTTGAATTGTGTCTAACGGATATCATTCCAACAACTCTCAAATTCATCTATATATCACACACTTAGATCTTTGAGAAATACACCTTAGAGCGCTCTATCTTGCAAACTTACCATCAAGCAAAGTATTCTTTCAAGCACTCTACTACCCTTTACGAAAGCTTTACATTGCTCGAAGAATCACTAGTAGTTCTAAGTTGTCTGAACCTTAACAAGAGATTGTTATTAGTGAAAGAGTTGAACTATCGGATACCCTTTAAAGCTCATTCTCGAGCGGACATCAATTGCTTGGGTCGATAAAGAAGCGGTGCCATCCAGCGAACAAGTGTATTAAGTAGTCTTGTTCTATTAGGCTCTCTGAAAACATAAGCGAAAAGTTATCGAGAAGCCTCTCGACAAACCTTATAACCAACACCATCGAGGCGTGGAGTAGAGGAAGTACTTGATTTGGGAAATCAAGGAATAACACGAGGTTATCTGAGTAGAGGAAGTACTTAGCTCTAGGAGGTGGGAATAACTCGGGGAACATTTGGTTGGGAACTATTTGTTTAAGAATCTTAGAATAGGATTATTGTAAGGTGAACTCAATTATACATTCTAGTGAATTCTAGGTCTCGGAAAGACCAAGTGGATTAGTTGGAGGATTCGCCACCTCAGGATACCACTATACTTGTTGTGTCATTTACCTTTACGTATTTACATTTGAAAAGCACACACATACTTATTGTTTACGTACCTATCTTAAAGTCTTCAGCTCTGAATTTAAGTATCGAAACTTGGTCCCCAGTTTACGAGAAAGCTGTTTATCGACAAAGTTTTAAAAGACTATTCACCCCCCCTAGTCTTTTACTTTGCGTTATCTGGACCAACAAGTGGTATCAGGCGGGGAGGTTCTGACAACGCCTTGAACCTAGATCCCAGATAGGTGAAGGAACTTTGTCCCTTCGAGGACTATATAATTTGTGTGTTAAGTGTGCGGGTATGTCTACAGTGATGCACCGTTACGAAGCGAAAACTACGAAATGGAAGAACAACATGATGCTCCATCTGGAGGCCATTAGTGACGAGATGATCTATGTCATCAATGAAGGGCCTATCAAAATCAGACAACTCAAATAAGTTACTGAGGTGTCTGATGGAAGAAAAGCCTCAGACAAGGAAGATGGAAGCGAGGATGCGGCTGCTAGTGATAGTGGTCGTATTGCTCATGGAAGCATTATGTATGAAGACAAGCCAAGAGAGCTACGGGCGTGCGAAGATGCGAAGACATAGATTGGATGGTCAAGCTCGTAATATCATCATCGGATCGACACTGAGCACATACGATTAAAGCGTAGGGTGCTAAAGCAGCGAAGTTGCTGGCAATTGATTGAAGAAATGCATGCGGGAGAAAACCAAGGAAAACAAGTTCGAAGTTCTTAAATTGAAGTTCCAAAACTTCAAACAAGGTCCCACTGAAACTCTGGAAGAACTTGATTTCAGGTTTACTACACTTATGAGTGATATAGCTGCACTTGGTGAAAGCAACAGATACTCCCAGCCAGAAAAGATTTAGACTATTGTCAGAAGTCTCAATCCTGTTGAGCACACTAAGTTCTTTTATTTCAACGAGGATGCCAAATATTACTCCAATAGAGCTCTTCTCTCATCTTGCTACTGTAGACTATGAGATAACTCAGAGAGAACAAACAACTGAAAAGTTGCAAAGTGTTGCTCTAGTTTCTCAAGGTACTTCTGAAAAGAAGGATACCGAAGATGCATCTGAAGAAAATGCTCTTGCAGTAAGACACATGAAGAAATTTGTGAGTCAAGAGATTGAGAGAAGAAAAGCTAAAGAAAAGTGAAAAAGCATCTTAGCCCAAACTATCATCGATCTGAACATACAAATGAACAACTCTCTGAACACCCCATTCGGAAAGGTGTTAATCTTGAAAAGCTGAGAAATAGGAAATGATATCTGCTTCTATTGTCAAAAGCTGGTCACTTCAAAGATTGTCCTTCTTTAAACAAGCTCAAGGCAATTGACAAGAAGAAGAAATTTCAAGAGAAATCAAAGGGCCTTCTTGGTGAAGAAAGGAAGAAGATTCAAATTCAACTTGATGCTCTAGACATTGAGACAGATTCTGAAGATGAAGATTCAGATGACTCAAACCTACCATCACCAGAATTGTGTGGAATCACCCACGATGTAATCGACTTTGGCCTTAAGAAGAATGAAATGTGTGGAGTTCTTTGAGATTCTTTGGTCGGACATCTCCAACATTGAAATATGTCTTATGGCTGATGAGGTAACTAACAATTCACAATTTACGTACTATGAGGTAGCGATGGAATTGAGGATCTGGAGTTGGTCAAAAGTGAATTGGATCGTTATGAGAAAGAATTTACGAAGCACAATCAAAACCGAATTCTAGAGGAAAGCAAAGAAACTCTTGAAAAGAGGTTTACGAGCTAACAGTATCTGAGAACAAAAGCTGAAATAGCCTTTAAAAACTCGGATATCGAGAATGAAAATTCTCACAAACTAGCCTTGGATGAACTTAATAAGAAAATGATGAAGGCGCTTTACGAGAATGAAGAACTCGGAAAGAAAGAGCTATCCTTCAATCTTATGCAAAGGCTAGTGACACTCTCTTGAGGTTCGATCCTATCGAGAGATCCCTACGAGAAAGGTGGACTTGGACTTGATGAACAATCAAATAATTCATCTCCTCGAAGAAGAGTGATGAAAGGTTGACCTTTGTAAAAAGTCAGCGAATGATTCTTCAACCACCTATAGCATTGGTCGAAGCTAGGGTAGTTGACAAAGGAAAAGGAGTTCCAACCCGACCTTTGAAAGAACAACAAGTTCACAAGAAACATGTGGATAAGGTTTACGAAAGAAACCTGACCCTCGATATGCAACCATCCACATTCTTTGCATTACTAGGAAGGGAAGAATTCTTTGGAATAGGCAAATTCTCTCTTGTACCATTTATGAAAATAAAGATGGTGCGAGAAACTAGTAAAACTTCGAAGGCGCATTCAAAAGCGAAGGTGTTGAAATGGCATTGGCTATCGTGCTATTGGAAAGGTCATACGCAACAATATAAGGAAGGACAAGAACAATGGCATAAGGCGATATTATGCGTAGCAATGAGCGAAGTAGAAGAAATCTCAAACCTTTGAAAAAGCTGAATGCACGAGCTAGAAGGAACGGCGGAAAGGCTAAGTTTGCTTAAAAGCAACCAGAAATCGAGGTCGAAGCTCGAAAGGAACACCTAGAAACACCCAAGAAGGAAGATTGAGATCAAAATTATTGATTTTATTGCATCTCCTTGATCAAGTTGAACAAAACAAACTCCCAAGAAATTCACTAAAATGTGGATTCCTCTTGGAAGAATGTTTAATCTAAGTGGTTCTATCTACGAGGCGAGAACACAACTCCATTTCTGTTTTGTGCGAGCGCCTCTTGACTAAGGCTCGATGGCTGTTTGATCTTTGGATGTGGAAAGCACATGACGGAGACAAAGCAAATCTGTCGACTACAAAGCTTGCACCTTTGGACGGACAGATTTCTTGGAGGAGAATTAAATCCCTCTCAGGACACAGCAGCGTCAAATTAGGATCATTAACAATCAACGGCGTATTACATGTTAAAGGTTTGAAATATAATCTATTTAGCATGAGCGATTTCGACAAAGGATTCACTGTGAAATTCAAAGCAAAGTATTGCAAACTTATTGACAATGAGTCAAAGCAAACAGTCTTGGTTGCTCGGCGGAAAGGTAGTCTTTATGTTGCCGATTGGGCATCTACCACAACTGAAGAATGTCTCATGGTGAGTCAATCAGGTCACCTGAAGAAACCTTGGTTATGGCACAAAAGAATGAGTCACTTGAATTTCAAAACTACGAACAAACTTGCGAAAAAGTTAGTGGTTGGCCTTCCCAAAACATCTTCGAAAGGATGGTATACATTACACTTTGTCGGATGGGGAAGCGATCAAGATCTCTTTCAAGTCCAAAACCAGACACTCTAGTGTTAGACCACTGCAACTATTACACATGGATCTTTTTGAATCATTTGTAACTAGTTATGCAGGGAAGAAGTATGGTCTGGTTGTTGTAGATGACTTCTCAAGATTCACTTAGGTTGTCTTTCTGAAACACAAATCTGATGCTAGGGTGGAGATACCAAATTTGTTGAATAAGCTTGAAGTCATGAAATATGACAAGGTATCTGCAATCAGAACAGACCATGGTACTGAGTTTGTCAACCAGTACATAAAGGAGTTTTACCCGGACAAAGGTATCTGACACCAACTTTCCTCGGTGAGAACACCACAACAAAATGGTGTTGCGAGAAAGGAAAAATAGAACCATTAAAGAAGCGGCAAGGACAATGCTAGGCGACCTTTGAAATAAGTGAAGTTTATTGGGTTGAAATGTAAACCTGACATGCTACACTCAAAACAGATGTTTGATAAACAAACACCATGACAAGACCCCATATGAACTCTTGGTTGGTAGACCCCCTAATATCAAACATCTGAAAGTGTTTGGTTGTAGATGTTTTGTTCTTAACAATGGAAAAGAGTATCTAAGAACATTTCAACCAAAGGCAGATGAAGGTGTGTTTCTTGGTTATTCTATGAATAGCAAAGCATACAGAGTTTACAACAAAAGAACTGGAAAGATTGAAGAATCAGTTCATGTTGTATTCTATGAAGGAAGCAAGAAAACACCCCTTGCTGATGAACTCTCAGAATGGTTCAAGGAACTAATGATAAAGGATTCTGAAGAAGAACCCTCAGAAAGGAAAAACGTCACTATGGAAAGAGAGGATGACTCTGACGAAGAAAAGCATGAAATGCCTAGTAACAACCAGATGATTCTCAGACATGATGAAGAATTTCCTATGAGAATTCCAGAAATGGAAACTGAAGATGTTCATCAAAGAGCTAACTCTGGAAATGACCTCTCTGACAGGCATGTCCCAGAAAGCTCTCACAATAAGCAAGTGTCAGACATTCACCGCCCCTCTGAGGTGCAAGATGTCACAGATACTGAAGAAGTATCAAGTCATAATCATAGTGATTCACATTCAGAACACATAGATGTTGACCCTACTAGCCCTAAACCCATGATGAGATGGATTAAGGATCATCCTGCAAAAGATGTGATTGGACCAATCAAACAAGGTGTTAGGACTAGGAGAGCAATAGCTGAAAATGCTAAGTCTCTCTTTGGATGTTTCATCTCAAACATTGAACCTAAAACTATAGAAGAAGCTTTAAGAGACCAAGACTGGATCTCTGCAATGCAAGAAGAGTTGGATCAGTTTGAGAGAAACAAAGTCTGGAAACTAGTTCCATTTGTAGAAGGAATATCTGTGATTGGAACTAAGTGGGTTTTCAGAAACAAGATGAATGAATCTGGTGAAATAACCAGAAATAAAGCAAGGTTGGTTGCTAAGGGATTCACCCAGACTGGAGGTTTAGATTTTGATGAGTCATATGCACGGTTGCAGATTGGATGCAATAAGACTCTTCAGCCTTCTTGACTCATAAAGACTTTAAAGTTTATCGGATGGATGTCAAGAGTGCATTCTTGAATGGTGAACTTCTTGTGAAGTCTATATTGAACAACCACACGGCTTTGAAGTTTCCTCGAAATTAGAATGGTCTATAAGCTCTGAAAGCTCTATATGGGTGAAAGCAGGCTCGAGCATGGTATGACACTTTGACCAAATACCTTCTGGAAAGTGGTTTCAGGAAAGGTGAAGTTGATAAAACTTTATTTACTTTAAATCATGATAGGAAACTACTCTTAGTTCAAGTATATGTTGATGACATCATATTTGGATCTAAGGACAAGCAACTTTGTGATGACTTTGCAAATCTCATGAATAAGTTTGAGATGAGCATGATGGGAGAATTGAACTATTTCCTAGGATTGCAAGTCAAGCAACTCGATGATAGAATATTCATTAGTCGGACAAAGTATCTGATAGACATGGTCACAAAGTTCAATCTTAAGCATACGAAAGAATGCTAAGATACCTATGAGCATAGGAACGAAGATGACCTATCTTGAATCGGATAAGAGTGTTGATGAACACAAGTATAGGAAATTGATAGGTTCGCTACTTTACCTTCTTAAGCGGACACGATTTTCAATATCACGGTTGGTGTGTGTGCTAGATTTCAAACAAATCGATGCAATCACACTACAATATTGCAATGAAAATATTAAGGTATGTGAAAGGTACAACAGATGTAGGTTTGTGGTATCCTAAAGAAAGTGGATTGAGTTTGGCTGGTTACTCAGATGCTGATTATGCTGGATCAATGCTTGATAGGAAAAGTACCTCAGGAACTTATGGGTTTAAGCTAGACTTATCTCATGGTTTAGCAAAAGCAAAACTCGATTGCAACTTCTACCACAGGAAATTTGAATATATTCTGCTTTGGTTGTTGTGCAACACAAATTACGTGGATTCAACAACAACTCGAGACTATGGACTCGATGAAGAAAACTCCCATTTACGTGATAACACAAGTGCTATTGCAATCACACGAACCCCAAGTTCCATGCGAACAAAGCACATTGATGTTAGACACCACTTCATCGAGACCATGTTGAGAAAGGTAATATAGAGATACTCTAGATTGTACGGAAGACCAACTGCAGATATCTTCACCAAGCCCTACAAGAAAGCGGTTCTTGACTTTAAGACATAATCTTGGATTAATGGAGATGCCTAAGGTGAAAATGCCTGAATCTCTAAAGTGCGAGTAAGTGAGGTAGAAAAGTAGGCCTCGAGAACATGTTCTCGAAAGCGAAGTTGATAAGAAGTGATGCAAAGGTTTACGGTAGAAACACTCGGAAAGGCAAAACATTTCTGGAGCAGGTATCCGAGAAAGGCAAGGTTGGTACACACTCGATAAGTAAATAAGACTAGAACTTACTTCTTGAGAGTGGGTCAAATATATTCAAACAATGAAGCTTCGACACTTGAATTGAAAGCTATTTAGTCATAAAGAGAAAAGACACAAAGCCGAAAAGTATAAGTTCTGGAAGTCAAACATGTCCAATGTCTTGTATTTTTGCCATTTTTTATGATAAACAATATAAAGATAAGAACTTGACACTCAGAATGATAAGTTCAAACGATTGAGTGCCCTTACTCTTTACTAAGTGACATAATGGATGTAACTTGTCAAAAATCCATTAAGTCGGCACAATACCATTTGTTGATTGATATCATTACAAGATATTCAATATAAGTCCTTGATGAATAAACGTTTGATCTCAACGGTTGCGATTAAAACAAAGCAAGTAATGTATGTTGAGAAATGCGGACATGGCCCGCTCGCATTTAATAGATGCGTATGTGATACCACGCCTAAGCAGATACAAAGACACGCATTCATATTCAGTTGTATGTATGTTGTATCTATGTACATTTTGTCTGCTATATATA
This sequence comes from Plantago major, assembly GCA_026545765.1. Lineage (NCBI taxonomy): Eukaryota > Viridiplantae > Streptophyta > Magnoliopsida > Lamiales > Plantaginaceae > Plantago > Plantago major. Next base: position 39,254 of record JAIFAC010000160.1, on the reverse strand, counting down.
TAGGACTTGGGCAAAAGACAAACACTTTTACCAAATCCGAAATTTCATACTTGCATCAAAACAGTAAAATCTCTCAAGATTTCTGCAAAACCCCTTATGCAAACTCAACTTCTTGTGTTTAGTCATCTGAAAAGATAGACTAATCCCGATTAATCTTGCAAAACCCCTCTGAAAACACTCACTCAAGACTCTATATAAGAGATGGCACCCGAAGATGACCACGAAGAACCCTAAGGCGCATCATACGCTCCTGTGAAAAGAGGAAAGGAACTTAAGGTGTTGAATAAGCATATACAGGAAAGTTCACCCCATCTGACTGGAATCCAAACTACAAAATGAATTGGGGAGCTTTTCTAGTGAAGAAGTATGTACCTGCAGTCATTTCTTCTAAACCAGATAGGAAACTAATATTGGGGATGCTGAAAAATTCCCATATCTTTAAGTTTCTGTCTGCTGCACCTAGTGGACTATCCACCTTTGGATGTCTTTGAGTTCTATAACAACTCCAAAATCTTCACAAAGGTTGTGAATGATGAAGAAGAGAAATATATCGGTGAAGTTCAAGGACAAGAAATTGTCCTAGGCGCAAGACTTTACGCAAGATATTCGATTGAAAATCGAGGAACAATTGAAGACATCAACATCGAGGATGCTCCCATGATCCAGCGTTAAAGAGCTATTTGAAGCAATCCGGTTAGAAAATGCAAAGGGTTGCCCGGAGAATTTGTTACGAAAGCCATCGAACTAGTCATCTCGAAACACTAAGTACTTTAGCTCTCATTACGTCCGTTGCTTTGATGGAAACAAAGGTGGAGTGGACGAGATAAGCATGGAGAGATGGATGATGATGTATCTTGAACAAGAAGCTTGAAGGCGAAACCCACTTCAATTGGAAATGCCTTGACAAATTCCTTGGGCGTATTGAGAATTTGAGCCCAAGATCATCGATGGCTTTTTGAGCGAAAGCGATATACTGGCCTCGAATTTGCCACATACGGAAACAATAGGAATCACTCTCGAGAGGCGGAAATCCCACCAACTCCCTTTTCAGACCGCCTTTGAAGAAAAGGAGAGACTTCTTCTTGAGAAAGCTCGAAAAAGCGGAAGAGCATGAAGCCTTGCCCAAAGTGAGGAGGTCTCGAGCAAGCTCAAGCTCGACCTCCGGTTGCCAAGAGAAAGAGGACTCAAAGCAAAAGAGCCTCCAAGTCCCTAAACCTACAAGAGGCACAACCTACAGAGCAAGGTCTCGAGAAGATGTTGGATGCCAGAAAAACTCAGAATGCCCCAAGAATTACAGGCATTGCTCGAACTCTCCGGAGATGATAGAAATATCATAGATGGAGTGCACCAACTTGAATAGTGATTACGAGGATGATGAAGTACTTGCCAAAGTACTCAAAAGGTCAATGTATGAGACCCATGGAGGAGAATCAAGCTCAGCCCTTAGAAAGAAAGGAGCCCCTACTTGTTGAAGAAGAAGGCCTAGGTGAGGAAGATAGAATCTTTGGAAGATCGACATTGCTTCCACATTCACTATGCCATCACAAAATCTCTTGAAGAAAACCACATTCTTAAGCAGGTTCCTCAACCTACGAGAAATCTCAACTCTCGGAAAGTGATCAAGCGAGATGGAGACTTCGAATGATCTGCAGAGGAGACCAACAATGAGCCGGAGAGGCTGTGGAATCACAACAAGTCGAGACCAATGATCGACTTGACTCTATTGAGCCAACATGGAGACACACTTTCGGGGAAGTTAATTTGTCCACCTCCGAATGAAGAAGAGGTTCCTCGAACCTCGGAACAACAAGAAGAGCTGTCTGACGGTGGTTAAGTTATCTCTGAATAAGAAATAACTTGCTTGAAATGTTCATATCTTGTGTTCTAACTTCTTTTTGTCTCTTATTAGGCTCTAACTGAGGAAGTAGTGGTGGTGGAACCAACACCCCAAAACCAAGAGATTCCAGAAGCTGAAAAGCTTTCTGAGGAAGCATTCTTGAGCCTTCCGAGAAGGTAAGTAATCAGTAATAGTCTCCTTCAAGAATGCTCTGGAAAACCCACTACTAAATCTCTTATGTTTGTTCTTACAGGCTCAGTCAGAAGAAGAATTGGAAGGAAAGACTGTGGTCTTATCTCCTCCAAAAGCGCAATCTTGAAGAAGCGAGTCGTGAGAAAAGGTTCGAAACCCCAAGGTTTACGAGAAAGATCTGTGAGCTTCCTCACTTGGAAGTAAGTGAAGTCTCAAAAAGCAAGTGAAGTCTCAGAAAGCATTTTTCCACTTAACTTTTCTGATAACAGTTTCTAAACATATTTGATTTTAACTCTCAGGTTCAAGCAGAAAGAAAGGATGCTAAGGATCAGACTTCTCCTCACACCAAAGTATCTGAGGTCTCTGAGACCAAACAAGCAGAAGTCCAAGCAGATGAGCCTAGTGTTTCTACATAGGTATGCTCAGAACGCTTACTTTTGCACACAGATACTAACACAAGTGGTTTGAACAAAACTAACTTGATCCCTTTCTTTCAGGCTCAAAGTCTAGTGCCAATCAATTTACTCCAAGCCTTCCAGAAGCACACTCTCAAGAAACATCTAAAGTGCTTCAGACAATGGCAGAAACTCAGAAAGGCCGACCTTTCTGAAGTTGCAAGAGTAATTGACATCCCAGAGAAGAGGGCCATAGCATTCAATCTGGAAGATCATGTCCATGCTATGTTTCCCACAGAGTCTTACTCCTTTGCCACTCTGATGGATGATGCCTTCATAAATGAAGTGGCACGAAGACTCATGTGATTTCCAAAGCGGATGCTCAAACCAGAGCATATGGTGACCCGTCTGCCTTGCCAAAGCTCACTACTTATCGGTGAGCGAGAAGAAGTTAATGGGAGGATGATTACATTCCCAAATGTGATCAACTTTGGTTTGAAGATGAAGAGGAAATGGGCGACGATTACCAAGAACCTCCCTCGAGCATCGAAACGAAGCAAAAAAAACAAGAGTGATGATGATGATGATCGAATGATGATCTGACACAGACAAGGCGGGATTTAGAAAGATAGCAAAGGAAGTGGAGAAAAGGCTACTCCTTCAAATGCTCAGAGAGCCCCATCATCATCACCTCCCAAAGACACCCAACAGGCTGAGAAAAATGATGCCATAGAAGAAATTTCAGCCGCTGAGTTTAGGATTGAACAACTCAGAAAGGTGTTGGAAGAAGAAAAGAGAATCAGCATTGAGTGTCAAGCTCTTGTTGATGAAAAGGAGGCCAAAATCAAGAAGCTCAAAGAAGCTAATGCCAAGGAATTGGCACTCCTAGATGAGCAAAGAAATCTGAAGGATGCCATTGTTGTCACAGCTGCTGAGATAGATGCCATGGATGACAATGATGATGAAGAGCATGATCTTTGAAATTTGCATCGAAAGACCTTCTACATCCTCTCAGAAGGCCAGCATACTCCAAGGCAAACAAAAGATGTTAGCCAGCTTGCAAACAATCCCAGAGAAGGATTATGAGAGTGATGCTGAAGAAGACCGCAACTTGATTACTGAAGAAGATGATGAGAGACTTATCACTCAGCAAAAGAGAGCCCTACTTGCTCCTCATATCTTCTCTGCACCAGGTAGTTCAAGAAGTGAAGAGCACCGTGCAAGGAACAGTGTCTTTTTGGAATTCAGAGAGACACTAGTTGCCCAAGACACAGAAGTGCTAAAATCCGTCCCATAAGAGATGAAGCCATTGGCTGCTGCTTTACTCAATAGAGCAACCAGCATAGCTCTCTCTCAGAAAGACCTAGGGTTGGTCAGGGATGAGGATTGTAACAATGCTAATGCAGCATTGAATGAAGCCAGCCATCTACATCCTACAAGCCAGCGCCATCCTAAGGCAGCGAAGAGCTCAATGAAAGGGCGAGGCTGGTTAGGCAGAATAAAGAACTAAAGAAGGAACTTCAAGAATTAGTCAGGGTGCACGACAATCTCCAGAAAAACTTTGAAACACTCTCTGAAGCTTATGCTATCATGAGTCAGTCATTCATGACTAAGGGGGAAGAGATGCCTCTGAAGAAGTTGTTCCAGATCAACCAGCCAGAAGGCTGAGGAGTATGATAACTAGGGGAGCCAAGTCCCTTAGAATCTCAGAAGAGAAGAAGACTTCTGAAGAAGAAGAAAAGGAAGAAGGAGAAGTGGGAGGCCAAGAAAGCTGCAAGTCTCCAATTTTGGACTTCAATGATGATGAGGATGAATCTGATACAGATGAACATCCACTTCACAAGAAAAGGAGACAAGCAACTACTTCACAACCTCCTCTGGCAGCAAGGCCTTTGGCAGAACTCATACAAATACCAAGTCAATACAAGGAACATCCACCACTGACCCCAAGGCGGGGAAGAAAGGATTAGAGGATCTCTGACGAAGGCCACTAAAGGCAAGAAGGGATTCCTAGTTTGGCAGAGTAAACAGAGAAACTCATCAAGAAAGGCCAACTGATGCCCACATTGAGTATGTGAAGACTAGTAATGAAGAGTCTTCATATAGGTGCATTCTGAACAAGAGAGGGTATTGGATTCTGGAACTACAACATCTACTTGCCAATGATAAGTTTCCAACTCCCATCCTCAACGGATCTGAATTGGAGAGAAGGCAAGCTAGATTTGCTAAAACTTTGAGCACCTTCATGCTGGTTAAACTTTGAAGTAGAAAAGAGGAATGAAGCGGAAAGATGGATCTTTCTTTTGCCTGTCCTTAGCCAAAGCCTGATGATGTACACAAGGTAAGAAAACTGGATGGTAGCTATAGCAGGAAGAACAAACTAGGTGTTTCAACCTATGAGTCATTCTATATGACATTGGATGAATACCTAGATGATATACACTATCTGGAAGAAACATACAAGTATTTCAACCTATCTCAGCTGCAAGTAGACCATGCACAGGTGCAGGGAAAGTATACAGGTCGAACATTTTACGTGGAAGAATCACAAGCTTGGCAAGAGTTACCATGAAATATGTGACTTATCCGGAAAAATGAGCTCTCTGTTAGAAGGATTCTTTATGACTATGTCGAGAATGCGAGAAAAGTGGATGATTATGTCAGTGATCCGAAGGATCTTTGAAGAACTTGAGGTATCTAAACCCAAGTTGCACTTTTGAAGACTTGAAGACTAGTAACATTAGAATACTCTCTTGGAGCTTGGATTCTCCTTTGTTCTAATTTACTTAGTATGTTTTGTTACTTTTTGTAATCTTGCTGATTGTTTCTAAATTTCTCTATCTGTAAAAGTTACATCTTATTCTGTAAACTGTACCTATCTGAAGATCATACTCTCAGATACATTCTAATAGATGACAACTTATCAGCAAAGATCACTTCTTGTGATTTGGTTGATGTTTACTTTCTGCACTTAATTCAACTAAAATTGAATATCATTTGAAATGATTAAGTGGTGGATTGTTTTCTCTTCCAGGATTACAAATTTGTAATAGGACTTGAAAGATAGTCATGGATGGTGATCAAAAGGGGAAATTTGTTAGGAATATCATTAGTATTTTGATCACTCATCACATGTTCTTATCTTAGCGGAAGTTAATTAAGTACTCTTGGTTCACTTGAACATTGTAAAGAGGAAATCCTTGAGTATGATTAGTCTAGTAAATCTTGTATTAGGATTATAGGTCTATGAGTGTAATTTTATTTCAGAAGACCATGAAGATCAATCCTAGCAATGGAGCTTTTCTGAAGATTAAAAGACTGAAGATTGCACAAGATTTATGAAGACATCAAGGTTTAGTCTAACTCAGAAAGACTATGTCATTAAGCACTCTACTACCCTTTCTGAAAGCATTCTGTTGCTCGAAGAATCACTAGTAGTTCTAAGTTGTCCTGAACCTTAACAAGAGATTGTTATTCGTGAAAGAGTTGAACTATCGGATACCCTTTAAAAGCTCATTCTCGAGCGGACATCAATTGCTTGGGTCGATAAAAAGCGGTGCCATCCACTAAACAAGTGTATTAAGTAGTCTTGTTCTATTAGGCTCTCTGAAAACATAAGCGAAAAGTTATCTGAAGCCTCGACAAACCTTATAACCAACACCATCAAGGCGTGGAGTAGAGGAAGTACTTGATTTGGGAAATCAAGGAATAACTCAAGGTTATCTGAGTAGAAGTACTTAGCTCTAGGAGGCTGAAGCGATAACTCGGGGAACATTTGGTTGGGAACCATTTGTTTAAGAATCTTAGAATAGGATTATTGTAAGGTGAACTCAATTATCATTGTTCTAGTGAATTCTAGGTCTCGGAAAGACGAAGTGGATTAGTTGGAAGATTCGCCACCTCCGATACCACTATACTTCTTTGTGTCATTTACCTTTGTGTATTTACATTTGACAAAGCACACACACATACTTATTGTTTACGCACTTACCTATCTTAAAGTCTTCGCGCTCTGAATTTAAGTATCGAAACCCCAGAGTTACGAAAGCGTGTTTATTGACAAAAGTTTTAAAGACTATTCACCCCCCTCTAGTCTTTTACTTTAGCCGTTATCTGGATAACAGTCCTAACCTCAAATCAAATGTAACGCATGCCATACATTTGGCAATTTTTAGTTTGTATACGGGATGAGGATTAAATGCATCTGATGTTTTGTAGGGAAGCATTAACTATCGTAATCAATTTCTCTGTGAACAAACAATATGTTAATTAATGTTATGAGTATCGAGATGCGGATGATGTTAATTTGTTTCTGATAGTCGACAAAACATGGTGGATTACATGAGGTGGTCTCTAGGAGACATCCCTGAATAAAGACATTAAGACATAAAGAGAAGACAATCATCATTTATTGTTTATTATTTATCCCATGACTTAGGTGAGGTTTACTTATCATTATCTTTCTAATATTACATATTAACCCCAATAAAAACTAGTTGCCAAAACATCCGAATCGAAGGGCGGAAGGTGGGTTCATAGTAATGTCTGGTCGGTATAAATACACAAAACCATCAGCTAAAACCACAGCTTTCACGCATTTAATCTGCCGTTTTCGTTCTTCTTTCGCTTTTCTTTCTCTCTCTAGTTTCTATCACGGAAAGCGGTGAAAACCACCGGAAAAACCGTGAAAACCACCAGAATTCAGCCGTGAAATTCATCGATTCATCTCGCCATTGAAGATTGTGCTCTCACCATTCTCGATCTGCTGTTATATCTTCTGGAAATAGTCAAAAACGTATATACAAAAGGTTCGAACATATTACTGTAATTTTTGTGATTTGATTGAAAAATAATGCTACATAGTTGATCGATCGTGTTGTTACACTGCTACGTATTTGTTTTCATGTTTTCGTTGAGGATTTAGCAAGATAGTTGATCGATCGTATATTTTCGTTGTGATTTTCAGTTGTTGTTGATCGTAGATGAAGGTTTTAGTATGTTTTCATCGTGATTTTCACTAGTTGTTGATCGTAGATGCCGGATTCAGCTAGAGCAAATTCGACAACTGAGGTTGCTGATGTGCTTGCATATGGATTGGATGTTATTTTCATTCAAAATCTGACCACAATGATGAACTCAGATCTGAAAAACAAGGTATACAACGTTTCTATGTTTTTTTCGTATATGTTCCATGTTCTCAACGATACCACCCATGATCTCTGGAATATGTCCTATATTTTCATTTAAAACCTGACTGTCGTTTTGTGCTCTGTTTTTTTACAACATCATATTGAGTTCTGTTTTTTACTGTATTTCATATGTTCTTACGTATATATACTATTTTCTCACCAATATACCACATGTTCTCATCAACACCCACTAGTTTGCTATGAAATAGTTGCTCAGTCCGTGAGAAAATATTTTTTGCAGCGTAGTCCATGTTCTCTACCATTTTTCCTATGTTCTGTGTAATATACACTATATTTGCTATGAAATAGTCGTGCTATATCCATATGAAAATCGTATTTGTAGTATACTCCATGTTCTCTACTATTTGATCCATGTTTTATGTAGTTTGACCCATGATTACAATGTAGTGGTTGATATGTTATTTCCATGACATTCCATGTTCTCTGCAATTTGATCCATGTTTTTTGCAGTTTGACCCATGATAACAATATAGTAGTTGATCTGCCATTATGAGTAATTTGTGTGCATGTAGCCATGAAAAGTAGTTGGCATGTGGCCAGTAGATACTTGCTTAAGATGCCTATCCCATGCTCCACATCATATGATCCATGTTCTGCATTACACACCATGATGCCACGAAAAGTAGTTGGCATGTGGCCAGTAGATACTTGTTAAGATGCCTATCCCATACTCCCTGTCATATGATCCATGTTCTATGCATTACACACCATGATGCCACGAAAAGTAGTTAGCATGTGGCCAGTAGATACTTGTTAAGATGCCTATCCCATGCTCCCTATCATATGATCCATGTTCTCTGCATTACACACCATGATTCCATGAAAAGTAGTTGACATGTGGCCAGTAGATACTTGCTAAGATGCCTAACCCATGCTCCTTGTCATATGATCCATGTTCTCTGCATTACACACCATGATGCCATGAAAATTAGTTGACATGTGGCCAGTAGATACTTGCTAAGATGCCTATCCCATACTCCTTGTCATATGATCCATGTTCTCTTCATTACACACCATGATGCCAATAAAAGTAGTTGACATGTGGCCAGTAGATACTTGTTAAGATTCCTATCCCATGCTCCCTGTCATATGATCCATGTTCTCTGCATTACACCATGATGCCATGAAAAGTAGTTGACATGTGGCGAGATACTTGCTAAGATGCCTATCCATGTTCCTGTCATATGATCCATGTTCTGCATTACACACCATGATGCCATGAAAAGTAGTTGACATGTGGCCAATAGAGACTTGTTATCAAGCTATCCATGCTCAATGTCATATGATCCATGTTCTCTGCATTACACACCATGATACCCATGAAAAGTGGTTGGCATGTAGCTGTGGAGACTTGTTAAGATGCCTATCAATGCTCAACATCATATAATCCATGTTCTGCATTGCACACCATGATACCATGAAAAGTAGTTGGCATGTAGCGATGAGAGTTGTTATGATGCCTAACCCATGATATGTTCTATCAATATTATGTTCTATCATCTCATTGATATGTCCTATGCATTGCTTGGAAGCGACTTATGATCGGAACTACAGAACTTGTATTAAAGGCAAAAGGGCACATGGATGCTAGAAGGATATGTGTTGGGAAATTTGTTGGGAAATTTCTTGGGAAATTTGTTGGGAAATTTGTTAGATATTTTGTTATAAATATCTATTTAGATTTTGATCGACAACATGATGACTTATCTTAGTCTCGAAGGTGATTAGTACTCTTGGTTCACTTGAACATTGTAAAAGAGGAAACTCACTAAGTATGATAGTCTAGCTAATCTTGTATAGGATGTTAGGTTTCAAAATGTAATTTTATTTTATGAAGAAGACGAAGAAGACATCAGTGAACAAGATCAGCGACATTGAAGACTTGAAGAAGCGCACAAGATTCTTTGCTTTGTTCAGATATCTTAGCCAGTTATCTTAAAGACACGACTAGTTTCAAACTACCTGTGTCACAAGAGATATCTGAGAAATAAAGACCTATCGAGAAATAAAAGACCTATCACGAAAACAAGGAAAGTGTCCACAAATATCTATTCTCGATAGCTTGAGCTTTAAACACATTACGAAGAGAAATATATATATTGCAAACAAAGTTGTTTCAATATAAGTGGTATCTGAAGATTGAAGATAAGGGCGTCGAAAGAATCGAGATAACACTAGTCTACGATACAAAGCATAGTTCCGTTGACACTCGGGACAAAAGTATAGTCTGATGCATTTAATGCAGACGGAGATATACGAATAAAAGCAGGCGACTACGAAGAAGAAGACAAAACTTGCTGATACTATACACAGATATCAATAGTTTGAATTTGAGCTAACGGATACTATTCAAGCGGCACTCAAATTCATCTATAAATATCAACACTTAGGCTTGAAGAGACACAAGACACACTACACTATTTGGGCGAACATCTTACTCTCTCAAAGCAAACTTACTTATCCTCAAAGCTTTACATTGCGACCAAAGCTTTTGATCTTGAGTAACTTCTTGAAGTTCTAAGTGTCACGATCCTAAACAAGCATAGCTATCTGAAAGAGTTGAAGCGAAAGATCAAGTATACGAGATTCATTCTCTTGAACATTTAACTAAGACTTGGGTCGATAAAAGAACAAGATACCATACATTGAAAAGTGTATTAAGTATACTTGATTCACGAGCTATCTGAATAATGAATAAGTTATTATAGAAGCTCATCGACAACTCAAACCAAAACCAACACCATAATGGCGTGGAGTCAGAAGTACTTAGTTTGAAAAATCGAAATAACTCCAAGGTTCTGAGTATAGGAAGTACTTGATTTGGGAAACTAAGGAATAACTCAAGGTTATTGAGTATAGGAAGTACTTAGTTTGGGAAGCTAGGAATAACTCAAAGGTTTACGATGCAGGGAAGTACTTGTTGTGAAAGCGGGAACAACTCAGGGGGAACATTTGGTTGGGAACCAATTGTTAAGAATCTTAGAATAGGTTTATTGTAAGGTGAACTCAATTATACATTCTAGTGAATTCAAGGTCTCTGGTAGACGAAGTGGATTAGTTGGAGGATTCGCCACCTCCGGATATTTACCTTTACGTATTTACATTTGACCACACACACACTTTAACTATTTACGCACTTATCTTTATTAAGTCTTCAGCGCTCGATTCTAAATGAGATATCTATTAGGATATCGAGAAATAATTTTATCGACAAAAGTTTTAAAAGACTATTCACCCCCCCCCCCGGGTCTTTTACTTTGCCGTTATCTGGACCAACAATATGAGAGGACGGGTACCATCAGAACTTACTAGCTATCAAAGCTATCATTGATACTACAACATTTACACAATCCCCCACTCAGAAACCATGCCAAACAACATCAACAAGTTGTGCTTCCACAGGAGGAAAAGATCCAGATTATAAAACCAAAGGAAGGAAGCCACAAAGAGTCGAGGAAAACTTGAAAGGAAGAAGCCAATCACGAATGAGTTTGGAAACAAACAGCCAAATAAACACTTGATATAGTTCATTACTTTGTGTAATAGAAAACTTAGTTCACTACTTTGTTGATAGATAATTGTACATCAAGCGAACATGTATGTATGTCGGTTTTATCATGTGCAAAATCTTAGTTCAGAACTTTGTTTCTGTATATTTCTTGTAACATGTGAGTTTTTCCATGTGCACAAACATCACAAAAATTAACAAATGATCTCAACATATTAACTCATGATATCAGAGTATCATCCCATGGTCTCAACATATTAACCCATGATCTCAACTTATTAACCCATGATCTCAGAGTATCATCACATTCTCTGAACATATGAACCAATGATATCAACATATTAATCCATGATCTCAACATCTCGAGTATCATCCATGGTCTAAATATATTAACCCATTATCTCAAGATATTAATCCATGATCTCAACACATTAACCCGTGATCTCAAGATATCAACATATAAACCCATGTACTCGAACATCATACCCATGTTCTCAACTATTAACCCGTGATATCAACATATTAACCCATGTAATCAAACATCATACACATGTTCTCAAGTATAATACCCATGATCGAAAATGTTCTCAATATAACACAATGATCTCAATATATTAACCCGTGATCTCAACATATTAACACATGATCTCAATATATTATCCATGATATCAACATATATTCAAACTTGTACATCAAGCAGATACAATCAAGTATACAGTTACAATCAAGTATTCAGTTCTCAACATATTACTACTTGTTCTCAACATTTGCATCACATGTATATCAAAAAACATAAAAACTAAAATTATGTTCTCAACTCTTCCATCCATGTTTTCAACATATAAAATCATGATCCCAACAGACAAGATACATTCAAATGAAAAGCTGGATCATTCGATTCTGAGTTGTACTATGATCATCTACGAGAAAAAGAAACATAAAGATCTATTTCTTCTGCATGTACTCTCTAGTCCTCCTCTTGATGTCTATCAATTAAATTTAGGTTCATCATCTTCTCGCTCCATTTGGTCATCTACATCATATAAATCAACAGTTTTCGCCAGACATCACATTACTGCAAATAATTTGAGCGCTCAGCACCATCCTTTTCGACATCTACAAAGAAGACAAATCTATCTTTTCTAACATATCACCTATGTTATCAAACAAACAACCCATGTCGACAACCATAGAGGATTTTACATAGAACACAAGTAAAAAATAGATAATACATAGAACACAAGTAAAAAATGGTGGAGAAACATGGATTATGTTGCATATAATATTTTCACACGGACATGGCAACTATTTCATAGCAAACATAGTGGAATGTTAAGAACATGGGGTATATCGGTGAGAAGATAGTACATATACGTAAGAACATAGGGCATACAGTACAAAACATAACTCAATATGATGTTGTAAAAAAACAGAGCATAAGCGGATCAGGTTTTAAATGAAAACATAGGACATATTCGAGAGAACATGGATAGTATCGTTGAGAACATAGCACATATCGGAAAGAACATAAAAACGTTTTGCACCTTATTTTTTCAGATCTGAGTTCATGATTTAGGTCAGATTTTGAATGAAAATCATCAAATCCGTATGCGAAAACGATTACACCTAGTGAATGCATGAACCGATTAACTAAAACAACAAACAAACAAGCAAAACGAAGACAAAAAATCCTCAATCAAACCTTAACCAACACAAAATTGAAGAAAAACCCAAAACGGGAAAAAGCAGCGAAAACTATAAAACAACACTTACAAGCATAAAAGTGACGAAAAAGAACAAAATCACGAAGATAATCTCGAACAAAACACTTACATTCAAGTCTCAAACAAAATCAGGGGTGAAAGCATCAAGATTGAACAGTTGCAAGGAGAATCCGGAAGAGAGAAAAAGAGAAGAGAAAAAAAACGAGAAAAGAGGGGAAAGAGAGAAAGAAATGGAAAAAACTGTTGAAAAGAGTTTATATACCAACCATAATAGTCGGACCGGTCGGGTAGGATCCGCGAAATTATGCCAAAAAGTAATGTAAAGTGGTTAATTGCAATATAGTCCTGTCTCTAGATAGTTTATCTAGAGACCGTCTCTTAGGAGACTTTGTGGGATAACATTGGCACTAACTCGTACGATCTATATATTGAATTGGGCTTATTACCAATGGCCCCCTGTTGGAGACCCAACTCTCATCCTAATCCCTAATAGTCCAACAATTACGTTTGGTCCAAAAAACCATTATGCAGTTGACCAACTTAAATTAAGTTGTGTAAAATATGTTCCCCAAACGTGTCCTTAGAGAAAGCAAATAACCAAATGTTAATTACAAATAAACAGAGCACACAGACAAATTGAAATTTGAAACTATGGCTAATTTGCTCTCGCTATCTTTCCTTTCTTCGCTTTCATTTCGTTCCGCCTCGATTACCTATTTAATCATGCTACCAGTTGCCTTTCGAATGATTTTGAGGATTGGTCAACCTATTATCGTCTTCCCCAAAACAAGAAACCAAGATCGAAGATGGATTGGAAATGGAAGCGGAAGCAGATTGACTATGTTCCTGGTCCAGAAATCCAGATCTGCGCATAGCAAGAATATATGGGTCAGATTTCCTTAACCAGTTTTGTTGATTTATGATGGAAGTGGGAAACGAGTTTGTCTATAGTTAGGTAGTGGTGGTGGAAGTGTTGTGATGTCTTCACGTAGGTATGGGTGAGATTGAGGTGGCTCAAATTGCTAAGAAATCTTATTCTACTTTGACAAATTTGAGTAATTATATAAGGGATTATTACCAATGGGCATTGGAATTCGAATTCGTTTGTACTTCGATTCAAAGATTCAAGGTTTCTCGAATTGGATTTCGATAGGTTAGTGCCTAGATTTGATCTTGAATTGATGTTTTGGGTTTTTGGAAAAACTTTTGTTTGTTGCAGGGACTGAATTGCATGTTTTAAAAACTTGAGATCCCTGTTTTTGGGAATTTGATGTGACCAGGAACTATATATTGCAATTTTCAAAATTGATTTGGACGTAAATGAAAAGATTGGAAAAGTTTAAGGTACTAAATAGAACATTTGAAAAATTCTGTGTAGGTTTTATTAAACCAGAAAGGTCAACAGACCTCAGCCAGAAATTAAAGTTGTTTGGACAATTTCAAAATCCAATATTGCATCAAGGTTAAAAATGGTTTTTTTTTTTAGCAAGGAGTTAAAATATATTTAAACCCCAAGAGCGTCGTACAAAGATAATAGGGGCATGCCCCAATGAGGAGAACAAATGACTAAAAGTCATACAATCAAAGAAGATCAATGATTGATGAAAGCAAGAGTAAGTAAGAGACTCCAGCAAACTACTGTGATCTCATTACAAGACTCGACTTATGCTACAACTAGGCAGTCTAAACTAAACATGAAAGACAAAATCTAGGCCACATGGGTGACTCCAGCCCTCTTCAAAATGGCTCCAGGTAAACCTGTGACCATACTCGAAGCGAATCATGTAGCATAAGGCGCTAATCACATCATCGACTCGATGCATTGATCATGACTCTCTCCGAGGAAGGAAGAAAGAAAGTTTAAGCAAACTACATGCGACCATCAACTCCCAATATGAGTGAAAAAGCTTTTCCATCAATCACGTAAAAGTAAACAAACTCCATAAACTAGTTAGTTGGCTAAATAGCCTCCGGTCGAGCAAGAATACTTTTAAGATTCGATTAGTAGGAAGTTCTTTTTCCTAAAAAGGATCTGCATGATTTTGAGCAATGGTCTGCTCATACTCACTACCTCGGAGCTTTGTGATAAAAACACGCAAATTTCTCAAATGCCAAATTCACAAATTATTTCACTAAAAGCGGCTCTCATCGATAAATCATGGATCCCTTCTAGTAGCAGTTGAAAAACCACTAGTCCACCAAGTTAGATCCAAACAAACAAAATGAATGCCTAAAGCTCTCATAATAGTAGTAATAAGGGCTTTGGCCACGAACAATGGAAAAAGAGATGAGAGATGGATTCATTATCTAAACCATGAGTTCTGAGATCTCGAGATAAAGTAGCATACCTTTTGATTACATCCTTAGCATGAAGTCTCTTATGCATTACCAACCAAGTAAGAAAAGAAACTCGAGGGAAGAGATAGTGTTCCATACGAGAATACCGGTCCACAGGCTCGACATCGAGACGATAAGTTTTATAAAATGAGACTTGAATATTTTCCTATCAAAGCTTTCCTGCACCACAATAGTGGGATCCATAGTCAGAATATCATCTCTTATTTTCAAAAGAGCTTTCCACCAGGGAGAGTCACAAGGCCTGACTCTAATAGTCCAAATAGTGCAATTTTTAAGCTTATAGTGAACCACCCATTTACGCGAAATGAGTCCCTGTGACTAGTAGAAAGAAGCAAAATCGCAAACTAGCATGATTTGTTCAACGAAGAACCTCCTTTATTTGCAGTCCCCCATTTTTAACATCATGACAAATAGTCTTCCAAGCCACAGGACTTTTTCTACTTGCTTCAACACCTGACCACAAATAAGACCTGCAAATCCTCTCAATCTTCCTAACCAAAGCAATTGGAAAAGGAAATACATGAGCCCAGAAATTCTGAATACTAAACAAAACTGATTTAACCAACTGGAGTCTTCCACCATAACTCAACATTCTGCTTTGCCAACTTTGAAGCTTCTTGACCATATTTGTAAGTAGCATATCATACTCATGAATCTGAAGTTTCCTGGGACTCGAGGCACCCCAAGATACGATAGGAAAACTCTATCTGGAAGGTCAAACTCCTTTCAAAGTAGCACAGACGATGGCGAAACTCCTGCAAAGAAAGTTGTACTCTTATTAACATTGATCTTGAGTCACTGTAGTGAGAACTCATCCAGAGTATCTTTAAGGACAGTCAAAGAAGCTTCATCCCCCCTACAGAAAAGGAGCAAATCATCAGCAAATGTCATGTGACAAAGACCAATTTTTTTGCATTTTTTATGGAACTTAAAAGAGGCAGATTGAGCAATTCTATAATGAAGTAATCGAGCCAAGTAATCCATACAAAAGACAAACAAATAGGGTGATATAGGATCACCACCTAACCCCTTACCCTCCATATTACCTTCCAAGGCACCATTTATATTAAAAGAGAACTTGGGGAAGTAACGCAATTCATAACTAAGTGCACAAACCAAGGTCAAATCCAAGACCAAGCAATAAAGAATGCGAGAAACTCCAATGGCGATATCAAAAGCTTTACGCAAATCAATTTTGAGCATGCATCTAGGAGAAATATTCTTCCTATTATAACCTCTAATGAGCTCTGAGCAAGACAAATATTTTGGAAGATATCTCTACCGACTATAAAAGCACTTTGACTACAATCAATGATATCAGGCATTATTGGTTTCAACCTATTTGCCAAGACTTTAGTAATAACTTTGTAAATCACATTACAACAAGAAATGGGTCTGAAATCAGTTAACATAGAAGGATTAGCAATTTTAGGAATCAAAGTAGCTAGTGGCATTTATTTGCTTGATAACTTCTGAGCATTGAAATTCTTGGTGACCTCTACAACAAGGTGACGATGACACTCCATCCTTTCTTGTAGAAACATGGGTTCATTCCATCGGGACTGGACTTTTAAAGTCATTCATAGAAAAGGCAATGACTTAACCTCACGGAAGAGATGTGGCGAAGAAAGTTATTCATAGCATTAGTAGCTAAAGGGCGAAATTGAGGCTGGAGAGTTAATAGGAAGCACAACTTGAGTAGAGCCGAGATCACCATAGAAGCTTAAAACATGCTCAATAATAGAATCCCTAGTTGAGAAGATCTCTCCATTTTCCGAGAAGAAGATGTAAGCAGTTTCTTCCTCCTCGACTTAATACTTTGAAAGAATAATCTAGTACATTTATCTCCATCCTCAATCCAATCCTTCTTAGCTCTTTGATGCATTTCTGTAAACAAGAGCTGATAAAGAGAATCATAATCAGCTCTTGTCTCAACAAC
Source organism: Plantago major (assembly GCA_026545765.1). NCBI lineage: Eukaryota > Viridiplantae > Streptophyta > Magnoliopsida > Lamiales > Plantaginaceae > Plantago > Plantago major. Next base: position 22,091 of record JAIFAC010000160.1, on the reverse strand, counting down.
CTTGGATTTGAGTTCAAGGTCAGAAGGATTATTCAAGCTTTGTAGTTGAAATTGTTGCAGCTCCAGAAGTTTATTCTCAACCTGCCTATCAAGATGTTGAAACTTTATGCTATTGAGACCCTTCAAAGCATGTTTAACTTTCTTTATTTTTTCAACCAACTGGAACATCTTACAACCTGGAAAAGGCACAGCCCAGCAATCATGAAGAAGAGGTAAAAACTTCTCATCATGAGCCCATAAATTTTTGAATCTAAAAGGAATTTTCAACTTTCCACAAGGTGGAAAAACTCTTAGTAGACCAGAACAGTGATCTGAAACCCCAGCAGGAAGGAACTGTACTGTAGACTCTTTATTCCCATTCAACCACAAGTCATTAACCAACATTCTATCCAGCTTGCAGTAAGTATGAGAATTAGTCCAAGTGAACTTTGGTCCACAATAAACATGATCCACCAATCGGTAGTAGAAAGCGAGTGAGCTGCTCATCACCTATGTGGAAAGGAGTAAGAGCTTCATTCCATTTTTCGATGCTATCGAGGACAACATTGAAGTCCCTGCAACAAGCGGTAGTTGCAAAGAAGAAGAAAATGAAGCCAAGCTAGAGCCCCTTCCTTAAATCCACTTGATTATGAGCATAGACAAAAGTCGGAAAGCGACCCAAGAATGGTCTTTAGTTCTAACCATACAATGAATGGGCGATCGGTTTTATTCAAAACATCGACATCAACCTTATTAATATCCCACAAAACCAAAATTGACAATTTTATCGAGGCCAAAATTGCTATCCACATTCCAATTCGAGAGAGATCCTTCACGACTTATCATAATTAGTGTCTCTTAACCTGGTTTCTAAAGCCACACCTATGGCACAATGATGTTCAGCAAGAGCCTTTTTCCAGGCAAACTGCTTGAGGGGATCATTTAGACCCCTCAAGTTCCATACATGGATATGGAGACTATCCATTGGGCCCAGCCCTTCTAGTATTCGGTCTCCCCTGTCATTGGTTACCACTGTTGATACGAAAATATGTCCAATCCGTCATAGGAGCCCTTGGAATGAATTCTATGGCGTCCTAAGTCATCTAATGGATCCGAGACACATTGGTCCGCAAGCGGTCCGATCCGGCAGACCACCATGGTCCGACCCACCTAGAGAAGAGAGGAACAAAGGATCTAAAGCTTACTAGGTCCGACCGGATCTCGAGTCCGACCCACCTAGTTCGAGCCTCTCTAGAAAAGGAGACATAGTACTTGAGCGATCTTGGGTCCGACCCAAGGCCTCCGTCTGAGACGATCCTCGGATCAACATGACAATCTCACAGCAACCAAGTAGGCAGGCACCGAGTAGGGGTCCGAACCATGAGGTCGAATCGGAAGAGTTGGGCAAGCAGAGGACTTCCTCATTTGTATTGTCTGGTCCGGACGGCGTCCGGACCAACCTCTCGGACCTCGGACCTCGGCGGACTATGTCACACCCTCAAAACTCTCCTAATAATGGCTAAACTACCTAAAAGCCCAAAGGGGCATGGGCTAAATATCATTATTAGGCCATAACCTAGATGTGCCTTGGTGGCTCAACGAGCCCTACACTTGGCGCGATCTTGAAGAAGCCTTCCACTTTGAGGAAACCTTATATATAGGGGCACATATCCGAAGCAGCAGTGGCGATATTCTGAACTTAATCTCGAGCGATCTGAGTAGATCTCTAGTCTCTCTCGAGTGAAGTCTTGTACCGGTTTGACACTTGGCAAACGGGTTTCCCCTCAAGCCTCTTGCGAGTTCTCACCAAGTGCATAGTGGAAGACCCTTACCGTTGGTTCTTACGTAGTGAGGAATATATCGTCTGGAGCATTACCCGTGTAACTGGAATATCACTAAATGTTTGGGGAACCATACCCTCAACAACCACCATTCTTGTTTGCAGCTCCAACATTATTCTGCCTAGCTGTCCTTCTTCTTGTATCTGACTTCCCAATCGGGATCCTCAATGTGACATTATTAACCAAACCAATTCCGGATGAATCAACATGTGCCATTCCATTAGATGTAGAAGAACTAGGACTAGTAAAACAGGCCTCAACTCTCTATTGTAGAGGGAGGAAGATTAGATATAGGAGAGGAGATATATGTGAAGTGGAGGCATGTCTTTGCGGAGCAACGTGTGTTGTAGAAGCACCGAAACCAAGAAGTATCAATAAGGCATGTGAGCAATCTGAATAGGCATAGCAGGAGTAGGTAAAACACGGAAGGTTGTCTAACCAACGAGCTATCATTAGAGATAATTGCAGCTCTATCAAAACCAGTGGTGGCTATATCAACTAAAGCCTTAGCGACTTGGTGTTGACGATAATTCCACTATTAATTCTATTGATTGGAACATGTTCCACACCATTCACAGTCCTCTATTAATCCAAATGGATGAGTAGAAGAGCAGGTTCTAACATTGTGCCCAAAATGGAAACATTTGTAACATTGGAAAACAACCTCATACACTATCTTACGAGTGAGCGACTTGCCATCAGGTCCTTTTAATTGAATAGAATCAATCAATTTCTCCCCAGAAATCAATTCAACCAAAACACGAGCATAAGCTAATCGTTCCTTAGAAGCAGTCATCTTATCAATATACTTTGGTCTACCTACACAACTAGCTATTTTCCCAACAAAGTAGGAGACGAATTGTAAATCAATAGAAGCGTATCAATGGAAAATCCTTTAAACAAGTCGGATCAAGCTTCATACACGAGACCATTCCTTGATAGAAGAGGATAAGCCCTTAACCATCGAGGACCTCCTTGAGAATAGAAATCATGTCCTGCTCAAGTGAATGAAACACAAATACATCACGATCGAATATGAATCGCGAGTGTGATCGTACACCACTTCAACAAATCGCTTAAGAGCATCCAGCGGCAATTGAAGCCCAACAACGGTGCCAACCAAAGTAAATTTCCAATAATCAGCGTTTGACAACATCTTAGAGAATTCCAAAATCTCACGATTGAAAGGAGGAGTAAAGTATGACATCCATTCTCAATTGACGATTACCAGCAAACAATTGATTCCAACGCCGATTATTTTGTTGTTCATAATGGCCGAAATCCGTTGCAATGGCGAGATCGATTCGCCTCTTCCACAAAAGGATTGACTCGAATCACCATGAATTTCCCCAATTTGACATTCTGAAAGCTCATCTGATACTCATCTTGAGCTCATCATACGCAGCGCAAATCGCACCTCATCAAGGCCACTTTGGATCTCCTCGTCATGATTTAAATGATTTAGCCTCTTCGTCACCATCGTGACGAAGGAAAAAGACACTGAAAAATCGCACTGTGTATTTTTTTAGAGAGAGAATTAAAGTTACTTCAAAACATATTCAAATTCGTACAAAGTCAAATTCGTGGGTTTAAATCACTACAAGAATAACTTTGTTTTAAACGGAATTGGCAAGATATTATCCATCGCCATTTAGCAGCGAATCGATGCTCCGTGGCGGCGGATTGAGCAATTTGCTCAATCCGTTTGCCAATCGATCTCAATTTGAGATGAATTATTAATAATTCGTCCCTCATTAGCGATGGATTAACTATCCGTCCCTAATTACATGACGGATTAGGGGGATAGACTAATCCGTCGAATTAGGTTTGACTAACAATTAAACTGAAAAGAAGAATTAAAAATAAAAAATCAATTTAACGGATTGAATATCCGCATGAAATAGCAACGAAAAGCAAATCCGTCGCTAAACCCGAATAAAGAGATCATATGGGTTCTTCTTCCCCATTTCTATTCTGCTTCTTCTTTCTCTTTCTCTTCTCTATTTTCGTCCAAATTCAAAGTCAACCAAAACTCAACCATTCGCCGATCTTGAACTCTTTTTGAAGCTTCGTGGGACAATGAACTCGAATTGGTCAATACATTACATCTTTCTTCGGCTAATTTCTCCGTAATCGAAGGTATTTTGGCTAAAACCCTTAGTTTTTAAAATTTGGGAATTTTGTTAATTTCGACTAGTTTGAGCAATTGTATGTTTCTAGGAAGTATGTAGTAGCTAGTTTAGCTTATATTACGTATTGTGTTAACTTTGAGATGTCTGATTGATATATTTATTGTGAAATTGGATTGTTAGGATGATTGTAAGTATGTAGGGTATTTAATTTGATATTTTCGTATACGTACTAGGATTAGGAAGATTTAATTGTGTGTTTGGAGACAATTTGGTGATTTTGGTGATTTTAATATAATTTTTTCATATTAACATAAAATAATTACTACTATGGAGCAATTGTAATTTTTCATATTAACATAAAATTCTTAGCATATCATAATTAAGAATGTAATTATACACTTGGAATTACAATTGTAATGATAGCTCTTATTTTTCAACAAAACATCATCAATCTCAACACTTGAGGATGACTTCTCCACCTTTGTCACCTCCTCCATTATCGCCTACACCATTGCCTCCTCCACGTCGCCTACACCATTGCACTGCTCCACAGTTCATCGGGTGGTATCATGATTATTTGAGTAACTATGCTTCGTCTTTCGTAGTAGTGATTCCATTTCTAACATGTAAACTATATTTTGTAGTTGTGAAAGAAAATATCATTTAGTTTTGATCGACACCATAATGACTTACCTTAGTTAGAAGGTATCTAGTACTTTTAGTTCACTTGAACATTGTAAAGAGGAAGTATGCTTAGTATGATTAGTCTAGTAAATCTTGTATAGGATGTTAGGTCTCTGAATGAAATTTTATATCTTTGAAGAAGACCAAGAAGAAGGCATGCAGCAGAAAGAGCTCAACTATCTGAAGATATGAAGACTACACAAGATTACGAAGGCGAGGAATTGTGCCTCGAAACCATATGCAAAGATAACTTAGTGAAAACAATGTTTACGGAAGAAGCGATGTTTTCCTTAGTTCTGAAAGGCTTGGAGTTTTGATAGCGGCGTGCGACCTTCGAACGGTGATGCATAGTTCCGTTAGCTGTGAGACAAATGATAATCAGATTGCATTTAATGCCATTGCGAACTCATTGACCAAAAGCTTTACTACGAACAAAGAGACAAAAGTTACGTAGTACTATCAGCGGATTGTTTGTAGTTTGAATCTCAATAGCTAACGGATAGTAATTAATGACGATTTTCACCTATAAATATCACCACTTAGAATGCTTGAACACACACTTGAGCAGAATTTCATATCCTACACTCAAGCATACAAGGCTTCTCTACTTACTAAAAGCTTACAGTTGCGAACAAGCTCTTGATTCTAAGTAGCACGAAAGTTCTAAGTGTCCTGATCCTTAACAAGCTATATACATTGTGAAGGAGTTGAATTGAAGCAACATTGCGACTTACTAAGATATTCATTCTCATGAGCGAAGAACATAGACTTGGAGGAAAAGAAATATCACCACACCTTTGTCCAAGTGTGTTAAGTGACTATTGTTCAGGAAGGTAGTATTACATAGCTGTGGAAGTTATTAATCTACCAATCGACAAACTCTTCTTAGCAGACACGGAAAAGGCGTGGAGTAGAGGAAGTACTTAGTTTGGGAAACTAAGGAATAACTCGAAAGGTTCGAGTATAGGAAGTACTTGGTTGGGAAAGCCAGAATAACAAGGAATTCTTAGTAGAGGAAGTACTTGGTGGAAAGCGGGAAGAATTGGGGAACACTTGGTTGGGAACCTAGTGTATTTAGGAATCGAGAGAAGATATTTGTAAGGTGAACTCGATTATACGTCTTAGTGGATTATAGAGTGCGAGAAGGCGAAGTGGATTAGTTGAAGGATTACGCCACCTTCAGATACCACTATAAAGCTACTGTGTTATTTACTTTCTGCACTTACTTTCTGCCTTTACTTACTTGCAAAGTAATTTACACACTTTACTAGCTTGTTGAGCACGTGCACTTTTCAGAAAGACTTTCGCTATTCTGATTATAAGTATCTGAAAGTTACCCAACTTCGAGCTATTTATCGACAAAAGTTTGAAAAGACTATTCACCCCACCCCCCTCTAGTCTTTTACTTTACCATTATCTTGACCAACAAGTGGTATCAGAGCAAGAGGTTCCCAAGCCTTCTGCGCTGAACCTAGATCCTAGATAAGTGCTCACTAATCGCTTAACCCCTGCACTTGATTTGTTTGTTAAGTTTTCCAATTCTCAAGCCAGAGAACTATGAAAAATGGAGGAACAATATGATGCTCCATCTGGAAGTCATCAGTGATGAAATGATCAAAGTTATAAAGAATGGCCCTATAGTCAGTCAGCAAGCAAAGATAGTCATTGATGTCTCTAATGGAAGAGATGAAGATTCTGCCAGAAGAACCTCCACTTCAGAAAACTTCTACAAGTGGGAGAGCTACTGGTCAGATAGCTTTGGAAGAAAAACCCAGATATCTCTGGACATCGGAAGATTTCAAGAGAAATAGACTGGATGGTCAAGCTCGAACCATCATTATTCGTTCTACTCTAGACCACATACAGTGTAAACTATGGCGTGCAAAAACGGTGAAAGAGGCTTGGCAATTAGTTGAACAAATTTGTGCGACTCTCGAAAAACCGAGGAAAACAAGTTGAAGTTAAAATTAAAATTCTAGAATTTTAAACAAGGGCCTTTAGAAACCCTTGAACAACTTGATTTTCGGTTTACAACGTTGATAAGTGAAATCATTTGGACTTGGTGAAAGTGAAAGATATTCTACTGAAAAGGTGAAGACTATAAAGGAGCTTAAATTACAGCGAACATACTGGTACTTTTATTCAACCAAGGAATGCCAAATATCACTCCAGCGAAATTATTCTCTCATCTAGCCACTTGTCGACTATGAAATCTCTCGAGAGGACAAATAGTTGATCACAAGCTCCTGATGTTGCTCTAGTAACACAAGGTACTTCGAGAAGAAGATTACGAAAGAATCCTTGTGAAGAAGATCTTGCGATAAAGCATATGAGCAAATCGTTAGACATGAGATTGAGAGAAGAAAAGCGAAAGAGAAGTGAAAAAGTATCAAGGCCTAACTATCACGGCAAGAATATGCAATTGACCAACTCTCTAAATAAACACATCCAGAATGCATCAAATCTGAGGTTACGAAATTGGAAGCGATATCTGTTTCTATTATCGAAACTGGTCACATCAAACGGAACATCCTAATACGAACAAGCTCAAGACGGTGACAAAAGGATAGGAGAAACTTCAAGAGAAACGAGCTATGCTTTTGAAGAAAGAAAGAAGATCGAAATCAATGGATGCACTTGATCTTGATTACGATTACGACGACGATTACGATGAGTGAAGCTCAGTCACGAATTGTGTGCCTACACTCGAAGTATTTGACTTTGGTCAAAGGAAGAATGAAATGTGGAGTTCTTGAGGAAATCTACCCATATTACTCTAACCTTGAGCCATATCTTATGGATGATGATGAGGTAACCAACGTTTCACGGTTCATTAATTATGAGAGTGATGAGGAAGGAATCAAGGATCTAAAACATCTCGAAGGAGTTAGATCATTATGAAAGAGAATTCTTGGTTGCTCGATCTAGAACCAAAATTCTTGAAGCGAAAAAGATTCTCTTGAAAGTGAGTGTTCACATTTACAACGACTTTACGACACTAAGGATCACGAAAATGCATTCCTAAAGGCTCGAGATAGACGAGACCGAAAAGTTGCATTACGAGGCTATGGGTTGCTCGGGAAGAAGTGTGAAAACCTTCTTTACGAGAATCGAGAACTAAAGAAGAAGATTATCTTTCCAATCCTATGCGAAAGCGGTGACAATCTCAACGAAGTACCTCTTACCTAAGAGATCCTTGAAAGGAGGACTTGGGCGACACACAAGCAAGCAATTCTACTCCTGCGAAAAGAGTAATGAAAGGTTGGCGTTTGTTAGTAGTCAACAAAGTGGTTCCCAAACAACCTATAGCATCGATCGAGAAAGCTAACGTTCTTGACAAAGGTAAAGTTATGCCAAACCTTTGAGGAAAAAGAAGTCCCCAAGAAAAGCGTGGAAAAGGTTTACGAAAAGAAACCATGCACTAAAAGTGCAATAACCCACGATTACTAGGTCTCTAGGAAAGGAAAAATTGCGAGGTAGTGATTTTCCCAATGTACCATTTTCGAAAGAAATAATGATCTAGAGACTAGTTAAGATCTTTGAGAGAAGATCTCGAATGACAAAAGGTGCTCGAAATGGCATTGGCTACAAAGCCATCGCGAAAGATACTTGCTCTGACAATATAAACAAGAGCAAAACGATGGATGAATGTCGAGTTGCGCATAGCAATCGGAAATGGAAAAAGAACATACTCACGATCACTCTAAATGCAGGGCTAGAAGGAATCGAGAAGGAAGGCGAGCTCAACGAAAAGTCGACTCATCAACGACAAGTATCTGAAAGCACCAAAATGAGCACCGAACACTCGAAGAAGGAAAATAGTTTTAAATGATAGTGACATGATGCGCTCAAAATTAATACTTGTAAAATAACTTACAAGTAGTAAAGCGGTTGTAAATACAACAATGCTTAAACCATTCGTTCTCTCGAGAATTGATTAAGCTAGTTCTAAGGTGTAGGCTCGAGGTGTGAGTTGTAAAGAGATAGTGTGGGTAAGGTTGATATTTCAAAACCTACAACAAATTACAATTACAAGACAGGTAATACCTAGATCATGCAATTTCTACAATTAAAAGCATTTGATCTTTCAAAAGTGTTGGCGATATAGCTAATGGTACCTTGCTGAATGCAACACTTTGCTATTGCAAAATCGAACGAATCTGATTATAAATGCATTATGAGTTCGACAAAAGCTTTTCACTAGCTATGCCCTCATCGGATATATACTAATTAGAGTAAAGCTGATGCAAGTTCACAACAATGAAGCGTCGCATTACAACGATCGGATATCAATATGTCACAATACAAGTTATTATGACAATCGCCTAACTCGTACTATTGAATACCTGGGCGCCTATTGGTCTCTGCGATCGTCAGAAAGATCAATAATGCTTCTTCGAATTAAAAGAGACATTGAAATCTCGAAGTGTTTACAATGCTTGGAATTGAAAATATGAAAGTAGTCTTAATGAAGATATATCCAAAATGACTGATACAATGGTCTATTTATAAGACCTAGGAAGCTAAAACTCGAGTGAGTGGGGAACAAGCGCCACAAAACATGGTTTGACTTGGTGTGGAAGGTGGCTCACCGCTGCACACTTTCTTCAATTGGCTTACATTTTGTAGACCGGTGAGCCTCAGTTATTTTGGAACTCACATGGTGAGGGCATTCTCAGTAATTCTTCCATTTTCCCACTTTCTCCTATTACTCCCTTTTCCAACCTCCATGTCACTTCTATTGGAGTAGTGGCCACTAACTTGGCCTTGTGGTGCTTACAGAAGGTTTGAAGTCTTCTTTGCACTTTGGTCCTCCATTTCCTTGCAAATGGCGCTAAGACACCTAAAATGCACAAAACACACAAAAACCCAAACGTGACACGGAACAAAAACACTAAATAAAGGCTAAAAGGCCTTGACAAAATACGGAAAAATGCACTAAATGAGTCGTTAAAATATCGACTCATCATGACACTAGTCATTTACCTAAAATTCCTCCTTATATTCCAGTAAGACAAAAGAATGCCCCAAGGAAGTTCATTCAGAAATGGATTCCTACAGGGAGATTCTTTAGTCCAGAAGGTTCCATTGTTGGAGTGAGAGCCTAACTCCATGTTTCTGTTTTTGTCTGAGAACACTCGAGAAGAACCAGTGGAATTTTGATAGTGGATGTGGGAAGCACATGAAAGGAGACAAACAAATCAGTTAACTCAGAGAATGTGATAAGGGACAATTATTAGATTTGATGGTGGAGATGAAAATCCAACCATAGGTTTTGCGATCTGAAGCTTGGAGCTCTTCTGATCAACGGAGTACTACATGTAGAGGATTGAAATATAATCTCCTAAGCATGAGTCAATTGGCGGACAAAGAATACTCGGTAAAGATCAAGTCAAATCTATGTAAATTGGTTGATAATGAATCAAAGCGGGTAGTCTTGGTTGATGGCGGAAAGGAAGTCTCTATGTTCTTGGTAGAATGCCACGCAATCGAAGAAATGCCTCATGGTGAGTCGATCAGCCCCTCAAGAAAATTGGCTATAGCACAAAGAATGAGCCACTTGAACTTCAAAACTCTGAATAAGCTAGCGAAAGATCTGGTGATTGGATTACCCAAAATGACTTACAAAGAAGGTCTATGCTTAGCATGTCAATTGAAACAAGCGAAACCTCTTTCAAATCTAAAACTAAGCGCTCAGTGGTAGGCCCTTGCACTGATTGTTGCACATGGATCTCTTTGGTCCTCTATGACAAGCTCTGGGAAAGAAGTTTAGTGCGGTTGTTATAGATGACTATTCAAGATTCTTAGGTTGTCTTTCGAAACACAAATGCGAGGCGAGGTCGAGAATCTGAAGCTTGGTATTTTGAGGTGTTAGTTCAAGGTGTTCGGTGTGTGTCTTTCAAGCATTCTAAGTGATGATATTTATAGTCGAAAATCATGCCATTTGAATAGTATCCGTTAGCAATGAAATTCAAACTATTGATATCTGAAAATAATCTTTGCGAAGGCGTTGTCTCTTTTGGAGATTTCCTCTTTTGTTCAAATGTCTACTGTGCATGCATTTATTGCATTGTACTATTTTTGTCTGTGAGTGTCAGCGGAAATATGCCTTTGGAAGCATTGCATGTCCTTTCGAGACCTTCTCATCTCCGGATACTGTTGAAACATTGTTTCCCGAAACATAGTTTTATCCAAGGTATCTGAGTGTAGATATCTGTGGGAACTTTTTCTCGTTCAGAAACCTTGCATTCTCATATATCTTTTGCAAAGCTGGTTTATTGAGAAACACTTGTTTGTTAAAGATATCTGGACATAGGTATCTGATAACCTTTGTCTTCAGCAATCTTATGCAGTCTTCAAAACTTCATTTTAAAGTTGAACTTCTCCTGCTTGGATGCCTTCTTCTTGGTCTTCTTCAAGGAAATAAAAATTACATTCGGAGACTTAACATCTATACAAGATTTGCTAGACTATCATACTTAGTGATTTTCCTCTTTTGTGTTCAAGTGAACCGAGAGTAATAACCACCTTTACGAGCTAAGATAAGTCATTAGGTTCTTTGATCAAAATCTAACAGATATTCTAACAAATTTCCCCCTTTTGATCGAGCGATGACTATCAACCTATTACAAATCTGGATGAGGAAACAATCCACCTCTTAATCAATTCATAAGATCTTTCAATTCTTTCAATTAAGTGCGAAAAGTAAACATCAACCAAATCACAAGGTGTGATCTTTAACGACAAGTTATCTTTTATAGATTGATATCGAGATTAGGTTCATCGGATATGTTACAAAGAAAGTTCTGAGATAACTTTTACAAGATAGAGCAATAAAAGTACATTCGACCAAGATCTGAAAATACATAGTTAATTAGGACAACAGAGTAACCAAGCTCCAAGTAGACATCCTAATAAACTAGTCTCCAAGTCTTCAAAACTTCAAGTCTTGATCGCAGATCTATGGATCAATTTGCAAATTCCCTATCCCCGAACCTTTTGATATCATCGAGTAGTCAAAGAGCAAAGTCTTGACTATCATCTCGATGTTCGCAAATCCACAAACTTCCTTGTAGGTTTTGGTGGGATTTTTCTTGGCAAACTGTTTGACCCACAGATACTTTCCATTCATATATGATCTTCAGATATCTGATGTCACCCTTGTATTGATCTTCAGTCATGTAGAAGGACTCATAGGGTTCCACAACAAGTCTTGCTCTTGTGCCTGTTCCAGTGATGTTGGAAATTCTGAGCACATCATCTGGCTTTCCATAAGGACATTAATCAGAGAGGTCCTTCTTCATGGCTTATATACTCTTGATAACTTCAAAATCCAACCAGGCTTTGATGTGGTTGATATTAATCAAGGCCGGCTTGTCTTTTCTCCATGCCATGAAATTTTTTATGGATTGGTTTTGAAATTTTTCATTTACCGATAAGTGCTTGAGTTCGAGAATCGATAGCCATTCTTGATTAATGCATACGTAAACGGAGGAGTCATTGTTGGTCTTCACATTCTCAATCTTGGCTTCTTCAGGCCTGAGTGGTAGTTGAAGTTTTCTTTGTTCAGCTCTCAGCCTGTTCCTCCTTTGTCTTGAATTTTCCCTTGGGGGATTGCTTGAAGAACCACCCTGGATTGACTTGGTATTTCGGAGGGTGTTTTAGGCCAAAGGCTTTGTAGCTATGGGCTCGGATAGGCTATCAACCCTTTTTCTTTTTACGTGAAGAGGAGCTTCATCTTCATCGATCTCTTCATCATCATCATCAAGATTAATTCTTGTGAAAATTTTGACCTTCTTCATTGCCACAGGATTTGATTTGGCCTTCTTCTTCTTCTTCTTCTTGAGACTCATCAATCCCTCTTACTTATCTTCTCCTTGGAGCCTTGGTCCTTGGAGGTTTACGTGCTCGCCCTTGTTGTCATTCCTTTTCGGGAAGTTCTTTGAGTGGTTGCCACTATCATAGAGTAGTCATTGGAGGAGGGCTCATTTATTACGAGAGGTGGTTGTTGAGATTTTCTTTTATTTCCTCTTCCTTTAGCACCTTGAAATCCTTCCCTAGTCATTGTTGGTGACTAAGAATCACAAAGGATTACGAAGGAATCAAGTTTCCACAAATAGTTATGTGACAACCAATTGTTCCATAAGCCTTGAGCTCGATTTTGTTTGATAAGACACTGTTTCCTTATCGGTGAGCTGCCTTGATGGGCCTTGAATAGCATCTGCTTTTCGGTGACATAGCTAGCCTCTTCAAAGGATTTTGCGACCAAATTTTGGTCATCATCCCTAACCATGCCTAGGTCTTCCGAGCAGCGACGGTGGTTGTTCTCTGAGTAATAGGCTCGATGAATGTCTTCATTCTGGAGGATTTGATGCAATGGCGGCTTTATCTTGAGAAGACAACTCCTTTTCAATTTAGCGATTACTTGATATATGTTCAGTATTCATTGGAGTTGACATTTGGCGACTTTGAATATTTGAGAACAATCGACTTCCTTTTCAAATGAAAACAACTAAGTGTTCATTGCGATTACGCGATGCCTTGTCTTCTTCATCATCGAGTCATTGACCCGGTGATCTTCATCCTCTTGGACATTTCATCGATATTTTCTAGTCCGATGACCATCTTAGAGATGGGCTTCTTTCCTTTCGATGAGGAGGATGGTACATCTTTTGGTAATGTCTGACCTTAGCATCATGCTTGTCTCTAGATGCTTGCTCGATCTAATTCCTCGAATTACTGAACAACAATTTGGAGTTCTTCGTTTAAACATAAGCTTCCATTTCCTTGATTGTTTGATCTTCAATCTTTTGGAGCTTTGCTTTTAGATTGACTATCTTCTCTTCTAGTTGAAGATTTAGGCATTGTTCTTCCTCAGCAGTTGTTTGAGTTGAGCAACTCTTGTGCATCAATATTTCAGTGTTGTTCTCGAGTGCTCGACTTCTTATTGATGGGAGTCCTTTTGTTGGGAGATGGATGGGTGGATTTGAGGAGATGGAGGAGGGATTTTGTGATGTCCTCTCGGTGTGCTTTTCCAGAAGCGAGGGTGTTATTACCATGCAATCCCTCATGTTCTAGTGTAGGGCATCATCATCATCCTTCTTATCATCCTCATTCTTGTGATGGTGAAGGAGGTTCTTCATGATCGTTCTCATCGGTCTCTTCCTCCTCATCATCTTGGATACGGTTATCATACGGAAGAGTAACTTTTGCCCATTAACTTCCTCTTGCTCGGAGGGTATAAATTGGATTGTCTTGGGCAAGGCTGGCTTGAAAACCATCTATAATCGATGCGACCATACGCCTTTTTAAGGCACCAATTGTGTGCCACTTCCTTGGAAAATCCTTATGCATTAAAATCGCAACTGGTATTATTCGATGAGGGAACATTGCATGGATGTAGTTCTCTAGGTCAGAGCCGTGCTCGTCTTGTTGGTTGATCTGTGATTCTAAGTATTTGAGAGATCATAGCACCTTAACCTCTGCCATTTCTTGAAGCATTGAATATGCTTTGGCGAGGTATGAGTCTTGAAGAAGGAAGGAGGTTCTTATAGTCATCCTTTGACTCCTCCTTGGCTTTACTTTGAGCTTTGAAGAGAGAGTTTTGAGTTAGTTTCAAAACTTGTAATATCTGAGTTTAGAGTAGAAAGTATACGTGTTACTGTGACAACAACGGGCTGAGGAAGGTTGGACTCTTGAGGTTCAGTGCCTCAAATATCTTGGTGTGAGGAGGAGACTTGGAAGTGATTCTCAACATCCTCTCTTTCTTTTTGAACACGAGATTAAAACAACATAACACTTAGAAATTTTATCGAGAGAAACACTTGACAATTTGATACTGAGATGTCAATTACCTCCCGCAGTAGGCTCGGATACTTGTCTCGAGAAACTTGTCTGATTCTGGTATTCTCTCGGTGATGAAGGTTTGGTGGCCTCATCAATTTTCATTGGTTGAGGGGATTGGTGGTGATTTCGGCCAACTACTTGCCAGTTTGATCTATGGTAGAAAGTGTTAAGTATTTGAAAATTATCGGTAATATTGTGAAGAATATAGATGTCTGAGATATATACCTTCTCAATAGAAGGCTCAGAATACTTGTTCTCGAAACTTTGTGAATCTGCAGTTGATTACATGATGAGTTGGGCTTCTCGACCTCATCATTTTTCTTCAGTTAGAACTGTTAGAAACAACGGTTAGTCAGTGTGTATAAGATATCTGAAAAGTCATGTATTAAGAAGCCTTTTCCACATGTCTGCAGGCTCATGTTCCTTAAGTGGTGAGACTATAGGAGCCTCCTTCTAGGTCTCAAGGAGAGCTTTGCGACTTCCTCTTGTTATTTGTTTCTAATTGACTGTAACAAAGAAATTTTATAAGTAACAAGATTTATAAACATAAAATTTCACAAGTAGAGTTAAACCATTGAACTACGAATAGTATCGAGGTTGATTTGTCTCTGAACTTGTGACCTTCTATGCTTTGGTCTTGTTGTTCCATTTAGAAACTTCTTTGTTTGAAGTTTGGTGCCAGACCTTTCACTGAGTGGCTAACTTCAGTTGCCTCCTGTTTGATCATTACGAGTGGGTGTCTCGGTTTGATCCCTCTCTAGGAGTTAGAGAACACGCTCATTTCTGATTTTCTTGACATATTACATTCTTTGGTATGTCAAAATGGAGTTCATTGACCATTTCATCAACCACTTGTAAACATTGTGGATTTGTGGTTGTTATGGTTATGCAGGCGAAGTTTGAGCATTTGAGAGCTCTTCCAGTTTTAAGTGTGGTTGTTGACATCGGCGTCTACCAACAGGTCACCCTCATCGGGGCCTCTTGAAGTTGTTTATCGTGACTTTCCACGATGGTGTGTTGCTGAACAACCTTTGTTATAGGTGCTTGCTTCCGGCAACCTTTGAGCTAGTTGCTTTCTGACAACCTTGGTCCTTTGGTCCTCTTTCCTTGGCCTTGGTTACTTTTGATAACCTTGGGGGCTGGATCTTCTCCTTGTCAGATTCGTCATCGAAATCGAGGAGTTATCAACAATCCTACTGTACGCACTTAGAGTTTGAAGTTTCTCACACTTTTATCGGCATTGATAAGTTCATCGGCAAGAGCACTCTGCAACATTTACGAGTTCATACATGTTGATGAGTTCATACGTATTGATGAGTTCATCGAAGTGGCAGATGTCGAGTTGACATCCAGAGGTATGCCGATTTGCGTGAGACTTCTTTTGTGAAGTGCAGGCCTCTTAATCGCTAATGGAACCTTGAGATACCTCATCGGTCTTCGTTTCTTGGAACCTTTACGAGATCGTGTAACTTTTTCATCATGTTTGTATACTCCACATTTGTAGAAGCGAGGTTATTGTGCATTGTCTCACGCGTCTCTCTGAAACTCAATGCAGACACTCCGATGAAGTAGCAAATCTTGTCCAAAGCTTCTGTGGCTTTTGGCTCATAAGGCCCTTAACGATTTTTGGCTCAAGCCTTATCTTCTTCTAAATTTCATGAAAGGCGTACTATCCCCGATTAAAGGGTTTTTCGGCCTTTTTGTCTTGTTGATTCAACAAGAACATCATCATCCGGCGTTCTTGGATTATCGGGTCAGCACCTCCTTGTAGACCATCAAAGCACCTTGAAGGATATTGCACATCCCATTGAACTGACGGATATGCGGTTACGATGTCGACAAGTTTGAAGTCGATGGGTGTATCGATTTTTCAGATCACACACATCATAGTTAACTTCACACCTTCAAGGAGATCTTCATCCTTGGTGTCAATTTCAAAATCCTTTCCAAGATTTTTGAAGTTCAAATAACTCCTGAAGCTAATTCGTCCCGGCGATTTCTTGTCTGGGACTTTAGTGTGATAGACATACCGGTGCCTTGAGAGAATTTGGAGATAATCGTGGAGTTATTGTAAAACTCGGGACATCGATGAAGAAACTCCTTTGGGAAGAAGCGGATAGAAAGCCTTGGTTGTACCTTTTCAAGCATATCAGTGCAAACTACATCGATCAGATTTTCTATGCGACTACTAGGTATTCCTCGATCATGGCACCACCCAAATCATCACATGATTTGAAGTCCGATAATCAGATTGAATTCTCAATCAACGATTGTTTGTTATAACCATGTGGTGCTTTTTGACGATACGGATGTAGTAACAGGATTTTGAGTAACAACCGTTTGGGAGCCATCTCTTTAAATAGTGAAGTTTTTGAAAGAGAAGAGATTAGGTAGAAATTAGTGATTCTTTGCAAAAAAACTAAGAGAATTAGATGTTGCGGGAAAATTGAGAGAGATTTGAGAGAATTTTGGTTTTGTGCGAAAGCAAATGTAGGATTAGTAAAGTGATTTCTTTTGCCAAAATCCTATATATAGCGATGTAATTCCAACGGACAAAATACAAATTAATTTTGTGCATTTGTATCTATGTATGTGTCTGATGAGGAGGTAAAATTCGGTTTGCAATAAATGCTTAGTAGGCCACGTCGAGTTTTACATCCACTATTTTATAGAAATTAATCTAGGCCTTTAAAATGAACGTACATTTCATCAATGGTTTGGGATTGCTTTTAGCAATGATCACAATCAACCCATGTGATTGTGCCCAATTAATGAATTTTGGCGATTAGCTTCTGAATCACATTTTCTTGGTGACCAAGGGACAATTTTTGTATCTGGTTTATCTCACACTTTCGATGTTGTTAATGTTTTACACAAAGATAGAAATAACACAAATTTCAAAGTAGTTATGCCAAATAGTTATGCTATTCTATTTTGTGTTCCCCTCAGCAGTGAACTAGATATCGAGTACATGTCTCGGGAAATCTTCAAATAACCATTTACCCTTTAACTTTTGATGTCCGAGTGCAATCTAGGATACTTGTTGCTAAGTGTTTACGCCTTTTGCCTTTGATATTACAGTTCTGTTCGGATATCTTATCTCTTCTTTTTCCTTCTTAGTATCTTTGAGTTCTGTCTCCTCACATTCTTAGCTTCTTTTAGTATATGAGTTCCCGTCTCAGATACCCCTTTTTTTTGTTTGAATATCTAGATGTATGATCCAGATACCTTTTTCCTTTCTGAATCCTCAACTCAGAGATTATAACTTTTTAGTTCCTTTGGTAACTCCATTAACTTGAGAGACTATGTCTCAAGGTTAGAACACCTTTCTTGCAAAGGCTTTGTAAAGATATCGCAAGTTGGTCTTGATGCAATCTTTAGTATCTCTATATGCCTTTTTCAACATAGTCTCTAATGAAGTGGTGTCTAACATCGATGTGCTTTGTTCTTGCATGAAACTTAGGATTACGAGTTATGGCAGAGCACTTGTGTTATCCACGGAAAATGAGTTTTCTCTTCATTGACCTCATAGTCTCTAAGTTGTTGTTGTATCCACGGTATATATTAAGCACAACACTGACAACAATATATTCAGCCTCTTGTGGTAGATGTAAATTGAGTTTTGTTTCTTCTTTGAACCATGATAATGTCGGCACGAAATTGACAAGTTCTGAGGTGCTTTTCTATCAAGCAATGATCGACATAATCGCATCGAATATGACTAATTCGATCAATCCATCTTTTTGGATACCACAATCCAACTTCTGATCCTTCCATACCTTAATATTTTCTTAGCAATGTTGTAGTGTGATTGCATTGGATTTATGCGAAATCTAGCACCTCCTCACGCATATTGAATCTCAGTCTACTTGCGGTGAGAAGTGCAGTAGAGACCCGATCAATTTCCTATACTTGTGTTCTTCAATACTCTTATCGATTAGGTATAGGTCATTTTGGTTCAATGCTTTCATAGGTATCTTAGCATTCTTTTAGGAAGGCTTTAGATTAAACTTGTTGAGCATGTCCTTGCATACTTTGTTTGACTAATGAATATTCCATCATTAAGTTGCTTGACTTGCAATCCTAGGAAGATTTAATTCTCCCATCATGCTCATCTCAAATTTACTTTTCATAGGCACAACAAAGTCTTCCTACAAGTTGCATTTTTAGATCCAAATATAATGTCATCAACATATGCTTGGACTAGAAGTAGTTTCCCTTCATGATTCAAAGTAAAAGTGTTTTATCAACATCTCCTTTCTTGGAAGCCACTTTCGACAAATACTTGGCTAAAGTATCATACCATGCTCTTGGAGCTTGTTTCGTATATAAAGCTTTGAGCTTATGGACCATCTACTTTTTGAAACCACAAAGCACTGGTGGTTGCTCAACATAGACTTCCTCTGACAAGGTCACCATTTAGGAATGTACTCTTGACATCCATTTGATAAGCTGAAGTCATTATTTCTGAAAAGGCTAGAAAGAGTCTTATTGCATCCAATCTGCAGCTGGGTGCATAAGATTCATCAAATCTAGTCCTTGATCTGGGTGAATCCTTGCAACCAACCTTGCTTTGTTTACGGTTATTCACGGAATCATTCATTTTATTTACGAAAACCCACTTGGTTCAATACGGATATTGTCAACAAATGGAACAGGTTC
Organism: Plantago major; assembly: GCA_026545765.1. Taxonomy (NCBI): domain Eukaryota; kingdom Viridiplantae; phylum Streptophyta; class Magnoliopsida; order Lamiales; family Plantaginaceae; genus Plantago; species Plantago major. Next base: position 2,947 of record JAIFAC010000160.1, on the reverse strand, counting down.
AGACTTTGTTTCTCTCAAATTGATCGACTCTTCTTCCGTTCGGCGATCCGATCTTGATCCTTGATGCTTCTTCTATAGTTTTAGGTTCAATATTTGAGATGAAACATCCATAAGAAGGAAGTCGACAATTGCTCTCCTGGTTCTAACTCCTTGTGATGCAAAAGAATTGTTAACATCATGGCGGGATGATTTCTTATCCATTTCATAATGGGTTTTTGAACTAGTAGGATCAATATCATTTTGATCTGATTGTGAATCGATATGATCTTGATAGGATAGTTGTGCGATTATCTGAGATATTGCCTGACGCATGTGAGGATACCATGGATATCGGCACTTTTTCGGTGTTAGAGATATACTGGAATTTGATTTTGGCAATCTCATTCTGAAACCTCTCTTCCAGTGATGAAAGTTCTCATAACTTTATTTCCATTACGGAATTCTCATAGGAAATTCTTCATCATGTCTTAGAGTCATCGTTGTTGTTAACTAAGTAATGGTTGCTTTTTCACCGCCGATTCATCCTACAGGTGAATGATAAATTGTTTCCTTTTGAGGTTCTTCTTGAGAATCTTTAATCATCGATTCTTTGAACCTATCAGAGTTCTTCATTCGAGGGTACTTTCTTGTTTCCTTCGTAGAAGACTACATGAGCAGATTGCTTCAATCTTTTGTGTTCTTTTGTCAGATATTAGATTGCAAACTGTTTTGCTATTAGTAGAATAACCAAAGAAATATAGCACTTCATACGCTTTTGGTTGAAATATTCTCAAGTATTCTTTTTCCATTGTTAGAGAGTATAGCGGAAGCATTTACGTGTTAACAACTTCAACCCAATAGATTTCTACTTATTTCAATGTTTTCTACTTAGCATTGTTCTGCATGACCTTTTTGTGATCCTATTCTTCCTTTAGGCCAACACCATTTTGTTGTGGTGTCACTTCACGGAAGATAAAAATTGATGTTGTATACCTTTGAAGTATGCAGAACTCTTTTATGTCTTCGGTTCACAAACATTTCAAGCATTTACCATAGTCCGATACGACATTCTGAATACCTTGTCATTTTTATGACTTCAAGCTTATTCGATAGAAGTTGGAGGTATTTCAGCCCTTGCTTGTCGATTTTTGTTTGAGAAATACAACCCAGGTGAATCTTGGTAATCATCAACAACAACGAACGCCATACTTCTTTCCTTCATGAATGAACAGTTCTGGAGATTGCAAAAAGATCCTTATATATAACATTTACGTTGGCCTTTCACTTTGGAGTGTCTAGTTTTAGACTTGAAAGATGTTTTGGATTGTTTTTCCCATTTGTGCGTACGTGAGCATATACCATCTTTCTTCTATATGCCATTTTGGATAAACCAACTTTCACCAATTCTTTCTTGGCTAGGCTTGTTGTAGTTTTAAATTGGTGACTTCATTCTCTTATTCACCATAGCGATTTTCCTTGATGCGGCGCTGAGGTTGACTCACCATGAGACATTCTTGATTCAGGTAGCGGGATGCCAGCTTAGCAACATAAAAGATTTCCTTTTACGCTTTAACAACAACCAAAGGTATCTTACTTTGACCATCATTGTCTATCACTTTGCAGTTAGTTTGACTTGATCTTGTGAAAGGTGCACTGCTCATGTCACTAATTTGAGCTCATGCTTGGGAGATTATATTTCAATCCCTTTACATGTGAGTACTTGAGAGAGATCGTGCAAGGCTCCAAACTTGATTGCCAAATCCTGTGGTTGAATTTTCATCTCCTCCAACCAAATCTAATAAAATTGGTCCATTATCGCATTTCACGTGAGTTAATCGGATTTACTTTGTCTCTGTCATGTGCTTCCCACATCCACTATCAAAATGCCACTTGAGTCTCTTCCTCGTAGAATTCTACACAAAGCAGGAAGCAAGGAGTTAGGCTCTCATTCCAACAATGGGAACCTTGCGGACTAAAGAATCTCACACATGGAATCCATTTGACAAGATGAACTTCCTTGGGAGTATTCTTTTGTCTTGGAAGGTTTTATAAGGAGGAATTTAGGTAAAATGATTGGTATCATTATCATTTAACTTGTTTATTTTCACCTTCTTCGAGTGTGTTATTTAAGTGCTCCTAAGTAAATTGCTTTCAAATACACCAACCAAAGATTCCTTTGGTACGCTTGTCTGATGAAACTTCAGCTTTTCTAACTTGAATTTCTTCTAGCCACAGCATTGATTTTTCGGTGAAAGCTTAAAGCATTTTTCTTCCCACTTGATAATTCCTTGTGAGCAATCTAGCCTTTATCCATCGTTCTTTCTTGTTTATACTCATGAGCAAGTTGTTTCCGGAATGGCTTCCTGGCAATAACTTCCAGGCACCATTTGAAAGGCACACAATTTGGTGCTGCTCTGAGTTCTCATCTCCAATGACTTTGCTGATCTGCAGGTAGTCTTTTTTCTTTCCATAGGCGTGACATAGGAGAATTTTCCGACTCTGCACGAATTCTTCCTTTCTAAGAGACATAACTTATGTGGAGGTGATTACACTTTGATGTTATGGCTTTCTTTTTGAGAGAATATTCCCCAACGGTGATTTCTTTTTGGACTTGTTTTTCCTGAAAGGTTTGGTGCAAGGCATCTCTTCCCTTTGTCAGCGACTTGTTGTGATTTCGGCAGAATGCGCATGTAAGTTGTTTTGGAATCATCTTCTTTGACAGCGACAAAGTGTTATCACTTTCATCACTCTTATTGGAATTGGGCCTATATCTAATTATTTGTGCATCCATTGAAATTCCTCCCTTTACTGAAGGATCTCTTAAATAAGGTGTACTTGATAAAGAGTGTCACCTTTAAACTTTGACATAAGATTGGAAAGATACTTCCTTCTTTTTGGAGTTTCACTTATTCTCGGAAAGAAAACCTTCACATTCTTCACGCAGAAGTTTGTGATGCTTCTTTATGTA